>CAKXYN010000020.1:15820000-15922500 GCA_935064755.1 Tragelaphus eurycerus
GTCCCTTCAGAAGCTCACCAGTGCTTGTGGAAAGAACAGCTTCTTGGACCTGAAAGTCCCATACCAGAGAGCCAGGGCTTGCTTCGGGGAGTCCCCGAAGGACATTTCCAAGTGAAAACAGCATTGGCAAGGTGACTAGTTCAGAGGGCCTTCAAACTTGAAACAGAAATTTGGTTCCTGCTGGAGCCAGAATGAATTCTGTGGAATTAGCTCATAGGCTGCCCTTGGAAAATACTCATCGTGCATCACTTTTCTTAGAGATAAGACATTTCCTCATCCCCCAAGGTGCCAGGATCTCTAAGTTGACATAATTCTGCACAAATCACTCTGGTGGTGTAACTTAGAGTGTCCCAATCCCCTTTGGACCCTGGCCTTTGTAACTGGGCCATCACTCACTTAGTTTCACCTTATCTTAAATAAATGTAACCAGAAGGGACTTGTTCGGCTCGCCACCTCTTGAGTGATGTGAATTATTTATACGATCTTCATACGCATTCGTTAAACTGCACACAGCCAAGTGGAGAGAAGCTGTTTGTCTCTTGTTCAGCCAGAAGGGTAAGACCACAAGGTCGGGGTGTGTAGCGAGAGACTCCAGGAGGCTCTCCCGGGCTGGGTCGTGTAGAGGAAGGATCAGCTCTTGTCTTTGTCAGGCTCCTGGTTGGCCGAGCTTCCGAGGGAGTTACTGAGGCTGCCAGCACAGGGAGGAGGAGATGGAGGGTGTGGGTCCAGCCCACAGCCTGCCTGGCCTGTAGCAATAAGCCCTGCAAAGCAGGCTCCAAAGTACAGCCTCCCGGCCAGCAGAAAAGCATATAACTGAGAAAAGGCTTCCCGGGAGGCTCAGACTATAAAGAATTCACCTACAATGCGGGAGACCTGGCTTTGATCCCTGGATTGGGAAGATCCTCTGGAAGAGGGCATGGCAACCCACCCCAGTAGTCTCAGCTGGAGAATCCCCATGGGTAAAGGAGTCTGGCGGGCTACAGTCCATGGGACTGCAAAGAGTTGGACGCGACTTGAGTGACTCAGTACAGCACAGCACAAGAAAAGGAGATGCTGAAGAAGACTGACACTCCAGGGGAGTTTCCTAGGGATAAAATCACTCTGGGGTGATCACCAAGACAAAAGCATGTTTCTGGTAAATTGGACATTCTGGTTAACGAAGCTTTAGCATGTGGCATTGAGAAAAGAATGAGATTGGGAATTGACAGTGCTGGGTGAGAGCTGTTCAGCCTCTCTGGGCTTCATCCACCCACCTTCCACATTGCCCAACTCCCACAATTGCCACGAACAGGAAATAAATGCAAAAATGTGTTCTAAGCTCTGAGATACTACATAATCATCAGTTGGACATTGATGCAAATTTCAAACAACAAAACAGAAAACCTTTGCGTGAAGATGTTCCTTTCTCATTAGAATCCAGAGGTATTTCCACAAGCTGCCAGCCATCACTCTGAGCAGTAGTTCAGTTCAGTTCATTTGCTCAGTCATGTCCAATTCTTTGCAACCCCATGAATCACAGCACGCCAGGCCTCCCTGTCCATCACTAACTCCCAGAGTTCACTCAAACTCATGTCCATCGAGTCAGTGATGCCATCCAGCCATCTCAGCCTCTGTCGTCCACTTCTCCTCCTGCCCCCAATCCCTCCCAGCATCAGTCTTTTCCAATGAGTCAACTTTTCACACGAGGTGGCCAAAGTACTGGACTTTCAGCTTTAGCATCATTCCTTCCAAAGAAATCCCAGGATTGATCTCCTTCAGAATGGACTGGTTGGATCTCCTTGCAGTCCAAGGGACTCTCAAGAGTCTTCTCCAACACCACACTTCAAAAGCATCAATTCTTTGGCGCTCAACTTTCTTCACAGTCCAGCTCTCACATCCATACATGACCACAGGAAAGACCATAGCCTTGACTAGACAGACCTTTGTTGGCAAAGTAATGTCTCTGCTTTTGAATATGCTATCTAGGTTGGTCATAACTTTCCTTCCAAGGAGTAAGCGTCTTTTAATTTCATGGCTGCAATCACCATCTGCAGTGATTTTGGAGCCCCCCAAAATAAAGTTTGACACTGTTTCCCCACCTATTTGCCATGGAGTGATGGGACCTCAGGCATCAATGCAAAGAAATAGAGGAAAACAACAGAATGGGAAAGCCAAGAGATCTTTTCAAGAAAATTAGAGATACCAAGGGAACATTTTATGCAAAGACAGGCTCAATAAAGGACAGAAATGGTATGGACCTAACAGAAGCAGAAGATATTAAGAAGAGGTGGCAAGAATACACAGAAAAACTTCACTACCAACATAGATCTTCACGACCGAGATAATCACGATGGTATGATCACTCACCTAGAGCCAGACATCCTGGAATGGGAAGTCAAGTGGGCCTTTGAAAGCATCACTATGAACAAAGCTAGTGGAGGTGATGGAATTCCAGTTGAGCAGTAGTTAGGGCCATGTAAATTTCCTGGGTGTTTGAGATTTATTTGGAATTTGAGTTTAACAGGAACTTGTTCTGCTTTGCATGGGGCAATGAATATTCAACCTGGAAAGGAAACTAAGGCCAAGAGAGAAAGAACTTACAAATGGATTACGTATGTTGGGATCCTGCTGGAATTTACCACAGGGCAACACTCTGTATACCAGACATCCTAAACTCTGCTGTCTGCAGGACCCTGGCGCATGACCTTAGAAGCAAGATGAACCTGGCAGCAATACGTCAAGTAAGTAAACATCCCATAAAGGAGGGTTCTGCCATCCACCTCGCTGGGGTTACAGCTCTCTGAGATCCGATCTAGTTTTTATGAGAAGCGTGAGATCCTACTTCTCATAAGAAACCTCCTGAATTTCAACCATATTCAACTTTGAAAACGTTAGTAACACTATGCAGATCAAATGCAGCTCACCAGAAGTTTGCATCGCACCCTCAAACCATGGATTTGCTACTTATTTTTGTTCCTAGAGTTTTGAGTACTAACACTCTTATCGTCATTCCTGATTCAGTGTCACTTCCAGATAAGGAAATCAGCTTGTCCCAGTTTGCCCAGAACTTTCTCAATTGGAGCACTGGAAATCCCATGTCCTTAGAACCCTTCAGTCCCCAGCCAACTGGGGGCAGCTGGTCACCCTGCTGCCAAGAGAGGTCAGTGTGTTCAGCTGATTGTTTTTGAAAAAATGATGACTCACCTGTTCTTGCATGGAAGTTACCTGTGGCATCAGACTTAAGTTGGATTAAATACCCTTTCTATCACTTACCACCTGGATGAGACTTTGGACATGTGCCTCAACTTTTCAGAGGCTCAGATCAGATCAGTCGCTCAGTCGTGTCTGACTCTTTGCGACCCCATGAACTGCAGCACGCCAGGCCTCCCTGTCCATCACCAACTCCCGGAGGTCACTCAGACTCACATCCATCGAGTCAGTGATGCCATCCAGCCATCTCATCCTCTGTCGTCCCCTTCTCCTCCTGCCCCCAATCCCTCCCAGCATCAGAGTCTTCTCCAATGAGTCAACTCTTCACATGAGGTGGCCAAAATACTGGAGTTTCAGCTTTAGCATCATTCCTTCCAAAGAAATCCCAGGGCTGATCTCCTTCAGAATGGACGGGTTGGATCTCCTTGCAGTCCAAGGGACTCTCAAGAGTCTTCTCCAACACCACAGTTCAAAAGCATCAATTCTTCAACGTTCAGCCTTCTTCACAGTCCAGCTCTCACATCCATACATGACCACAGGAAAGATCATAGCCTTGACTAGGCGAACCTTTGTTGGCAAAGTAATGTCTCTGCTTTTGAATATGCCATCTAGGTTGGTCATAACTTTCCTTCCAAGGAGTAAGCATCTTTTAATTTCATGGCTGCAGTCACCATCTGCAGTGATTATGGAGCCCAGAAAAATAAAGTCTGACATTGTTTCCACTTTTTTCCCATCTATTTCCCATGTAGTGATGGGACCAGATGCCATGATCTTCGTTTTCTGAATGTTGAGCTTTAAGCCAACCTTTTCACTCTCCACTTTCACTTTCATCAAGAGGCTTTTGAGTTCCTCTTCACTTTCTGCCATAAGAGTGGTGTCATCTGCATATCTGAGGTTATTGATATTTCTCCCGGCAATCTTGATTCCAACTTGTGTTTCTTCCAGTCTAGCATTTCTCATGATGTACTCTGCATAAAAGTTAAATAAACATGGTGACAATATACAGCCTTGACGTACTCCTTTTCCTATTTGGAACCAGTCTGTTGTTCCAGGTCCAGTTCTAACTGTTGCTTCCTGACCTGCATACAGATTTCTCAAGAGGCAGGTCAGGTGGTCTGGTATTCCCATCTCTTTCAGAATTTTCCACAGTTTATTGTGATCTATTGTGTAGTCAAAGGCTTTGGCATAGTCAATAAAGCAGAAATAGATGTTTTTCTGGAACTCTCTTGCTTTTTCCATGATCCAGTGGATGTTGGCAATTTGATCTCTGGTTCCTCTGCGTTTTCTAAAACCAGCTTGAACATCAGGAAGTTCACGGTTCACATATTGCTGAAGCCTGGCTTGGAGAATTTTGAGCATTACTTTACTAGCGTGTGAGATGAGTGCAATTGTGTGGTAGTTTGAGCATTCTTTGGCATTGCCTTTCTTTGGGATTGGGATGAAAACTGACCTTTTCCAATCTTGTGGCCACTGCTGAGTTTTCCAAATTTGCTGGCATATTGAGTGCAGCACTTTCACAGCATCCTCTTTCAGGATTTGGAATAGCTCCACTGGAATTCCATCACTTCCACTAGCTTTGTTTGTCGTGATGCTTTCTAAGGCCCACTTGACTTCACATTCCAGGATGTCTGGCTCTAGGTCAGTGATCACACCATCATGATTATCTGGGTCGTGAAGCTCTTTTTTGTACAGTTCTTCTGTGTATTCTCGCCACCTCTTCTTAATATCTTCTGCTTCTGTTAGGTCCATACCTAACAGAGGCTTTTCCATACCTTTTCAGAGGCTAAGATCCTTGTTTATAAAAGCCAATAGTAACAGCATCTGTCTCCCGGGCTGTTGAAATTATATGGGATGCTGACCATGAAATGGCAAGCCAAATACCGATAGTCATTAACACCAGTGAATGTTGGTGGTATGAGAATGTTGTTCCTGACTGCTGATCAGAAACTCTGGACCTTCTGGGTTGTCCTCTGAAAGCTGCCTGCCCATCTCATCTTTGGTTCTTTGGCCATGTCCTCTGAGGTCCAGCATCTAGAGTGTCTGTGATACTGGATTAGAAAAGCAGGCTTTACCTGCCCATGGGCTCCTGTGAAGGGCTTTGCTCACTAGAAGGACCTTGGTCTCCCATACGTGCTTGGCTGTTTGAGGGACTTCACCCTGTTCCTGCAGGCACTGGACCAAGTGAGCGTGCTGACCCAAAAGCAGGAAGTTCTGCCCGTACCCTCTTCTCGCTCCCTGGAAACTTCGAGGGAGAGAGGGCTGGTCAACAGGCCTGCTGACAACGTGTACTGTGTCTCCCCTGTTAAGGTAAATTGAAGTTACAGGAAATTTCTCCCATGGCTTCCAATAGATTTGCCATAAGTACTCTGCCTGGGAATATTATGTTACAGACTCTGGGCAAAGAGAAGAGAGTAATATTTTTGTGTGTGCTTGTTTCCTGACAAACATCAGGTCTGTCGTATCAAGGCTTCCCATTGACCAAAGGTTGTTCTTACCAGTTTTCTATGATGTAACTCTTAGCCCCCTAGATCTACCAATTAAAAACGGGGAAATGTCATGGAGATTCACTCCATTTCTAAGGAGTGATTTGGGGCTGTTGGATGTGTATTATAGGGCTTTCAAACTCAGTATTGAATAAATTTCAAAGACCCCAGGAGACAGAAATGGCTCCAAAGAGATTTTCCCCAGGGTCCCAAGATCTGTAAATCGAGATAATTCTACATATTGCTGCCCGAGTATGGAAATTATCAACAAAAGAAATTAAGAGCAGGAATCCCGTGATTAGACTAATGCATTGATCAAGGCGTTCTTCTCAGTTTCACTGCCGGCACGGCACATAAATAACATGTGGGCAATTACCGTGAGTAAATTATATGTGTTTTATAACCTTCCACGAACATTTTTCCTTAAAAAAAAAAAAACAAAACAAAACAAAGCAAAACAAAAATATTCCTCAGGAGAATGAGTATCAGAGAGAAGAGTAAAATAATTGTTAAAATTTGTCTATGGGTGGGAGAATGGAGCGGGGTCAGGTGGGCGCTGCTCTGTCACTGGGGTTGCGCTGGAGTTTGGTTTCCCAGGTAGCTATTTGGTGATCCTGGAGCTCTCTCCTTCCTAATGCTCTTTTCCCCAAGCTTCACAGTCGGCCCTCTTTGGTACTATCTGTTTCTCCCTTTCCTTTTCCTCTCTATGTCTCTGTCTCACTTGATCTCGAGATCAAGGTCTCTCCTTTTCACTTGAGAGTAAGACTTTTCCAATCCCAGCACATGGCACTGGCGTCCTAGTCCATGGCCAGTGGATCACAGGGGTGGGGAGCAAGGCCACCACTTACATCTTTCAGCCGCTGCTTGGGCGTTTGATGCTGCTGTTGCATTTGAATGAACACCACTTGCAGAAAGGAACTTCCTAATGGGCTGGCCAAACAGCCCAGAGCCAGGACTCACTCACTGAGCAGTGTTGCCCTGCAATGGACCAGCACAGCCCACCACTCCATCCACCAATCCGGAGAAGGGTCCCAAGGAGGCCACTGTGCCAGCAATTCACTCTGCTTTGGAGCATATGGGGATCAGCCTTTCAGAGGATGCCCATCTCTTTTTGAACCACTGGTCCAATCTGTGTCCTGCTTTTGCTCCCTCCATCACAGCCTCAAGAATGCATCCACTTCATCTCTCCAAAACTCTTCTGCCATGGCCACAGCACTAGACTTAGTCCTGGCTCTCATACAGCTTGCTGCTTGGTGGGGGAGACAAAAATACAAACACACACTGTCATACATCATCAAGTGTTGGGTGTGCCCTGTGCCCTTACAGAGCCTGTAACTGTGCCTCCTGGCATCTGGGGAGGTTTTTTGCAGATAGTCACATCTGAGTTGAGATTTACAGGTTGAGTTAGGATATTCCTATTCCTCATCCAAACAAAGAAACAAATGAAAAATAGAAGGAAGTCCCCTGTGACTTTTCCAGCCCACGGCATCCTCCTCCATGCTATACTTCTGCTCTGACCGAGTGCCAGCAGCCTTGCCTTCTACCCTCCTTGCTGGCTGGGGACCTTGCACTTCTGGGCAATGCTGATGGGTTGCTGACACCTGAGACCCCAAGAATGGGGAGGATCAAAGCTTCCCCTACAAGCCAAGGCAGGCTTAGTGCCAAAATAAACTAAGGTCTTTCTGTAAATGAAAGCTTTCATACCACTTGTCTCATCATTTTAAAATATTTGACCAATTTGGGCACAATGTAACCACTACTAAACATTCAGAGGCCACCCCATCGGTTGGATCTACTGCTCAGTCACTGACACCAGAAGTCTGCCCTGAGCCCTAGCAACTCTCCTGAAGGTATGGGCTTCAGAACTAGGTGGATCTGGGTTCCAATTCCAGTTTCACCTCTCTATATATATACAATTGTGACACCTTTCTAAGCATCTGGTCCCCCTTCCATGGGAATGTGTGAGCAAATGTATAGCTCAATGTGATATCAAGTTCAGTCATATCAATAAAGCACCTAGTCTGGCTTTTGGAACATAGTAGATGACCAGTACATGGATACAAATTCCCTTCATCCTTCCTTACTGTGCATGCAAATTGTCCTCTCTCTCTCTCTTTGGGACGAGACTAGACTCATGAAGAAAACCAGCAGGCAGTGGATGGGGATCTGCCAGAACTTCATGAAGACATCCCTAGGTACCACCACCTCCCGGCCCTGTGGGTGCTGGCTTTCCCTTTCACCTCTGGAGACGAAGAACGACACCTGTGATGGACACAACACCCATTTTTTGGTAATCTTTCCTATTGTAGCATCTTCTGAGGTCCTTAGTGTGAGAAGAAGTCATTTGCTCTCACGACTTAGAATCTACACTTGCCTCAGCTACGGAGGGCAGGATGCTCTTACCTTCTCAGCCTCTCAGCATCTCCCCAGGCATCTCTGCCTCCCTTCCTCAGAAGGACCTTTCCTGCCTTTCTGAGGTAGAGTCCAGACCTCAGCCTTCTCACTTCTCCCTGTGCATTCTTGCTGACTGCACCAAAATATAAAAATCTTGATTTAAGTATTTTTGTATTCAAGGATCATATGCAAGTATTCATTTGAAGGTTCAGTGGCATTTTGAAATGAGAACATCGTATATAAAGATGTCAGCGATGGAGCCTCCCACCGTGAGGTTGAAAGAGAGAGAGGAACAAAATGAATAGAGGAGTTCCTGGGATCCAAGAAATTTTAACATCTCATTATTTAGATTACCCTACATATAATTTTCCAATATTTGGTATTATAGACTTTTGAAGGTATTGGTTAAAATTACTTCATGCCTGACATCAATTTAGTCTTATTCATTATCTAGCTAAAATAAAACCTTAAAAATAGCTGATTAGAGTAAGTAAGCAATTTTCTGATAAATGCAAATTTCCTACCATTTCTAAAGGAGCGCTCACAGCAGACAGAAATAGAAGGGCCAGCGGGTAATGGTCCTCCAGTGTTTCAGCATCCTGTCATGGAGCAACGTAGATTGGGAGATGCTCCTGGTGCTTGCAGGATTCGATTGCATTTAGAATGCACTCAGCTTTCCTCATCGCCTCCTGCCTTCATGATGTACTGAACACTGCGGTGTTCGTGATGTGGTCTCGTCATGTACTCATGGCCTCAACTGCTGCTTCCAGTTTTGAGCCCATGAACCATAGGATGGATATGTCCCTGTTGTTGAGTGTAAACAGATGCATCTCCACATCTGATCTGGGCAGTTACTCAGGGGGCTTCTTCCCCAGCCTCACAAGGTACCCAATCTTACCTTCTCGAAACTCATGACTCCTCAGCCTGGTTGGACCCCAAACTCAACACCACTGGCCTGCTCCTTCAACTCACAAATCCACACCTGGTACCTGCCTGCCTAGCAGCTATAGAAGCCGTCTACAGGAGACGCTCACTCTGGGATGATGTGGTCTAAGCAGGAGAAACCACCGCCCCAGACAGACTCAGTGACTAAAGTCTTCCTCCATCTGCTTGTGGGCCCTCATGGAGATGAGCAGCTGAGCCCACACATGTGGTCATCACTTGGAGAATTTGGGGAGGCTTGCCCTACACACAAGCAATTTCAGCTCTCAGGGTCTCCGAAGGTCTCTGAATTTCCCTACAGATACTCTTTAGTGTCAGGCATTTTCTGCAAAGCCCCTAATGCCACATCTAGGTGTTCCCCCAGCCCTGTCTTTCCTGACCCTGCCCTGTGGGTCTAGGCTGCTTTCAGGATCTGACACTGTTGCTCCACTGTCTCATCTGCTTTCCTATGATAAATGAGAGTGTGCTGCACCCCAGTTCTGACCAGGGGTGTGGTGCTCAGGGGTCCACCCAAGGACAAAAATGCAACAAGACTGCCACATGTGTGGTTAAAATATTGAAATAGGGCAAGTTTCCTGGTTGGCAAAGAGGCCCCAAGGGTCCCCCACCACCCTGGTCACCCCAGCCACCATCCAGACCCCTGAATCACGATCTAGAAACCCAAGAGCCCATGACTAGCAGGTTCCAATGATCTGCATCCATTTTGTTTGTAAAATAGAAGCTGCTAAACATTTTGGATAATAGCCCTTCTCCCTCCAGGCTTCCCAGGTGGCTCAGTAGTAAAGAATCTGCCTGCCAATGCAGGAGACAGCAAAGATGTGGGTTCGATCCCCGGGTTTGGAAGATTTCCTGGAAGAGGAAATGGCAACCCACTCCAGTATTCTTGCCTAGAGAATCCCATGGACAGAGGAGCCTGGCGGGCTACAGTCCATGGGGCTGCATAGAGTCAGACACAACTGAGCACAGAATAGCAGCAGCCTTCTCTTTCCATGGAAAGGAAAAAGGTCTTCCTTTGGTATTTCACCCCTGTCCCCAGGAATCCAAAACCCAACATCCCATCTCCCAGGGAGTGAAGTGTCGGAGGGGTCTGTGTTAAGAAGTGGACAACTGTCCACTTTGAAAGTCATGAAAGTAAAAGTGATAGTTGCTCAGTCGTGTCCAACTCTTTGCCACCCAGGGATTGTAGCCTGCGAGGCTCCTCTGTCCATGGGGTTTTTGCAGCAAGAATACTGGAGTAGGTAGCCCTTCCCTTCTCCAGGGGATCTTCCCTCACCCAGGAATCAAACCCAGGTCTCCTGCATTGCAGGAAGATTTTTACTGTCTAAGCCACCAGGAAACCCATTGTCCACATTAGGTGAGTCTAACCTTGTACCTCACCTTGGGCAAAAGATAAGTCTCATCTGCAGAATGACCAGCAGATGTCAGGCTGACCACTGTACTCACCAGCCTTCGCCAGAGGGGCTAAGGGTGACTGCCATGACTCCATGAATGGTCAGTCATGCTGGGGACCAGGGCAGCGGGATGACCTTGTTACTCCCCTCTCCCTATCACTGTCTTCCTGCTGACACTACAGACTTACCTTGCACTTTCCTCACCCTTCTCTTAGGTCCTTGCTGGGTGTAGAATAACCTCACCATTTTTGCCTCCAAAGTGTCAGCCTATGAAAAACGCTATATACTTGAAATCTCTAGAACTGTTTCTTTCAAACAATTGGCTCTGCTATTTGGAAGCTCCTTAGCTTAGAATCTACCCCCTATTTCTTTCTCTGAATATCTCTGCTATGACAGCTCCTTCATCAGATCAGTGAGGATGAGAGGCTCCAGTTTTCAGAGCTGAGGATCAAGGCCAAGGTGGAGGGAAGGGTGTGTGTGACCTTGTGAAGAGGTGTTGGCCAAGATACACAGGTTCCTCTTTCTCCTCTGGCATCTCATTCTTTTTCTTCTTTGGGGAATTGGCCATTCTCTCTTCCCCGTGTCTTGAAGGTTGAGAGGGAACCAAAGACATCCTCTCCAGCACAAATCTTGCATTGCCTTGAGCAACTTCATCTTTCAATTTCTTCCCACCCAAAGCAAATCCCCAGCCAACCACTGGTCCTAACTTTTCAGCAGAATTTAACATGCCCACAGCCCATGCCATCACCTTGACCAACATGATCCTGCCCACTGCTTCTTCTGGCTTTTGCTCAGTGTACCCAGCACTTGCACTCTTGGCCTAGTCAGTCCTACCCACCGCTTTGCCTTCTGCTTCTTCCTAGTACCCTCCCTCCCTCTTCCCTTCTTCCCAATTCAAGACCCATCCCTTCACTCCACCTGTCCACCAATCCTTGATCTAGCTCTTTTCAAATTTCCCTACTCTTCTCAAACTCCTGACCATGCCATCTCTGTATTTGCTCTCATGAAGTGATGCTGCAAAATGTCTTATAGAAAACAGAAGTCATCAAAAGGGAACCCTTCAATTTTTTGCCACCCTAGTTTCGAGAGTTAACTCTTATCTTTTTACTTTCCTTCTCTTCCATTATGATAGAAGAAGTGCCCCTCTATGTGCCTAGAGCAAACACCTCCACCTGTGCCTACGATTCCATTCCCTCCCTCCTCATCAGTCCTTCTCTCCATGTCTCACCCCTCTACCCTCTATCTCATCCCTGACCTTCACTGACTCCTTCCTGTGAGCCTTGGAGCAAGTTCAAATCCTATCTTTCCCACATAAAGTAAATACTATCCTCGAATCTCTACCCCCTCCAGCTCCTCCCCACTTTTATTCTTTACCCCTCCCCATTCCCATTTCTGTTCTGTGCTTTCCTCCAAGGGTGATTGGGTGTTACTTGAGCAAGTGCTTCTTAATTTGTGCAAATGGTAGCTCATTAATTATCTTTTTCTGCTTTTGACTGTTATTGCTGAGCCCTGTGTTTCTACACCTGTGCCTGTTGTCCCATGATCGCAAAGTCCATGGCTTCTACAGCTGCATGGTACCCCAAGGTGGACATCCACAGGTGGCACACCTTTGGCCCCCCAGAGATGGAGGCCCAAGTTACTTCCAGTTCTGCATGCTCTAAGCAAGCCTGCAGCAGACACCTTTGCTGAGGGTCTTCTGTTGAACCTCTGTGAGAATTTCCTAGAGACGTGTACTGAAGAGCAGAATTGCCGGGTCAGAGATGATGCAGAGTGTCATTTTGACTCACTTCTGCCAGATTGTTTTCCAAAGCACTTGCTCTGGTCCACATCCCCACTCACTCACCATCAGAGTACCTGTAACCACACATCCTGCCAGTGGTTAGCATCATCCAGCGGCCTAACTTACACCCATCCAATAGATGCAAAGAGGCATCTCCTTATTGTTTTAATTGGCATTTTTCTGACTGCTCACAAGTCTGACCATCTCTTTAAACTTTTTTTTTTAGCACTTTGGCTCTCTTCTTTTGTAAATTGCTTGTTTCACACTCCTTGTCTCTTTGGGGGGTGTATCTTCTTTACTTGTGGGCATTTTACCTATATCCCCTTGTTGATCAAAGAAACTGCAAATATCTTTTCCTGATCAGTCATTTGTCTCCCAACTTGGTTCACAATTTTTTAAATTGACGATAAATTGATCTGTGGTCACTGTCACATCACCTCTCTGGTTGACCCTGGAACACACTTTTGCTTACTTGTTTGTACAAAGAGCACCTCCTTCACAGGCCAGTTTTGAGGAATCAAGGAGATGGTGCGTGTATTAATAAGTTCAAGAAGAACAGTGGATGTGGTGGTCATAATGTTAGTACTATTGGTTTTTCATGGGGGTTTATGGGCTTTTCAATGACAGCGTAGGAAATAGCATAAGTGAGACAGTAGCTAATCAGATGCCACATCAACCTATTACATGCTCTTTCTCTAACAGAACCATCCTCGGTCCTGGGTAACTCAGCAGCCCCAGGTGGTGGTGACTTCACCTGAACCACGCAATGCACCCAACCAATACATTTCCCAAATGTCTATCACAAAAGGACATCTCCCCCAAGGATCATTCATTCTTACTATGAGCTGCTGACACTGGAGCTTATGATCCTGCTGAGAGTTTCGGAAAGTTCCAAACCCATCCCGAAAGCCTTTGGTGTGTGGGTGCCTTCTCATCTGTCTCTGTGGATCAGATGAGCAGTGAACCTCCTTCTTTAGGAAAAATGACTTCAAAAGGCATCTGGATGGGACCTCCCTGAACTGCATTAAAGTGAGTCAGAATCACACACATTTCATGTCTCCCCCGAACACAGACTTGGAAATTAGAGGCAGAAATCTTTGTCAAAATGCATCATGGCTGAGATAAGAGACAAGAGGCCATTCTAAGACAGTTGAGCTGTTTTAACAGAGCTAATCTCATCCAAGACAGCAGAGGTCTTCACGTAAAAGAGGGGGCCCTGAACACCAGGCAGGTCCCCCAGAGGTATCTCCCACTGCCAGAGGAAAGAGCCCTCCATCAGGCCCTGACCAGGGTCTGCTCTAGGTGAAACCAACTTGTATCTTTCTGCTCCTCCAGATCATGGAAATCTTTACTCTCCAAGGCCCCTCTATTGCTTCTCAGGGAACAGAGATGGCTCGATTCCCTTTAGCCCCTCAGGTGGAAAGCGGTTACCCTATCCACCTACTCCAGTCAACAGATGGAGAAACGGAAGCCATGAATGGAAGTGAGTGCCTTCAATGGAGCACAGTTGGTCAGTAGGAAATTCAGCTAGAGAACCCAGTTTTTTGTTTTTGTTTTTTAACTTATGAAGAGAACTCCCAAGAGGAGACTTCATGGACAAAGTCTTAACATTGTCAGCTTTTTATGTTCTGAAGTGAGCTCCTGAGGACTCAGCTACAGCAAAGGGTGAGCCAGGAAAAGGACCAACTCCAGACACAATGGAGAACACAGTCTCCAGTGGCCCCTGGGAGGTGGCACAGCAGGAAATAAACGTGTATGCAGCCACCTCTCTCCCCTTGCTTTCTGTGAAGGAGGCCTGGTCCCAAGCCATCTTTCATACCTTACCTCACCTTGTGAGATAGAGTGTAAGTGTCAGGGCTGAAATTCAAAACAATTCTGCTGAAAAATAAAGCTGGACCTCTTCCTAACATCACAAATCAAGGTAAGATGGAAGTATATTAAAAACTTAACTATCAGAATTACAACCATAGAACTGGTGTGAGTCATCTGCTGCTGAGTAACAGGTTACTCCCATATAGAATGGCTTAAAACACATGCATTTTCCTCCCCATGAGTCAGAAACTTGGGTGGACCTTAGCTGGGTCTTCTACTTCAGGGTCTCGCATGACTGCATTTGAGATGTCACCAGAGCTGCAAACATCAAGTCTAGACTAAGGAAGGATCTACTTCCAAGCTAATATGAGTATTGGCAAAATTCAGTTCTTCACTGATGGCTAGCCCAAAGTCCCCGGTTCCTTGCTGGCTATTGGCTAGGACTCTTGGTTTCTTGTAACAGAGGGCCCTCCAAAATGCTGCTTCCTTCAGCAGCTGAGTCTCCCAGTAGATTGTCACTATCTTTCACAATATAACCACGGACTGATATCTCATCATTTTTGTTAGAAGTGAGACACTAAGTTCAGCCCAACCTCCAAGGAGGGAGATTTCACAACCCTGTGAATACCAGGAGACTGGGACCTTTGGGGAGTCTTAATAGCCTTCCTATCACAGAATCAAAGAAAAAGAAACAAATGCTGTTCAACTGAAGATACTATGAGCAGTTAATAGACACGGATGGAATGAGAGGAGATTATGGTTCCAAAACCGACAAGGAATTCCTATAAATTAACAAGAAGAGGATAGCAGCCCCAGAAGGGAAAAAAAAAGTACAAAGGCTATAAATAGTCAACTTGCAGAGAGACTAAAAAGGCTAATTAATAAGCACATAAAGAGATGCTCACATTTATTAGTAATTAGAAAAATGCCATTAAAGCAAGATAGCACCTCACATCTTTTTGACTGGCAAATAGACAGCTGGATAATGCCATGTGTTGGCAAGCAAATGGGACTCTTGGCACTGCTGGTGGCACTGGAGAGGAGCAACTGGTCCCACCTACTTGAACTGAATATATGTAAATCATGTACACACCCTGACCCAGTGACTCTGCTGCTGGACATATATCGCAAAGAAACCCTTGCCTGCACTCCAAAGGACGGTCCTTGTAACAGTGCAACCTGACTGCAACCTGGGTGCCCTCTCCTGGGAGAATGGATGCGCATTGTTATCCAGATGGCAATAGGACCAAAGCATCAGATCGCGTGTTTACAGGGCAACACGGGTACATGTCAGAATCGTGGTGCTTCGGGAAACAGAATGAAATGAATCACAGGATCATTTACGTAACTTAAAATATGTGCAAACTAAATGCAAATGCACATTAAAACTTAGCAGTTTCCTATAGGAAAAGGAGTAATGTAAGGGGGTGAAGGGGAATACATGCACAACACAAGAAAGGGATCACGTGCAAACCAGTGATAGTAACGCTCTAAAGGTGAGGAAAATGAGGACTGAACCGTCTGTCTCTGAGGAGGGGAAAACGCAAACAAAACGGAACAAAAATTCTGCACAACTGTCGAGTCCATTGTGTAGAGTGTTGTACTCTGCTGTAGGCAAGCACCCGATTTAGTCTGGTTGATCTGGGTGCCGCGCCAGCTCTTTTGATCCCAGTACTCTTTTTTGACAGGAGACCTACTAATAACTGTTAGAATTTGTGCTTCTTGGCATTGCTCTGGAAAAAATAGTTTACGATAAATCAACCCACTGACATCGCCTTCTTTTTACTGCTCCAGGAGATCTGTGTGTATTTACTCTTGTGTGAGAGTGAGTGTGTGTGTGTGCGCACGTGTGTGTGTATATAGCCAAATGGTGATGATGTCTCCTGGGAATTAATGACTCTCTAGACTGATGCATTTTTTTTTTTTTTAGAATTGCTCAAAGGGTTAATTTGGCCAGACATGAACTCTTACATGGCTTTTAACTATCTCCTATGACACCAAATTACTTCTCTATCTTTATCTTTTCCTATTTTTTCAAATAGCATCTCCAAATAGCAAAGAGTGATCAAGAATGGACACTAACTAATTAAACTTTTGGTTAAACTCAAAATGGAAGGTGTGAGGTCTGATGTGTGGGGGACACACACACACCATTCAGCTTCCCAATGAGGTTCTAACTTCCAATATTATCAGCACCTGGCAGGATGAGACTATTTTATGTAAATGGATTCATTATTATTAATTTCTGCTGGCGCTGAACGATTTATGAACTGCTTTTCGAATGTAGAAAAGTGGTTCATGAATCAGAAGGAAAAATGTTCCCCAAAACCGGCATCGATAAATAACGACTTTTATTCATGGATCCCGCCCATGGTGTCTTTTATCTTCAGCCAGGATGGAATGGAAATTACCAAATCACTGCAGGGCTCGGGGTCGGGGACAAACAAGAAAGTGAGGGTCAAAAAATCGGAGAGATGGTTCCTGAGACAGCACCAGCGGGCAGCGGGTGGGAACGGCTGCCTTTACCCTCCTGGGGCTTCTCCTCCCTGGGGTCAGCTCCTCCTTTACCTTCTCCCTCTCATTCCTCTGGAATTATGCACTGGATTAAATCAGCTTCCCACTTGTCCAACTGCACACGGGAGCCAGCATCAAGTCTTTTAAAAACAATCTTCACTGGATTCGTTGTCTCAAGACAGAGCACCGCAGAGGCTCATACAAAGCTGAGTGACAGCTAAAGGTGCTAAGTCCAGGCCTTTGTCTGGAGAGACTGCTTTGGACCTAGCAGGTAAGGACAAGAACTAGGGACTGTTTACTACGTACTACTTGATTTTACAGGATCCAAAGTGAGCAGCCACAGGAGTTGTTTGGCACCAGCTCTACAGTATCCAGGTTCTACCAGTTAGAAAGGACTTTAGATCCTGCTGACTGCACCTTAAGTATTTCAGGTCTGATAACCTGCAAGGCAGGTGGGCAAGGTTTTCCCAGCATGGGGAGAGAGGGGTTCTGAGGATGTTCCTGGAGCACTGAGATGTCTCTCATCTGGAAAGAGGTGTCCAAGTGCCTGGACATCTTCGACTACCTTCACCCGGGATGTCGTTGCTCTTGTTCTTCAGTCTCTTGAGTCGTGTCTGACTCTTTGCGACCCCGTGGACTGCAGCACACGAGGCTTCCCTGCCCTTCACCATCTCTCAGAGTTTGCTCAAACTCATGTGCACTGAGTCAATGATGCCATCCAACCATCTCATCCTCTGCCACTCCCTTCTCCTCCTGTCCTCAATCTTTCCTAGCATTGGGATCTTTTTCAGTGAGTCAGCTCTTCGTATCAGGTGGCCAAAGTATCGGAGTTTCAGGTCCAACATCAGTCCTTCCAATGAGTATTCAGAGTTGATTTCCTTTAAGATTGACTGGCTTAATCTCCTCGTTGTCCAAGGGTCTCATAAGAGTCTTCTCCAGCACCACATTTCAAAAGCACCAGTTCTTTAGCGCTCAGCTGTTTTATGGTCCAACTCACATCCGTATATGACTACTGGAAAAACCATAGCTTTGACCAGATGGACCTTTGTCGACAAAGTGATGTCTCTACTTTTTAATAAGCTGTCTAAGTTTGTCATAGCTTTTCTTCCAAGGAGCAAGTGTCTTTTAATTCCATGGCTACAGTCACCATCCACAGTGATTTTGGAGCCCAGGAAAATAAAGTCTGTCACTGTTTTCATTTTTCCCCGTCTATTTGCCATGAAGTGATAAGACCAGATGCCACGATCTTAGCTTTTTGAATGTTAAGTTTTAAGCCAGCCTTTTCACTCTCACCTTCATTAAGAGGTTCTTTAGTTTCTCTTCACTTTTGGCCATTAGGGTGGTGACATCTGCATATCTGAGGTTATCAATATTCCTCCCAGCAATCTTGATTTCAATTTGATGAAGCTCAGTTGGAATGGGTTTCTGTGGAGGCTCAGAGGGTAAAGCGTCTGCCTACAATGTGGGAGACCCAGGTTCGATCCCCAGGTCAGGAGGATCCCCTGGAGAAGGAAATGGCAAGCCACTCCAGTACTCTTGCCTGGAAAATTCCATGGATGGAGGAGCCTGGTAGGCTACAGTCCATGGGATCGCAAAGAGTCGAATACAACTGAGCAACTTCAATTCTCAGTTGGGATGGCACTTAGCTAGTCCTCCTAGGATGTGTGAGTCCACTGGCTGTCTGAACCACCCTCCAGAGGAGAGAAATCAAGGTCTCAGTCGCCAGAAGAAACCTGAAGTTACAGGGGAGTTAGCACTTTTGAGACTGATGCCAATACATATCCACTTGGACAGTATGGGGATCAGAGAGAGAGAAAAGTCACAGGTGACGCAGCAGCCCATCTACCTGCCAGCTCCTTCATCAGCTCTGCCCAGAAACGAGCATGAAATGGGACCCTGAACATGCAGTCTCTTCTGGGTATTCTTCACACATGTCTCTCCTTGGGTGGCCATCTCATGGTGTGTGTTTCTCACGCTTTAACACACTCATTTTTAATATAGCACCGCTTAATCTAGTATTCAGAGGCAGAGATCTGTTTCAGGGCCTGAAAGTAAATACATTGAAAAAATGGGTTGTTGAAGTTGTGGAAGCTCCCACAGCCATCTCCGAAAGGATACCTCACCAGCCAGAGAGACTTCCATCCCCAGATAGCACATGGCGTCGCAGCCAAGGTCAGTTGGTTTTCTGGATTAACCAACTCCTGCCTCCTGATCCTGCTGTGAATAATCCAGGAAAGTGCCTTAGAGTAAATAAACAATTTTACTGTTTTCTTTTACAATCGTTCATCAGTGCACTATTTCTGGGCAGCAAATAAATATCACTCTCCTTATTCAAAGGAAAAGAAACTGAAGTTTAAAGACAACAATATGTTATCCTATCCAACAATAAATTATCCTACAATAATGTGACAAGAGTTTGAAACCGAATCAAGATGGAAACTTTCCATTTCTGCATCTTTCTTCCAGAAACGTATCCAGTCAGTGATTGAACACCTTCTGTGTCCCAGGGCCACAGAAACAGAGCCATGTCCAAGACCAAAAAAGCTCCTATTTGTCCCCAAGAAGTTTACATTCTAAGGAGAGGAGATAACTATAATAAAATGCCATAATGAAATGAAACTGGATGATGGAGAGGCAAATACTTTTCTAGAAAACGGCAAGGTCAGAGAAGTCATCTTTGAGAAACAGAGATTCAGTGGGGAAGAAAATGGATGTGGCAATGGGAAGAGTTGAGAAAGAATTCAGATAGACAGGCCAGAGTGGATATGAGCATGACACATTCAAGTGACAAGCAGTCCGAACCTGGACATGGCAGGAAGAAGGGCAGAGAGAGGTGCGTCTAGAAAAGCAAACTGAGCCAAATCCTGTAGAACCTATGGAGAGGTATTGGAATTTCATTCCAAATGCCATGGGATACTTTGTTAAATGAGTGACTAGGAAGACTCATTTCAATTACTTCATTACCACAAAACTCCATTGAAGCAAGCACACTTTAAAAAATGCAAAGAAACATATTTTCTCCACCTATTGGCAAACCCAGTCCTCAAGGAGGCAAGAGTGGATTGGCTGTCACTGGGAGCTGAGTAAATCACCTGCTGCCTGCAAGTGTCTCCTCTGGTCTGTTTGCTCCAACATAAGCCAAACCTCTTTGCTACTCGGGACACCGAAGGTTGTCCAACTCCGAAGAAGTAGAGGTTGAAAGAAAAGGCATTTGGGAATTAAATATATGCTTCAATCAGTTGAACTTTTATACAGATTGACTGCAGTGAAAAATTAGAGCTTTGCGTAATCCAATAGAGTAAAATCAAATGCCCCAAATAAATAAGTAGTTGTCTTTTTTTATTAGCTTTCCATCACCCCTGGATCCATTTGTAAGGGGCATTGTGTCGCCTTTCTCTTCATTGGCAACGTTGCCTCTGAACACTGTACTGTTTATTTGAGCTCAGCAATCAGGCTTAAATGTACCAATATATATTGTTCTAAAGTGTATATTTTTTCTGTCTCCAAAAGACATAGTGACTACTCCTTTTATGGGAAACCAGTTATTAATCCAGTAAGTCTGCATGAATCAATATCTTTGTGAAATGACACATGTTCAAGTTATTTTATGTTATGTTGATGGTTAGCTAATTTTGGAATGGAGACATTTCTTCGAGAAATAGACATAGCGTAATTTAGTGGTGAAAACGTCAATCACTATAGGTTGTATGTCTTTGTCCAGGCAGAAGAGGGCAGATTTATTGAAGGAAATGCAGCTATATATTCCTTGCGGCACTCTGACCTAAAACATCCATTTTGCTTATAATTTTGTTTGGCAAAATGACATCAACGGCAATCACTAACAGAAAGACAACGCCAAAAGCCATTGTTTCTGGACTCTGATTCAACAGCCTGACTGCTGGACAGCATGGCGACAACTTCAACAAGGCACTGACCTGATGATGCTTTCTCTGCTGACTAATTCACAGAGGGGAATCTGCACAGGACTAAGCAGTCTGCAAGATTCCATCTGGGAAATACACTGCAGAGTAACTGCTTTTTCCTTCTATCTAACATCGCACAGAGAAGGGTGTGGTCCTTGGATTCTCTGAGGCTCTGCCTGAGAGATCTTCCTCCTCAAGGCAGGTCTCCTTGCCCTGTGTTTCCCACGCCGCTGGTGCTTTAGGCCAAAGCAATGGGTTGGGGAAGGAGAAAAGGGGGAATCCAATGAACAGAGCAGGGGAGGGACAAGGAAACAAGAACGTAGGGAGCCTCAGACTTTGTAATAACTGCTGACAGGTTGGACAAAGAAAATTCATAAGCACATCTGGGTTAAACGTCATTTAGATACTAAAGTGGGACAAAGTGTTTTAACTGAATTATGGGCAAAATGGTAACCTGGGAACATATTTCCATTCCTAAGTGAAAGCAGAACATGCTCACTTAACCATGATAAGGAACTTCTCCACTAAGCCACTAATCACCATCAAAATTAAGACTAGAATAATAAAGACATTTGTGGTAAATGATTCGATCAGTGGCCCCGATGAGTCAGACCTCCCAGTTCCAGGCCCTCCCACATTGACTCTGGGCTTGGCCACGTCACTTGCTTTGGCTAACAGCTCAGCAGCAAATATGAATCAAACACGAGTCTGCACATTGGGGCTGCCCTGTCGGACCACTGCTGCTTATGAAATACTAATAATGGATAGTATCTAAGGACAACTGTTTTTGAAAGGTTAAAATGTTTAACACGTATTATTTACCCTTACATAGCCCTCTCAATTATTGTCACAATGCCCATTTTGTAGGTTAGAAAACTGAGGTACAACGGTACAAAGAAGTGAGTGACTTGCTCAGCATCATATAACGGAGGAGTGCTGAACCAGATGCAGGCAAGGCTGGATGGGGTCTGAGTCCGGGGAACTGCCTGATTCAGAGCAAGGAGTGAACTGTGAATCACCATCCTTACTGCACTTTCCCTGGCAACTCCTGCCCACGCCACCCAAACAAGTGTGAAAACTTAATTGCTCTTAAGCCAGGAAACCTGGGAGTGTTTCACTATTTCTGGACTCTGGTCCTTTCCCCAAGGCTCTCTGTTTCCATGGGGCCTTATTCATAGTGCTCCAAGAGACCACACCAGAACATTGGCCACAAAAAGAAGCTTTAAGGATGAGTAGACATACATGCCTGCTAAAGACACAGAGATGAAGATTTGAGAGCTCTGGCCTGAGAGTTCTGAGATGTCTTGGGACACCCAAGATTTTGCCGTTGGGGGTAAAAAGATTTTCATTTCTGCCCAGTAGAACATACTGAAGTGAGATCTGGGCACCTCTTGGCCTTCCTTTCCCCAGAGCAGATAGCT
The DNA here is from genome assembly GCA_935064755.1 of Tragelaphus eurycerus. Lineage (NCBI taxonomy): Eukaryota > Metazoa > Chordata > Mammalia > Artiodactyla > Bovidae > Tragelaphus > Tragelaphus eurycerus. The sequence continues at coordinate 15,841,850 of CAKXYN010000020.1, forward strand.
GCTCCTGGACTGTGGTCCCACAGGGATGCTGAGGATTCAGACGCATCATCACATCCTAGACAGGAGTGTTCCCTCTGGCTCATTCTGGTCCAAAGCTCTGCTTCACCTCCCTCGCACTTTGTAAAGCTGCTCATGAGCTTTAGGCACTCCAGAAATCAGAAAGGGTGATACAGGATGGGGAGACACCAAGAAAGAAGACCATCACCAAGAAAGAAGACCATCCCCAAGGCCTCGAGAACACAGGGTGGCCAAGTCAAGGGCAAGTTCTGGTTTTCATCTGCTACTGTCCCCACCCAGCGGTCCTGGAGAAAGATCTCCAGACACAGGATCTACAACAGGGCACTCGGTACCTCCTGCTGGCTGGGGGAGAAAATGAGGGGCAGGGCTGCAGTGTGACTTGCTTCACCTCATATCCAGGTGGAGCTAAGAGCAGCTGGGGTGGGGGGTGCGGGTGGCAGTCATGGACACGTGGCAGAGGGGCCGGCTGGAGGGCTGGGGTAGAAGGCAGAGCAGCTGGTGACCTGCCTTCCTATCCTCCAACACGATCTTAACTCCCTTACCACATTCCTGCCAACAAAGTTCTACCGGTACTCTACAGACAGTATCCATCCCCATAGAGATACTGAATCAAATGTCACCTACTGGGGGCAAAGCCTCTGCTGCTGACATTTAGTGATTACAGCACAGCGAGTTGCAGGGGGAGGAACGGGCTGAGAGAGCGAGCCGGGGTGGGGAAGGGGCGCCTCTTCTCTCCGGTCTGATGTCTCCACCTGCGGGGCAGGAAACCTTCATCTCAACTTGTCCAGGCTTCACAGTTCAAACGCTGGAGCCAGAGGAAAGTCAGAAATAAAATTCAGCGACAGGGCTCCACTGTCCCAAGAGCTTTCTCCCAAGCCTGCGCATCTATGGGACTCATCACTCCATTCATGGATGACCGTCATTTCCTGGAGAAAGTGGGAAGTGGAAGGACTGCTCCCAACCAGCTCACAGAGAAGCTGTCTTCCTTTGTCCCACGTGGAAGCATTTACAGACACCCATCAGTCCAAGGCACCCCTGACCTCCAGCACTCGACTCCTTGGCCCCAGCAGGTGAGAGGTTTCAATTCCAGCAAAAAGTATCTCCCTAGTTTCTCAAGGACACTCAGAAAGCTCCCAGGGTAGGGTGACCTGGTATTTCTCAGGATGCCTTTTCCAGCCTCCTTTGCCCCAAGAATGCCCATCTGAAGGGAGAACAGACGAAGTCTTGCAGGCATCTGATCTCAATGCCGCTCAGATGCACTGCCCTCCTTTCCTCTCTCTGGGTTTCTTGCATGAAATGTTCTCCATCCCAGGTAGGAAAACCATTTCCCTGCAAAATATAAAATCTATCGCTGAGCACTGCAACGAGAATTAACCTTGATTACCGCGGTAATTTCCTAATCAAAACTGGAGACCTGCTAATCAAGCTGGAATTGCCAGCTGCTTGATTTTTATAGTAACATAACCAAAATCGAGCATTTGGTAAACAAGGGGTGTGGCTGTGGTGGGGAGACTGCAAGAAGGTGAGGCAGGGCCAGGGTCTGCTGGGCTGTAAAGAGGTAGACCTTCATCCATTGACCTGTCAACAGGTGTGGCAGGAACAGATGGGTGAAAATGCCAAAACCACTCCTGAGTGGGACAGGACAGCCCATGGAAACATGCACAGGGGGTGAAGTGGGGGCAAAACCAGATTCTTCACATACATCTTGTCTTGGGTTGTGTGGTGGGTTCCAGAATCCAGTCCTTAGATGAGAACACTAGTGTGGATATTGATGTAGGAGGTCATCCCAGAAAACACGAGCCAGGAAGCAGAGAAGGGAGGCAGGTCACGCAGGAGGATCTGAGGGCAGATTGCTGCCGTGGGCAATGGGACTCAGGCCAGATGAGATGCACAGGGACCCTGTGTAGATGAGACACGAGTTGGTCCCCCTCAACAGGTGAGGGCTGTTCTTTGGAGCGTAGGCTCCCTGGCATTCCAGGATGTCTCACCTGCAGATACAGTTAGGGTCCTGTAGCAGGCAAGGCTTGCTTTAAGAACACTGCATGAGAGCATCCTTGAGGATGCAGAATTGATGCAGGTGGGGCTCCTGCCAATGTTTACTGCACCACATGGCTCTTCCCCGACTTTCACCTCCATGAGAGACCTTAGCCTCTCTGAGAAGCACCTTTTGGGAAGAAAGTACCTAGCTCCCTCACATGTCTCTGCTCATGTAGCACACTCACTCTGCTGGGGATGTGGGCTCAGGGTCAGCTAAGGAGCCTCCCCCGAGCCGAGGGATGTGTGTGTGCCCAGAGCACCTTTCCTTTCTGCCCCAGTAGCACCTGCTATGCTCTGCTCTTCAATTTCTATTTCTATCCTTTCTTGCTAGATGGAAGGCTGGATTGCTTCCTTCTCTGCATTCTGCAAGTCTAGGAGAACCCCTGGGACATAGTGTGTTCTGAATAAATTCTTGCTGATCAGATTTGAGAAATGAGCCTGGCTAAGAAACTATATGGGCAACCTCGATGGTTGTAGAAGCCCTTTCTCTTGAGTGATCTACTCCACCCTCAGCCAGCCCACCAGACAGGAAAGATGGGCAGGATTATAACGCACATCACACACAGGAGAAAACAGAAAACCTGAACTCAGGCTAGGCTCAGCTACTTGGGACGTCCACTCAATGGCCTTGAAATCCTAGGAAGCTGAGCTGAGAACTGGAGGGAGACATTCTGACTTGGAGCTACAGAGGCTGCCTGAAGCCACAGACTGTGTGACTGTGATTCCAGCCTGGGATTTCTGGCTCTGAGGACCATATCCATCTCTCTTCCCGCTGCCAGCTGGGTGAACAGCGTGGCAAGTAAGGGTCTGCACCCCAGAGTTCATCGCGTCCTGCTCTGTATCCTAGGTTCTCAGTTCAGTTCAGTCGCTCAGTTGTGTCCAATTCTTTGCAACTCCATGCATTGCAGCATGCCAGGCCTCCCTGTCCATCATCAACTCCCGGAGGTCACTCAGACTCATGTCCATCGAGTCAGTGATGCCATCCAGCCATCTCATCCTCTGCCGTCCCCCTTCTCCTCCTGCCCTCAATCCCTCCCAGCGTCAGAGTCTTTTCCAATGAGTCAACTCTTCGCAGGAGGTGGCCAAAATACTGGAGTTTCAGCTTTAGCATCATTCCTTCCAAAGAACACCCAGGGCTGATCTTCAGAATGGACTGGTTGGATCTCCTTGCAGTCCAAGGGACTCTCAAGAGTCTTGTCCAACATCACAGTTCAAAAGCATCAATTCTTCGGTGCTCAGCCTTCTTCACAGTCCAACTCTCACATCCATAGGTTCTCAATTAGTATTTAATAGTTAACAGTGGCAATCAAGGACACTTGTATTTAGCCCTCTCCCTGAAAGCAGCTTTCTGGGTTGCTGTGCAGGAAGAAGGCTGAAGGTAGGGCAACATGGGGGTGAGAAAGTCTATCCAGGGGCCCAGGAGAGACGATGACGGGTGAATGAAGGGAAGAGGTGGTGAGCACAAGCAAGGTCATGGAAGGACACCGAGGATAGGGAAAACTGTCTCCACACATCCCCACCCCCAGCCTGTACTCTCCCAGGCCTGCCTCAAGGAGGCTCAGGCTGTCCCAAGTCCTCTCATCTTAGCCTTGAGGAGGGTGATGAAGGTTTTTCACCAGGGATCCTAAAAGAAAGCGTGAGTTAGAGTCCTAAAGTGGAGCCTCCCCGAGGAGCTGGCCCTGGAGGAGGGAGTGAAGGGAGAACTAACCATTAGAGGAGAGGCTTAGCCTGAGGAGCGAGCCTGTGACAACCAGAGGTGATGGGCTGCTGTCTTGAATGTAGGAAAGGTGGCTAAGGAAGACTAGAAAAGTCTGACAAAGCCCTTAAAACAGAAGTTGCATTTGAGGGATTTTGGGGTATCCTCTCTGCCTAGAGTATCTTTAGAGTCTGGAAAGACCCAGAAGTCAGGGAAGAAACTCTTCTGAGTCCTTTGGGCCACCTACTCTTGACGCCATGGAGATGTGGATAAGGAGAGGCTCACTATCCAGTGGAGGGCAGGGGGTCCAGAAAAAATTCCGTCTGCTGCTCACAGTCTGCTTCAAGTGCCAGAGATGGCAGGAGCCTTCCCAGGAGCCTCCCAAAGCCTAGGTGATGTGTGTTCTATACAGGTATTGTTCCATAAACATGACAGTATCCGCTAGGGATGCTGCAGACTGCCCTCGGAGTCATCCGTTTCCGATGGAGCTTATAGCAATGCAGCTAGTGGACCCAAGAGCTTCCCTGGTGACTCAGTGGTAAAGAATCTGGCTACAATGCAGGTTTGATCCCTGGGTCGGGAAGATCCCCTGAAGCAGGATATGGCAACCCACTCCTGTATTCTTGCCTGGAGAATCCCATGGGACAGAGGAGACTGGTGAGCTACAGCCCATAGGATCGCAAAGAGTCAGACATGACATGACTGAAGCGACTTTGCACACACATACATGCAGTTTCCAGACACTTCCCTTGCATTCAGAGGATATGTACGGTGCTTGTGTGTGGGAGGTTGTTGTTTTTACTGTCCTTATTCTCTCCATAAATATGACTGGATGCTTCCCCGTTACTTAGAGGTGAATGATAAGTCTTATGTCTACTTACTCCATACTGACCCAGTTCCCTGGTGATGGGCAGTCTGGTTGATTTCAGCCTTTGTTATTGCTGCACCAAGCTACTGTAAGCGTCCTTCCACGTGACCCTTCCGGCAAAGATTCAGTCAAGTGTACACCCAGAGGTAGAGAGGCTGGAAGGGCAGACGGTCTGCACATCTTATTAGTCATCCTAGAGGTGGCCAGTTTGCTCTAAGAGTTTGTACAGTGCATATTCCCACTCAGTTCCCACATCCTCCCAGCTTTTCATGTTGTCAGATTGAAAAGTTTGGCCAATTTAGAGCAGAGGATGCTGTCATCATGGACAACTGCTGAAATTGAGCAGCTCTTGGTTTTGACCACCGGATTTCATCTAAGAAGTCTTAAATTTGACCATTTTTATATTGAGATGTTTGTGTCTTTACTATCTATTTGTAGTTATTTATGTGCTTGGATGCACATATACTCTGGATTTGAATGCTTTTAGTTACGTTACATGCTACAACTTATGGAGATCTTTCCCCTCCTACCAACTTCTCTTTCTTTCTCCTCCTTTTTTTTGGTGGAGGGGACGGGGTGGAAATCCAGGTACTGCTGAGAAAATATCTTTACCTGTGGCACATTCTCGAGATTTCTTCCTACCTCACCTGCACAAAGTGAGAAGCCCCAGGCTTGGAACTGCTGCTTAAGAAGAGAAATAACTCTTGTCATCTGCTTCCTTGGAGCTTTGTGCTTAATAAAAGCCATGAATTCTGATGATTCCAAAGGGCCAAGATACCACAGATTACCCATGTGTCTTCTCTGGTGTGGGTGGGACTAATTAATCAACAAAACCCTTCTGCCTGGACCTAGATACCACCTCAGAATCCTTCCTAACAATAGCGGCCACCAGGCTCAGTTGGAGTGGGCACGTAAGAAAATCTATAGGCTGTCCCTGTCCCAGAATAATCAAGTGCATTTTAATCATCCCCGTTAACAGGGGATTCAAAGCCTGTCTACCTCACAATGATTATCTTATCAGAGTTTTCATTAAAAAGAAAAACCCAGCTAATTGGTTTGACCTCGCCATTTAGGAAAATGATAATAATAACAAGCTAACATTTATTGAGTGGTTACTGTGTGCCAGACAAGTGTAAAATTCTTTCTGTGTATTTTCTCATTGAATCTGACAGCAACTACTTAAGGGGAAAGAGTGTCGTGTCACAGGATAGAGGCAAAAAAACCCCCAAAAAACAGTCCCTCTGTTGCTCTCAAGTTGACCCTTTCCTCTTCTTAGATACAGGCTACAAGAAGTCAGCTTTTCCTTTCCACCGGAACCATTATTATTTGGCATGTGTTTTTTCTGAGATGTTCAAAAACTTCCTGGAGCACAGTGAGGTTTCTTGCCTTCATGGATCTGGAATGTAACTCTCAGCTCAGCAGGGAGATATTAGAAGGAGATTTCACTGGATCGTGGTGCCCCGGCAGCCCTGCCTGTAATGGGCCGTGGCCCCCATCTCAGGCCACTGTGGATACCAGTGGTAACAAGAACATGTAAGTCCTGAGAACCATGCTCAGCCCTGGGGAGTCACCCCACCTGGAAATACCCCGGAGGTGGCCCAACCAACGGCAGACTAAAGTGGGAATCCAAAAGTCCAGACCCCTTTCCTCAAGGTGGGACAGCTCTTGCTGCCATGAACACTCCAGAGCTCCCCACGGATCTGAAGGGAGACTCCAGCTGAACTGGCATTTTTGTCTGGTGTCTTCCCTTGTCCTTCCAGCTTCTTATCCCCCAGCATGTTACTTAGGACAGCACTCCCTTCATGAATCCCTTGCCTGGATGATCTATGTGCGCTTGGTTCCAAAGTTGAAATTTCTGAGATTCTTTGCTTTAAAAGCTATTCAGTTTTGGCTGTTGTTGTCCAGTCGCTAAGTCATGTCTGACTCTTTGTGGCCCCATGGACTGCAGCACCCCAGGCTCACCTGTCCCTCACTGCCTCCCAGAATGTGCTCAAATTCATGTCCATTGAGTCAGTGATGCTATCTAACCATCTCATCCTCTACCACCCTTCTCTCCTTTTTTTCTTCTTTTTTCAGCTTTATTTAGGTGTAAATTACCCAGATAACCACCCCAGTTCTCTCCCTTTGTTTTTGCCAATGCAAAGATAACCCTTCAAGCAAGCAGAGTTCTCCTATTCCTTCAACCTTAGTGGTCCTATTAAATGAGGAGGCCAAGGGCATCAGACCCGTTTTTGACATGGAAAAAACAAGTCACAGAGCTCTATCCAGCAAATATCATGGATCACTTGATTTTTGAATCAAATATTGTTTCTCTTGAGCTGCTCTGAGCTTCATTTTGAACCTTCCTCACCAGCTCCTCATCTCCCAATGTCAGAAGTCAGCGTCTATCCTGATAAGAGAAGTGAGAACCACCCAACCTGGTTCAGTCAAAATCACAAGAATCTTCTGGGTTCTGTTCCTTTTCCAGGGGCTTCAATTTCGTACATCCAGGGGGCTGGCTGAGCAGCACGTCACCGTTTTCTGACTTCCCTCTCACCTTGCTGGCTGCCTTGTGGGCAAGGCTGTATTTAAATCTTCCTGTTGTCTCCCTGGAAGACTGAAGAGCCCAAAGAATTACCTTAGGACAGGGTTCCAGTCAACTAATTGCCTTATGCTCCCAGGCTGGAACAGGAGCCTTTTTAGAAATTCATTTGGAACTGCCAAACTGGCTGTAGGTTTCCATGTGGAAACTCATATCAAGAGGTCAGTTGAACAGTAAGTATTGAAACCAGAGGTTTCCTCCTCTCCTCCACATCTGTGTTTGGGATAGTGACTCTCACGAGAGGACAGGTTACTTTGCACTCAGGAGTGACATTGGAGGCTAGACCTTCAAAATGGCAGAGCATAAGAGGCAAGAATACATGGAGAGTTTCCATGTTGCTGCAGGGTGGTTTCCAAGTTCACCCCAATTTATTCCACAACCAAGAGCAATCTGCCTCACTTTGCCAAATCATGCAATCGTCCTCTCCCCATTACATCAAGGAATGGGAGATGGCAACACACAGCATTATACTATACTATACTATACTAAGTCACTTCAGTCGTGTCCGACTCTGTGTGACCCCATAGACGGCAGCCCACCAGGCTCCACCGTCCCTGGGATTCTCCAGGCAAGAACACTGGAGTGGGTTGCCATTTCCTTCTCCAATGCATGAAAGTGAAAAGAGAAAGTGAAGTCGCTCAGTCATGTCTGACTCTTAGTGACCCCATGGACTGCAGCCTACCAGGCTCCTCCGTCCATGGGATTTTCCAGGCAAGAGTACTGGAGTGGGGTGCCATTGCCTTCTCCGACACACAGCATTACGACATCACAAATCAATTTTATTGGAAACGTATTAGGTTTCAGTAAAACTGAAGGATCGGACAACAGAAGCGAGGAAGCCAGGGGAGAGGAGACAGTGTACCAAGATTTACTTCTGAGTGCTACAAAATATTGAACTAAAAATAACATTAAAGATGAAATTTGTAATGAATCTCAAGCTGCTAAATTCCCCAAGGCTGGGTCTGCTGAAGGCTTTGCAGCAATCCTCTGTTCTTTGCTGTCTTTATTTAAATATTTTATACAGTTGTCTATGTTCATGTGCAGGGTGAACTGTCATTTATATTTCAGTCCACTCGAAAATGGATCTTAAGACTGTGTCAAGCTGAGCTCTGCACGGAGTGGGTCTGAGCTGAGAGGTGGGCCAGAATGGGGATGCTAAATGAAGACGGATGTTTAATGTACTTTTGGTGTACTTAGATTTGGCTGTCACAGTTTCTGCCTTAAACCTGATTTGTAATTCTATGGGTTTCGTGACATTATGATAAGATGAGATGTGCCTAAGACTCCCATTTAGCAGGGACATTGATGAGCGTTTGAGTTAAAGAGAGTGGCTGACGGGAGTGAGGCAGGTTTCGGACCCCGCGGCTTAATGCTCGGCAGAGAGCGGGCTCCATCCGGAGCCGTAGTATTTCATGCTTTTCTACACATTAGACTTTGCCGAAGTGGACTTTTGGAAGAATAAAACATCCCCAAGATAAATTCAATTTTCCCTAGTGTTGAACGTAACTTTCTATGGCACTTGATGATTTACTTGCGTTTAGGTGAAAGAGTGCGTTTTCCTGGTCCGAACAAAGGCTGAGGAGGAGGATTGAGCGTACATGATGAGGCTAGGGAGAAGGAAAAGGGAGGAATGCAGGGCAGGGAGTCGGGAGACCTTTGGAAGAAGATGCTCTTGGATTCATCACACAAAAGACTGCTTGTGTGTGTGTGTGTGTGTGTGTATCTGTGTGTGTGTGTGTGTGTGGTAGGGATGTGGACATGTCCCTGATGAAGTTCCCTTTTGGTTCTGCAGAGGGGCTGGTGTGCCTGGCGTATCACCACATACAGTCTGATGAGCTGTCCAGAGTGGAGAGAGGGAGATGCGGGAAGGATGGGGCCCCGCACACCCTATTTTCCTTCCCCAGCTGCTGGTCACACACCGCCTGGACTCAGCCGTCGCCCCCTGGGGAAGTGCCCTTCCAGGCAGCCTGGTGTAGGACAGACAGCTTCATCTCTTCCAGTAGAAGCCTTTCTGCTCCATCCTGCTCCTGACCTTCACCGTTCCCCTGGAACATCCCTGGACCAACCCACCAACACTTTCACTTTCAAAAGGTCCCCCCAGTGCTCTGACACCCACCAGTGTTGCTCGCAATATGGCTCCTGGGATCTGCAGAGTGTCTCCTAGGAGGGTAAATGATAGTTTCTTCATGGTTCATATAGAAACATTTGTGGGGACATAGTTACAAGGATGTGGATGCCACCCCAGGCCCCCTGCACTGGCTCTTCTCTAAAAGCCATAGAGCTGGGATCAGCTCAGTTCAGTTGCTCAGTTGTGTCCGACTCTGCGACCCCATGGACTGTAGCACACCAGGCTTCCCTGTCCATCACCAACTTCCGGAGCTTACTCAAACTCATGTCCATCGATCTGGGATAAACACAATCATATCTGTTTTTTCTCAGCACATGCAGGGGATAGCCAGTGCTGGGCAGTTCATTCTTTCCTTGCTGCCCCCTCCCCTGTCCCCACCTTACACTCCTCCCAAGTGTTCCTAAGTCTATGCAGGATCCAGCAAACACCACAGCTCTCAGGCTGACCTGCTCCAAAATGCACTCGGGCCCTCGCAGGTGTGTGACACTGAGGAATCAGCCAGCCTTGCTTTCAGGAGTCAGATGGTGGTCCTCAGATGATGTGTCCCCGTCCTAACCCTCAGAATCTGTGAGTGAGTCCTTGTCTGGAAAATAGGTCTTTGCAGATGTAGTTAAGAATCTCAAGATGAGGTCACTGTGGATTGCCTGGATGGGCCCTAAATCCAATGACAAGTATCCTTATACGACATGGAAGAGGAAACACAAGAAAAGAGGAGAGGGCGATGTGAAAACAGAGGCAGATGGGCGTGATGCTGCCACAAGCCAAGGAATACCTGGAGTCACCAGAAAAGGCAAGGAACAGATTGTCCCCAAGAGGCTTGGCAGGGGGGGCACATGCCTGATTTCAGGACACCTTGACTTCAGGCTTGGGACTTCCAGAATTTGGGGAGAATAAATTTCTGTGGTTTTAAATTGGTCAGTTTGTACTCATTGTTATGACCACAGGAAGCCCTAGGAAGCCAACATGCTTTCTGATCCTCAGTTTCCTTGTCTAAATGGGAAAGTTGTTGTGTCTAAGGGAACTTTGAGGGCATGGATATGTCGAGGTCAGGGACAGCTAGCCAAGAGCTGTCACCGCTGACCCTTGTGATGTCCCTTCCTGCCCTGGCCTCAGACATTCTCTCTTTGGTATCCTCAGATTCTGGGATGACTCTCCTGGCCTTGTTCCTTCCCTCTACCTGTAGGAACCCTGTCCCACCTTCAAATGGTGTGTCCTGCCAGGCCATTTAGGATGTCCTCAGAGACTGTTCCCTCTTGATTGCTGGGCGGTGGGACGGGCTTGACCTCAGGGTCATCAGGATCCAATCCCAGCCCCTATTGGACCTCAGGGAGTCAGAAGAGCAGATGTCCCTCTATCTAGAGTCCTAGGGCCTCCATCCAGCCCAGGGCTGTGCTGCTCACAAAGGCCTACACAGCTGCAGCCCATGGTCAGCACTCCTGTGGCTGCAAGTAACGGGGGCTACTCATTCAGTCTCAAGAAATCAAGTGAGCTCTGTCCTTAGGCAGCCAGGGCACAAAGGATGTGTCCCAGCAACTGGGAACACTGCCAGGCCCCACCCTGGCATCTCCTCCCCCTTGGCTTCCCTCTCTCTCCCTCAGACCAGATTTTGCTGCTTCTTCAGGAACCAAGATAGAAACCCATGAGTTCCAAGTCACTGTTCCCAGCACATTGATGGCAGGAGGCTGGCTCTGAGAGCTGCCCTACACTAACTCCTTTCAAGAGAAATGTGACTGCTCAGCTCGGGGCAGAGGTCGACTCTGGCTCCACTCTACAAGGTGATGGTAGAAAAGCTTACATATTCTCAGACATGGCAGGGGGTGGGGCAGGGAGAGCAGATTCCCTTTCTCCCCCCAAAAAGCTTCAACCATCACCCATCATCCCATCTGATCCTAGGCTGTACAGTCAGATGACTTCTTTCCAGTGGGATCAAGCTTGGCCAGGCCTCTACCCAGGCTGCCCCAGTACCGTGATTCTCTGCAGCTACTTGATGGCTTTGTAAGTGATGAGGCTGCTGCTGCTGCTGCTACTGCTAAGTCGCTTCAGTCCTCTCTGACTCTGTGAGACCCCATAGACGGCAGCCCAAGTGATGAGGAAGGCTATGTAATTGGGAATGAAGAGGAGGGGACTGGATTAAAATTTCAGCCTAGGTGTCTATAGAAACCCTCCCCCAAGGGCCCATATCCCCAACAGACCTGTCCTGGAGATGCTCATCAGGTTGTATGTATTCTGAGACTTCCAGAGTGTGTCAGCCATCCATCTAGGTGTATGGCTCCTCCAGCCCTCCAGGGCTTTGGAAGAGGTGAGGGCAGAGGCCAAGGCTGGGTGTGTTCAGAAAGACCTGAGGACTGACCTTTTCTTCTCCCTTCTACACACAGTCTTGTCCTAGACTAGGTTAGCCATGAAAAGTACTCCCATCTAGGAGACAATCTCCAAGCAGGGTGTTCTTGTTCTGGGGTTTTTATCCATCCTTCTCCCTGCCTGCATCCTCAGTTGGCCTCCCTGGGCCTCAGACTCTTCATCTGGAAAATGAACATGGTAAGGTTGGGCCCTGGTGGTCATGAGCATCCTGTAAGATGCTTCCAAAAAAGAAATCATGATGTGAATGCAACACTTCTGGGAGACTCAGGACGATAGAGGGCCCTTTGGCTTGTGTGTTAGGAAAGCAGGGTGTTCATTGGTAGGTATGGAGTCAGGCACTTGGGATGCCGGATGGAGGAGATGCTGTGAATGAGCTGGTATCCCTTCTCAGACAGTGAAGGGCCAGGCCCTGGGTCAGGGCAGGGCTGCCTGCCTGTCCTGCTGTGGTTCTGCTAGGTTAACTCCCAGTGGGAGCACGCCCTGCCCTGCCCTCTCTTTGTCCCCTTAATCTCTCTGTGTTTCCTCACTGACCCCGAGCATGCACTGACTTGTGACCCTCTTGCTGCTCACAGAATGCGGGCATTCACACGGAGAGAGACAAGGCGGTGATGGGCTCTCGGAATCCTCCCGTCAGCAGGATAGGGAGGGCCGGCCCTCTCTCGGGGAGGCACAGAGCTGCAGCCTGACCTGTGACTGAGCTCTTCCTTAGCAAGGATGACACGTGTCCTAGGGAAGTTGGCCAGAAAGTGGCAGAGAGCAGAGAAGACTGCACATTTGTGGAGTGAATACTTATGGCAACATCTAAAGGCCAGCCTGCCTGCAATGGCCAGGGAAGTCACATATGGCAGGCAGAGCGACAGCCCCCAAAGATGTTAGGTCTTGTCTCCGGCCATTTGGGCTGGTACGACAAACTATCACCTAGTGGGTAATTTATAAAAACAGACATTTGTTTCTCACGATTCTGGAAGCTGGGAGTCCAAGATCAAGATGCCTGCAGGGTGAGGTTCTGGTGAAGGCCTTCCTCCTGGTTCAGAGCCATCACCTTGCTGTGTCCATACTGACAGAAGGGGCGAGAGGGTCCCTCCAGAGCCTGTTTTGTGAGGTACTAACCCCACCCTTGAGGATGGAATCCTCATGACTTAAGTTCCTCCCAAAGGCCCCTCCTCCTAATCCCTTCACCCTTGAGTGTTAAGATGCAACATATATGGGAGAATGGCATTGAAACACGTATATTATCATATGTGAAGCAAATCGCCAGTCCGGGTTTGATGCATGATACAGGATGCTCGGGGCTGGTGCACTGGGATGACCCAGAGGAATGGTACAGGGAGGGAGGTGGGAGGGGGGTTCAGGATGGAGAACACGTGTACATCCATAGCAGATTCATGTTGATGTATGGCAAAACCAATACAATATTGTAAAGTAATTAGCCTCCAATTAAAATACATAAATTTATATTTAAAAAAAAGATGCAACATATAGATTTGGGGGAGGTAGGGGACACATTTGCAGCCTAGCAGGTCATAATCACTGGAACCATGAATGTCACCCCATAAGGGTAGGATTTGCAAATGTGATTAAGTGAAGGATCTTGAGATGGTGTGATAATCTTGGTGGCCCCAAGTGCAATCACATGGGACATTAGGAGAGGCAGTTCAGTTCAGTCATGCAGTCGTGTCCGACTCTTTCCGACCCCATGGACTGCATCATGCCAGGCTTTCCTATCCTTCACCAACTCCTGGAGCTTGCTCAAATTCACGTCCATCAAGTCAGTAATGCCGTCCAACCATCGCGTCCTGTGTTGTCCCCTTCTCCTCCTGCCCTCAATCTTTCCCAGCATCAGGGTCTTTTCCAGTGAGTCAGTTTTTCACATCAGGTGGTCAAAGTATTGGAGCTTCAGCATCAGTCCTTCTAATGAATAGTCAGGACTGATTTCCTTTAGTATGGATTGGTTGAATCTTCTTGCAGTCCAAGGGACTCTCGAGTCTTCTCCAATACCACAGTTCAAAAGCATCAGTTCTTTTGCGCTCAGCTTTCTTTATGGTCCAGCTCACACATCTGTACATGACTATTAGAAAAACCATAGCTTTGACTAGATGGACCTTGTCAATAAAGTAATGTCTCTTTTTCATACGCTGTCTAGGTTGGTCATCGTTTTTCTTCCAAGGTGCAAGAATCTTTTAATTTCATGGCTGTAGTCACCATCTGCAGTGATTTTGGAGCCCAAGAAAATAAAGTCTGTCACTCTTTCCACTGTTTCCTCATCTATTTGCCAAGAAGAGATGGGACTGGATGCCATGATCTAGTTTTTTCAATGGTAAGTTTTAAGCCAGCTTTTTTGCTCTCCTCTTCCACTTTCATCAAGAGGCTCTTTAGTTCCTCTTCACTTCCTGCCATAAGGATGGTGTCAGCTTCATATCTGAGGTTATTGATATTTATACATCATAAATATATAATATAAGGGTGGTTTCATCTGCATTATCTGAGGGCTCCAAGTGCAATCACATGGGACATTAGGAGAGGCAGGCAGAGAGAAATGTGACACACGCAGAGAAGGTGATGCAAAGATAGGCCAGACAAAGGTTCAAAGACACTGACTTTGAAGACTGAGGGGATGCAGCCACAAGCCAAAGACTGCCAGCTGACACCAGAAGCTGACGATGTAAGGACGGATTCTCCCCCAGAGCTTCCTGCTGGAAGAATACCTTGTTGACACCCTGATCTGGCCCCAGTCATGCTGATTTCAGACCTCTGGCCTCTGGAACTGTGACAGAATAAACGTCTGTTTAAAAAAAAAAAAAAAAAGTATGTGGACCATTTTAAAAGTTTTTATTGCTCTTATTTTATGCTTTGGTTTTTTGGCCTTGAGTCATGTGGGATCTTAGCTCCCCAGCCAGGCTTCAAACCCACACCCCCTGCATCTGAAGGCAAAGTCTTAACTACTGGACCACCTAGAAAGTCCCAATGTCTGTTATTTAAAATCACCAAGTTTGTGGCAAATTGTTACAGCAGCCGCAGGAAGGTGATTGGCAACAAAAGGCAGGTCTATTTCACAAGAGATTACAACAGAACCGCTGCTTAGTGTGCGAGCTCCCAGAGTCACTCTGGGGTCACAGGCAGACCTGCCTAGCTCTCTGGGTCTCTGCCAAGAGTCACCTTCTCTGGTAGAAAGTGTGCTCCTAGGGGGCCAAGGCTACGTGCTATGCATGCTTGTATGCCTCAAACTCAGCACAGTGCTTGGTACTAAAGAATAGAGATAAATAATTTTTTTTTTTTTTAGTTATCAGCGTAAGTAAGTGGTAATGAAAAGTGAGTTCCTAAATGAATAGGGCAAGGTCTGCCCCAAGAATGGCAGGTGTTTGAGAACATAATCTTGTATTATTATTTGTCTCCTTTTGGATAGACCTCTTCAAATATATACCTTGCCTTCCCAACAAGCCAAAAGGCTCCTGGAGGCAGGGACCTCCTCCTGCACAGCAGGAACTTGCATAGGGCTTAGCATTCAGCAGGTGCTCAGTGAAGACCCATTGACTGACTGGTTCATGATGGATCGAACACCTGGATCCAAGTGTTCCTGAACTTGCAGTCCTTTGTCAACATTTCATTTAATCCAGTTTCCACTATCTTTTATGCAAAACTCTAACTACAGAATGAAGTGCACAGTCCCAGGCCTGGAAAGGGATGTGAACCATGTACTAAAGCATGTCCAGGTGGAGGACGAATATTTGCCTCTTAAGGACCATCTACTCACTGGCTTAGGGCAGACAGGACTCCAGTCCAATTTTAAAATGTGGATTATAACAATGGTCTCAAATTTCAGATTCTGTAACTCTGGGCAAGGCTAAGGAAGCTGCTAAAAGGGTCTGGTTCCAAGGTCACCTATGGGAGACACTGACAAAGATCCCCTGAAGTAGTAATGATGAAGCTTTTCAGCTTTCCATGGACTTGTAAATGAACTTGAAAGTGTGCACTCTGCTTAAGCATAGGCATGATTTTTAAAATGCAGGAGAAATAAACAAGAACAAACAGTTTGGCTCCATTTGGGGAGGAGCCCGGCTGCACATCAGTCAGGATCTATTTGCATGTGAGGATGCTCCAGGGCAAAAGCCATCGCAGGAAAATGCAGCACAGAGAAAATTGCAGGAAGCTCTGAGTGAACAGAGGGTGAACACACAGAGAAGTTTTGGTGTAAACATGTCCTTTTTGAGGACTGGAGATTATTTCTGAAAATCCTGGATTTGCAGCACTTGTTTTGGTAGAAGCAGCTGTCACGGAAGAAGCTGAACATGGAGCCAACAAAGACTGTCCTTTGAGCTGAGTGTCCTTGTCCTTGAGATGAGGCTTGGGCCCCGCTGGCAGCTTAGCTCTGCAGGGTTCTGACCACATTTTCTATGAAGAGGACCACCCGCACACTGCCTCTCCTTCTAGGAGAGTTAAACATCTGCCCTGTGTTCCCCTCAACATGCAGACTGCCCCAACATTCATTTAAGAGCTGATGTGGTGAATGGCAGAGATGGTGAAGGAAGCAAGGAAGAAGCTGGACCTGGGAGCTAGGGGGCTGTTGAATACACAGGAAGGCTTCCTCCCTACGCTAGTTCTCAGCATTCTGTGTGTCCAGTGAGGCAACTGGACTCCATCATTAGGGGTACTTAGTCATAGAAGTAGTTGAGAAGCTTTGACGTGGCATATGGACAACTCAGGAAATAGCAGTTGACATCACAATGAGATATCTGCCCATGTTTTATTTACCTTTATTTTAAATCACTCTGATTACAACAAAGACTCATTTTGGTGTCAGGACACCTTAAATATCTTTCTCACATTTTGCTCATTGCTTTCAGCTAGGAAGGACTGGACCTGAGGCTCGGAGCTCTGGGCAAGCAGAAGCATCAGGCTAGCTTTTGGTGATGATGTCTTGTTTTCATTTTATTCAAGACAAGTGATTGTGGTCTTACATCTACTGTAATGGTGTAAAAGTTCCTTTTAAATAAATGTGTATGAGGACAAAAAACGGGAGAAATGGGGCAGATGCACTAGTTAAATATCAATAGAAGTGCAAATATTAGGTGTGGGGGGGGGGTATCAAGTGCCTGATATCTGCAGACAGCTGTCCCTCTCTATCTCTAAGAACCCTTCCAGCACATCCTTCTTTTTGTCTCATAAGAACTAGTCAGTGTTCTCAGCGTGTCTACATTTTGCCCCCAGTTTGCATTCAGAGGCTAGATCAGCAATGACCACGGGCTGCATAGCACAATCAATGCCTTCCTTTTCCTGCTGAAACCCCCAGAAAATATTCCTTCTCTCTTATTTGTGCCAGTGACGCCTGCACCATCTTGGATTCCCTTGACACTCATATTTCCATCGAAAGACACATATTTGGGTGTGTGTACTACATCAGAACCCAGCAAAATTTTCCTTCTGCCTGTTTACATTAAAAATACTCATTACGATTCAAATTACTTTCAAATTATGCTCATCTGGATTTCTGTGCTTTATAAAGACTCCCATGCCTATCTCTTTGTGAGGTTATAAGTTAAAATATTTTTATCATGATAGAAACCATTTTAAAGACTCCACAGACATTTGCTAAACTGTGGCTAAGACGGCTTCATGCTGCATAAGCCCGCTCTCCCAGCCCAGATGAAAGGAAGGGAAAGTGAGGACTAGAGGTCTGGGGATTGATGCTGCTTCAAGCGTGAACAGGAGGCTTTTGCGTATCTGCTCTGGTGGTGCCTGAGTGATAGCTTTGCAATCTGGGTTAACTTCACCCATTACTGGCAGTAGGGATGGTATCATGCGCTAGCCCTGGCGCCCTCAATAAGAATGCTGCATTCTCCAACCTTCATCTGAAAATTAAAAATAAAGGAAAATGCATTTTAGCTGCCATAGGAGGGAACTTTCAGCCCTCAGAGTTTCCAGCAAGGAAATGGGTTTGTTTCAAAGGTAGTGAGTCTGAAGACACCACAGGAAGAGTCTCATCAGAAGCTGGATGGCCACCTCCTATTGTAGAAGTTCATGCACAACTTCCAGCCCTGGGACCATGTTCTTCATCCCTCAGTTTGACAAGTGTTTAGCAGCAGGTAAAAGACATCAGCTCACACTGAATGAGATGCAATACATTGTAGACAGAAAGATGGCAAGGCCAGGCACAGCTGGGCCCAGGTGTTTAGATGGCACCGTCAGGACGCCCACGTCTCTCACCTTCTCCTTTCTGCTTTTCTAAGGCTTCATTCCCTAGAAAGCAGCCAAGAGGTCTCCAGCTCCCCCAGGTTGACTTGCTACCAGTCAAGCAGTCTGAGCAAGAGAGAGAATCTCTCCCAATCGATCCCAAAAAAGTCTTGAGGTGTTCCTAAGAAAATACTCAGAGATACTCATAAAAATCTATATGTAAGAGTGTTCATTTGTATCTACTTTTGTTGGAAAATAAGTGAAACACCTTAAGTGTCCAGAAATGGAAGACTGGACACTGTTAAATAAATAGTAGCATATCCAAATAGTGGAATACTATGCAACCAGTAAAAAATGATTAAACTTATACAAATTAACTTTTTTTTACAAAACAAAAACAGACTCATAGATCTTGAAATCAAACTAATTGTTACCAAATGTAGGAGGAAGTGGTGAATTAGGAGATTAGGATTAACACATACACACAACTATATATACAATAGATAACTAACTTGGATCTACTCTACAGCACAGGAAATTGTACTCAGTATTCTATAATAACCTAAGTGGGGAAAGAGTATGAAGAAGAATGGAGATGTGTGTGTGTGCTTGATTCACTTTCATGTAAACCTGAAACTAACACAACTTTAAGTCAACTATATTCCAACAAAAACTATTTTAAAAATAAATAAAAGTAGCTTGGGAGAAAAGAAATAAATGGTTGTATATCCAAATAGTGGAATATTATGAAACAAGTAAAAGTGTGCTTTCAGAGAGTAATAATGATGATAATAAGATATTCTTGATGTATAGGTAAGAAAGATATGGAAATGAATGGATTATAAGGTTGTGGTTTCATTCCACAATATTTATTCATAAAAAACTAGATGCAGGGAATCTCCTGGTGGTCCCCTGGTTAGGAACCAGTGTTTTCACTATTGGATCCCCAGGTTCAAATTCGGGTCAGGGAACTAAGCTCCTATAAAGCTGTGAGGCATGGTCAAATTGGAAAAAATACAAAAAACTAGATGCAAATGCACTGGTATATTTTCTCGGAGTGAAGGGATTACAATTATATTATTTAAAATTTTTTCTAAGTTATCTGTTATGAATATATATTATTTTATACAGTTAGACAAAGGTAAACAAATACTATTTAGAAACCTAGATAGGTATACTAGTGGTTAGAACCTGCCTGCCAATGCAGAAGACATAAGAGACATGGATTCACAGAAGTGAAAGAGACATGTGTACTCCAGTGTTCATTGCAGTACTGTTTATAATAGCCAGGACATGGAAGCAACCTAGATGTCCATCAGCAGATGAATGGATATGAAAGCTATGGTACATACATGCAATGGAGTATTACTCAGCCATTAAAAAGAATACATTTGAATCAGTTCTAATGAGGTGGATGAAACTGGAGCCTATTATACAGAGTAAGGTAAGCCAGAAAGAAAAACACCAATACAGTATACTAATGCACATATATGGAATTTAGAAAGATGGTAATGATAACCCTGTATGTGAGATAGCAAAAGAGACACAGATGTATAGAACAGTCTTTTGGACTCTGTGGGAGAGGGCAAGGGCAGGATGATATGGGAGAATGGCATTGAAACATGTAAATTATCACATGTAAAACGAATCGCCATTCTAGGTTTGATGCATGATACAGGGTGCTCGGGGCTGGTGCACTGGGATGAACCAGAGGGATGGGATGGGGGTGGGTGGGAGGGGGATTAAGGATGGGGGACACATGTACACCCATGGCAGATTCATGTCAATGTATGGCAAAACCAATACAATATTGTAAAATAAATAAATAAATCTTAAAAAAAAAAAAGAGAGAGAGATGTGGGTTCAGTCCCTGGGTCAGGAAGATCCCCTAGAGGAGGAAATGACAACCCACCTCAGTATTCTTGTCTAGAAAATTTTATGGACAGAGGAGCCTGGCAGACTATAGTCCAGAGTGTCACACAGAGTCCAACAGGAGTGAATCAACTTAGCATGCATGCACACACATGCAGATAGTTATACAGTGACTGACAAGAGAACTCTCAACTTGGGGCAGCAGAAAGACCCAAAGAAACTGTTCATTTTCTGATCTTAACTGGATTGATTCTTATGGAATAAATCATCCATGTGGAGGAGGCAGGATCCTGCTTGCTTCTCTGATGACATGCCCAGTGGAACTGGAGCAATGGGCCAGCCAGGAACCTGCGGATGAACTCTGGCTCAGCCCCCGGCCTTCCAGGCACTAGATCTCAATTCAGCCTCACAGAGTTACTCACACCCAGGAGACAGCACACAAAGCCATGGTCAGAGGCCCCTGAAATGTGATCATTCCAAATATTTAATGAGATTCTCTCTCTCATACACACAGACGTGCACACGCGTGCACACACACACGCGCGATATTGTTAAACCAGACTATATGTTTGATATAGTTTTATGTCACAGACAATTCAGAATCTCTCAGGTCTCCTGGATGTGTGTTCAACATCTGGACTTCCTAGTAAAAGCTGTGTCACCTCTCTGGTATGCATTATGCATATCAGTGGCCCGTGGAGCCCTCGAGGCGATGGGCACACTGCAGGGTGAGCCCTAGCAGGAATGCCCCAACTATAGCCAGAACGCTGCAGCCGGGAGCAAGCCCCTTGGTTCCCAGTTGCCAGCCTGAGGTTACTAATCCTGTCCCCTGCTCTCTGTTTCCAAGAGCTTGACAATTCTGAGACCCACTCCAACACCATACCTTTCCAAACCAGGCCTCCCGGGGCTTGAATCATTGACTTTTCATGGCTGTACGTGTTCCAGATAGTTCCTGATCCATCCTCCCCCTTTATGAGGTCACTTTGAGAATGGGTTCTAGGGAAATGTGACTTGTGGCCACACATTTAGGGGCCCGAGGCCAAGACTTGGTAGGAAAGGCAAGAGAGAAAACTGCAAATAAGAAATAAGGGACAAATGCATTCACTTTTTCACTGAAAGTCTGATATATATATATACTAGCTGCTCTGAACACAGGGCTGTGCAAGGGACACAGGTCTTCATTACAAGCCACAGAGGGTGACATGGAGATAACTGTGAGCTCATATGAGGACACCTCATATGAGGGTGTAGCCTGTTCAGGAAAAATAGCACATGATATTTAAAAAAAAAAAAAAATACACCCCATGAATGAATGAATAAGACAGCAGAGTGGTCTGGCCCAGTTTGGGGGCAGGAAAGAGCCATTTAAGCTGAGACCTAAAAAAATGATGAGCAGGAACTAATCCAGGAAAGACAGAGGGCCCCAGAAGGAGAGAGAACAAACACCCAGGAAGGAGGGAGAAGAGGTCCTGAGTCTTTGGGACCCAGCACACGCAGGGAGTTTAGGTCTGGTAAGGATAATTCTGGTTGTTCCTTCAGGAACAGTAAGAAGTGGTGTTTTAACCACATCTGAGCAGCTCAGTGGTAAAGAATCTGTCTGCCCGTGCAGGAGACGCAGGAGACATGGGTTCAATCCCTGGGTCAGGCAAATCTCCTGGAGGAAGAAATGGAAACCCACTCCAGCATTCTCGCTTGAAAACTCCCACGGACAGAGGAGCCTGGCGGGCTATAGTCTGATGGGTTGCATGGAGTTGAACATGACTGAGCACACATGCACACACAGGACTTCCTGGGTGGCCCAGCCACAAGCCCCATCCTTCACTCCCAAGCAGGCCAGTTGAGTAGCATCAGTTCTGAGTGAATGTGTTAAGAGAACACCGGCCTGAGAGAACTGGGGCTCTACAGGCAGGAGGTCATGGGGCCACAGCCACAGACATAGTGGGAGGAACTGGGAGCATTTAGATGGAGAGACTGGTCTCCGCCCTGTGCAGTTCAAGTCTTTCATGGCAGACAGAGGATGAGCAGAGTGAGTCTGGAGACACTCCAGAGAGCTCTGATCCACAGCTTCCCAACCAAGGAGGCAAACTGTGAGCTGTGGAAGAAGAACCCGGCCATGGTGAGCACCGCCCATGGGAGCTGGTCTCAGGAGGCCGCACAGTCGAGGCATTGACTGTACCCAGAGCCTGGACACATTGAGGGAGCTATGGAGGGGCTTCTGCATGAGGACCCTGTGGTCCCCAGAGGCACTCAGAGTCCTCCAGAAGAACTTACATCCAGCCCTCATCTTCATACCATTCCTCCCTCTCTGTCTTGGGCCAAGAGGAGTGTCTGTGATGACTCTCTCTGTTGCAATGGTGATAAATCCAGGCAGAAAAAAAAAAAAAGCATCTAAGTGGGTTGGGCATGAGTCAGTGAGAAGTCTAAGTGTGGTCTAGCCAGGGACATAAACTCTGGCCGGATATGGGGCAAACGCATGCCCACTGGCAGCCCTAACATCACACCGTCCTCTCAGCTACTGGCCAGAAAAGCAGCTTTTCAGCCCTGGAAATTCAGGCACAAGTTCTGCATTAAACTCTCAGTTGCCCAGACTGGGCCACAGAACCATCCAACACCAGCCTCAGGGGACTGGCCGGAGGCAGCTCACTGACTCAGCCTGGACCACAAGATTTCCCTGGAACTGGGGCCTATTGAGGGGAAGTGGGCAGCATTTTCTAGTCCAAACCTGATGGACTGGTGTACGTGGAAGAAGGAGGGAAAAGAGCTGGGCCACCAAACCTGACAGTTGTATTCTCCCATATGGAAGGACATCCACTCATGGGCTCCTGGGCCCCACCCCACTTCCTCCAGCCTCTGCTTCAGCCCCAGACAGCCTCCCATGGGAAGTGCTGGTGGACACCCAGAGGGGAGCACGTCATCCCATTTACACACTTTATATCATGCTTAGAAAAACCCACCTGTGACATCAAGTAACCTAAATGTCCATCGACAGATGAATGAATAAGGAAGATATGGTACATATATACAATGGAATATTATGCAGCCATAAAAAGGGAACAAAATGGGTCATTTGTAGTGATGTGGATGAACGTAGAATCTGTCATACAGAGCGCAGTAAGTCAGAAAGAGGAAAACAAGTATCATATATTAACACATACATACGGAATCTAGAAAATGGTTCTGATGAACCTGTTTGCAGGGCAGGAATAGAGACACAGATATAAAGAACAGATTGTGCACAAAACAGGGGAAGGAGAGGGTGGGATGAACCAAGAGGGTAGCACTGACGTATATACACTGCTATGTGTGAAATAGCTAGCTGGTGGAGACCTGCTGATTCACACAGGCGCTCAGTGCTCTGTGAAAACCCAGGACGATGGGGCGGAGGCTCAAGAGGGAAGGGATATATGTGCATTATATGTGTAAGTACAGCTGATTCACGTTGCTGTATAGCAGACGCTAACACAGCATTGTAAAGCAATTGTACTCCAATGAAAAAAAATTAAAAATTGATTAAAAAAAAGAAAAACCCACCTGTGAAGTTAAGGTTGAATTCTTTATTCTCCATGCTCATGTTTGCTGTTAAAAGAGCCCCCTCCCATGCCCATCCCAGTATTGCTGCTCTGAGAAAGAACACCTTTCTTTTGACTTCAATTATACTTCCAGATTCATCAGCACCAACCACAGAGGTTCTGTCCTGAGTAAGAAGAAATCTGAGTTTGGGGTTTTCCCTGTACTTTTCCTCCTGATTCTCTAAGACATTTTTCACAAAACATAGTATTTTTCTCTTTGGGGCAAAAAAAAAAAAAGAAATTATATTTCTGCCTTTTCTCCCTTCTTATAGAAATATTTATGATCTCTCTACTAAATAATGTATTTGAGGATGACTGTACATAGTGTATAGGCATAAAATAGGATGCAAGATCTTAAATTATGTAGACATAATTAGACTGCAAATCCTCTTCCACAGCCGCACATTTAGGTTTCAGCACTAAAGGTATTTGTTTCTTCCTTAGGTGAATCAATATAGGTACCACTGTCCCGAAGATTCAAATTCATTATTGTGGAGTGTTTGGATTTCTTAAAAGCTTTTCTCTCATGCACGCACACAGAAAGTTAACACTTTTCTTTCATTTCTGAATGTGTAAGAAGACGTTCATGGACTTTAGGGGCAGCAGGCATATGTATGTAGAGCTTCCCCTTCTCACCATGGCTCCCCTGGGTGAGGCACCAGACTGGATACCCAGTAAGGCAGTCAGTCAGGAAGGGTGACCTGGAGAGGGGGCAGCAGCTCTGACGTGCTCTGACCAAACCTTCAGGACTTCTTTCCACGTTCCCTTTCATCACTGGTACTCCTCTTCCAGGAAGGCGAGCTGCCTCCTGCCCCTGACGGCCCACTCTGCCTCCAGCCCCGAGAAAGCCTGGCCAGTTAGCGCTATATGACTAATTCAGATTCATTGTCATGGATCAAATCGCAACAACATATTTCCAGTTGCCAGTCTCTGTTTTCCAATTGTCCCTCTGTTATCCGTCTAAGTAAACATTTGTTCTGCTTATCGTTTCTGAGCAAAGACATGAATCACTCGCCCAGAAGAAGCCACAGCAGCAGCTGTTGCCTATTAGGAATCGACATTTGGGAACAGGGCCCACTAAACGGAACTGCAGACTCAGGTCTACTTTTGGCTTGTCCCCATCCTAGAAAAGGAAGCCCAGGGCACTCTGGAGGACTAGTGGCCAGGTCAACCTACCTTTTGTGGTAGGCCCTAGGAGCAACCGGAAGCCCCTTGCTCAGAGCTGCTCAGTAGCCTTCCTTCTACTGATTTACCAGGTCACCTAAAATCCCACAAATAGTGTTGCCGTGTGGCAGCTATTTCCATAAAGTTTGTGGGCTAGTGAGTTGTTGCCTGAGGTGTCTACACGTGGGCCAGTTTGCTGCCATTGAAATCATATTGCAGAGACCTCTGGTAGATCCTGGCTTCTAAGGGAGGATGGCAGGGAACCTTAAGATGAGGAGCTCTTAGTGTTTAGGGGTTTGTCTGGTTTTGCAGCAACTTGCATGGGAAACATATTTTGTAATAGGCTTGGCCCTGGGCATTTCTAAAAGCTTTACATAGGTGATTTAATCCTTAAAACCCAACCAGCTGGCAGAAAGGGTGACGTGATCAAAGCAGGCAACAGACAAAGAAATGGAAGTTTTGGATCAGAGAAGGTTTCAAGCCTGGGCTGAATTTGGATGAACAGGTTATGTGGGGAGGAGGGAGGCCAGTGCTGGGTGGAGGAAACGACTTTTATAAGTGTGGGTAAGATGGGGATGCTCGGCTATAATTCTAATGGACAAGTTTAAAACTTAGCAGAGTTGCGGGTACAACATCTGAGGAAGTCCCAAGCCCCTCTCAGGGCTCAGGGCCTAAACTGGACACCCCTCCTGAGGGGGAAGGGCAGTGACTTCATCAGATGATTCCTTAAGCACTCAATCCCATCAGTCTTCTGCAGTACCTAGCAGGAATCTGCATACCCCCGTGCTCAATAAGTGCATAGTAGCAGGGATAGGAATAAGTTTAAAGATGGTCTCCATCATCACAATTTAAAAGTTTTACTCAAAAAAAGACTAGGAAGGGAATGAAAAGATAAGCTACCAACTGGGGGAAAATTTTTCAAATCACCTATTCAATACAACAAAGAGCTTGCACCTTTAATATATAAAGAACTCTCAAAACTCAACAATAAAACAAACAACTCAATTAAAAAACGGACATACACTTCAAGAGACACTTTACCAAAACGATGTAAGGATGATGAAGAAGCGCATGAAAAGTGTTCAACATAATTAGTCATCAGGGAAATAGAACTTAAAACCATAATGAGATATCACTATATACCTATTAAAATGACTAACAACAGCAACAACAAAAGTACTGTCAATACCAAGTTCTGGCTAGGTCTAGCAACAGGAATGCTCGTGCATTGCTAGTGGGGAGAAGAGTGGCAGAGTAAGTCTAGAAAAGGGTTTGGTCATTTTCTGTAAATGTACATTCACCATGTGACCCACACAATCCTACTCCTGGGTACTTTCCCAAGTGAAATAAAAATCTGTCTTCACACCAAAACCTGTGTACAAATGTTTGTAGCAGCACGATTCATCATTGCCAAAACAGAAAACAGGGGAGATGGATAATTGCACTGTGGTATATCCCTACAGATGGTGACTGCAGCCATGAAATTAAAAGACGCTTACTCCTTGGAAGGAAAGTTATGACCCCTAGATAGCATATTCAAAAGCAGAGACATTACTTTACCAACAAAGGTTCGCCTAGTCAAGGCTATGGTCTTTCCTGTGGTCATGTATGGATGTGAGAGCTGGACTGTGAAGAAGGCTGAGAGCGGAAGAATTGATGCTTTTGAACTGTGGTGTTGGAGAAGACTCTTGAGAGTCCCTTGGACTGCAAGGAGATCCAATCAGTCCATTCTGAAGGAGATCAGCCCTGGGATTTCTTTGGAAGGAATGATGCTAAAGCTGAAACTCCAGTATTTTGGCCACCTCATGCTAAGAGTTGACTCATTGGAAAAGACTCTGATGCTGGGAGGGATTGAGGGCAGGAGGAGAAGGGGATGACAGAGGATGAGATGGCTGGATGGCATCACTGACTTGATGGATGTGAGTCTGAGTGACCTCCGGGAGCTGGTGATGGACAGGGAGGCCTGGCGTGCTGTGATTCATGGGGTCGCAAAGAGTCGGACACGACTGAGCGACTGATCTGATCTGATCTGATATCCCTACAATGGGACATCACTCAGCAACAGAGAGAAACAAAGACTGCTGCTGCTGCTGCTAAGTCGCTTCAGTCGTGTCCGACTCTGTGCAACTCCATAGACGGCGGCCCACCAGGCTCCCCTGCCCCTGGGATTCTCCAGGCAAGAACACTGGAGTGGGTTGCCATTTCCTTCTCCAGTGATGAAAGTGAAAAGTGAAAGTGAAACCGCTTAGTTGTGTCCGACTCCTAGGGACCCCATGGACTGCAGCCCAGCAGGCCCCTCTGATACAGGCAAAAATTTGGATGAATCAAAAAGTCATTGTGCCAAATGAAAGAAACCAGTTTCGAGAGGTTACATACATATGCTCTCACTCCACCTGTATGACATTTTTGAAGAGCTACATTGTGGAGAACAGACCAAAGCTTACTAGGGGTCTGGGGTAAGGGGTGGGTATGTCCAAAAAGGGGGAAGTATGATGGAGTGGTGTTTTGTGGGGCTGGAGGATGATGGAACTCTTTTGTATCCTGACTATAGTAGAGGGTACAGGAATCTACACCTGTGTTAAAATTCCTAGAACTTGTATTACCTCCTGACCTGCCTCTGCTCGTTGAGAGAAGAGGGAACTGGGGGTCTGTGTTTAACAGCAGACTTGCTCTAAATCTTACTGTTTTGTGTTTGATATTCACTCTAGCTCTTCAACTCCCATCTTCCAGATGATTGGAGAGGGAGTCACAGGTTCTTGCATGGGGCCCAAACTGCCTCCCTTGAAGGGTGACCTCGTGCCACATGTGGTGTCTCCTAAGCCACGTGTGGTGTGCCCTGAGCTACTGGGGGTTCTGCCTGGCAGATTGACCCCGGTGTTGCTGCAGACAAGCCTCTCCCATCTATGTTCCGCTCTTTTCAGTATCAGGTTATAGACACTGAGTTTGTGTTTCTGCTTGGCATTCTTGCCCTCTCATTTATTTGCCATGGTTTTGTTTTGTTCTCCCTTTGTGGGATGGTTAGAAGAGAAGGCAGAAGAAACTTCTTTCACCTGCCAGCTTAATCCAGACGTCATAACTACATCGTCAGAAGGTTCCTGGGCATTGTGCATCAGTGAAAGGAGGGATTAAACCAAGAAAGAAAAGACAGAAGCGCCAGGAAGCAGGGTATCCAATGTCTGAAAGAGGGGAAGGGAGTTCCCAGGTTGGCAGTGATTAAGAGCTCCAGACAATAGCTTCGATGACACTCAAGTCAGAACCAGACCGTACCATCAGAGGACTCAGCAGACACCTCTAACAGCAAGAGATCATCTGATATGTTCGACCTTGTGAAAAGTCATAGGGAGAGGTCGTAGGGGTGGGAAAACTCAATCGTATGTACCAAGAAAATCAAGCAGGACTTCCCTGCCAGTCCAGCGGTTAAGAATCCAGCCTTCCAATGCAGGGGATGTGGGTTCGATCCCTGGGCAGGGAACTGAGATCCCACATGCTGTAGGACAACTGAGCACCACAACTACTGAGGCTGAGCTCTCTAGAGCCCGTGCTCTGCAATAGGAGGAGTCCACACGCCACAACGAGAAAAACCCTGTGTGCTTCAAGACCCAGCACAGCCTCCCCCAAAAAAGAACAGAAACAAAGCATCCTGCTACACTACCTAATTCAACAGTGAACAATATTTATATAATAAACAATGAATGCTAATTTAATAGAAACTTGTGAAATAATTGTTGTGAAGCAGTGGGGTGGGGAGGTGAGGTGAGTAGTAAGAAGGTCAAGGTCACACCACAAGTCAAAACAGGGAGCTGGGACTTCTCAGTGCCTGCTTCATGATACTTGTCATCGTGTGCCCAGAGAAGCACTGTCTATTAGGGTGCAGTCAGGGTTTGTGGGGGGTGCAGAGTCCACCACAAGCGAACCAGTAGCATCCGTGTCTGTCTTCCCCCAGCAAAGGAGAAACTGCTTTCGATACCTCTGTGGTCCTGCCACCAGCAGAGGGTGGAGATTGGCCAGGCCCCTGCCCTAGGATACTGGGTCCTCAGTTAGAAACCAGAAATGAGCAGTCGGCTCTGCTCCCAAGCTTACTGTGTTCAGATGGCCCCAGCCCAGTCACACTTGCCAGTGCCCAGCTGGGGCCTGGGACCACAAAGACCACATCTGAATTTCAGCTGATACTCAGAAGCCTCCATTAGGACCCTCAGCTCAGAAACATGATGAGATCCCCTTCCTTATAGCCTCTGGAGAAAGCAGGGTAAGACTGCTGTTCTCATCAAGCATCTGAGACTGGGAGAGCTTATCCCCTGAAGCCCAGACAACAGGTTGAGGGACCAGCCTGGAGAAGGGACGTGGGAGACTGATGCCCAGCATAGCAGGCTCACCCTAACCCTAACCCTGCTCTCAGGAACTAAAGAGGTATGTTAGGTCAGAGAGAAATTACAGACCTCTGATCCTATTCCACCTGTGACAGCAGAAGTTATTAGATATTTAAGGACCATTTACTTGTGTTCCCCTTTTGAGGATTATTGGCATTCATCTCACCTTGTTGTTTGCTTCAAGTCCTATCTGTGAGCCTTTAGCTGCAGTGTTCCTCTGCCAGTAGCGCCTTCCCCCAATCTGACTCTTTTCCACTTTTCTAGAAAAGGGTTTAGATGGGAAAGTCACAGGCCCAGGAGCCTGTAGCCTAAGGGAACTTCAGAATTGAAAGCCCAAACCCTATGACCCACCTCCTCTTCTGAGCCACCCACTATTGTTTCGGAACTGTGTAACTGAGTCTTTTTAATGGGACTATAAACTCTCTGAGAACAAGAATTGTATTACGGTCAGCCAAGCTGTGTAACAAACAGGCCCAACAGGCAAAGTTTCTACACAGTTGATATTTATTTCCTGCTCAAGTGGCAGTCTTTGAAGTGTTACTCGGGGACCCAGGCTCCCTCTAGTTTGTGGCTTCACTTTTCCCTGGCTCCTCATCATCATCTGTGTCCAGCTGATGGAAGTTGCCAAGAATGGAGGAGTGTTCCCAGGGGCTTTTTGTGGGTTAGGCCTGGCACCAGAACACATCACTTCTGCTCACACTCCATCTGACGAAACTGAGATGACCACATCAACCTGCAAGTGAGAAAGAGACATGCAGTCTACCTGGGTGCCCAGCAAAGGTGTGGCCTTGGTAGACCAGCTCTTCTGCATTTCCCAACCCCCTTCCATGCTCCCTTCCCCTCCAGAGCCCAACACAGAGAGGGACCTTCAGAGGAAGTTCCAGAGAACTTGGTGAGGTTGGCCTGAGGCTGCCAGTGCTCTGCTGGGAGAAGAAGCTGGCCATGTCAGGGATAAGCTCTACCTGAGGCACCCTCGCACCTGTACCTGTGAAGCCGCTCAGGTCATGTGGGCCCGGCAGCAGCTGTGGTTGCATAGAACAGACTGAAGGCTGGTCTTGACATCCACAGAAACCTCATCCTAATCTCTTCCCACGGAGGTGACCTCTGTGCAGAAATCCATGCCGTGTGCCAGGCAGATGGGCCTCAGGAACCCCTTGAGCTGCCACTGTGTGAGGAAACTTGGGTCTCTGGTCATGGCCTGGGCAACATGGAAGGTGAGGATGCCCTTGAAGAGAGTGGTTTCAGTGGAGCAGCAGCAACAAGAGATAGACTAAGGGCTTAAGGAAAGAACACAGGTAAAAGTGCTGGAAGTTAATTTTCATAATTAATTAGAAAAAATAGGGCTAAAAGTGAGTGTCACAACACACACACTCATAAACACACATGTGCACGCACGAATGTGCCTGGACCAGGTACCCCTCTCTAGAAGGCCTGCTTTCCACTATTGCTATCTCAGCCCCCATCTTTCCCCTTTCTTATTCCCCTCGAGGAGCAGTTGGCCTGGGATTCAGGTACCTCAGTGTTGCAATGTGACTGCAGGATGTGCTGTGTAGAAAGACTCCTTTTCAGATGCCCTACCTTCAAAATAGATCTTCACCCCCATCGTAGCCAGTACTATGGCCTAGTGACCACAGTGTCCTGCCAGGACCCGGGTCCCTGCCTACTCACTGACCCGCTGACCTCACCTTTGCCCACCTAACTTCATCATCCACACAGCTGCCCTTGTGATCTTCCAAAATTCTCAAAGTGATGATTTACACCTTCCATTGGCTTCCATATCCCCACCTCTCTATTCTCTTCTCCTGCTCCGTTTTTTTCACAGCAATTCATTCTACCTTTAATCATATTTATTTTTATTCATTTCACTTGGTTATTTTCTCTTTCCCCGGAAGCTGAGGTCTGTAAGAGCGGGGCTTTGTCCTCTCCACTTCTGTGCCGCAGCACCTTAGGCATGCTGGGATTTTATCAAAGACATGCAGTTTCCTTAAGCCTCAGTTTCCTCAGCTTTCAAAGGGAAACGATAAATTCTGTGTGCTTCACCTTATCGGGGATTGTGGAGATTAAATGAGAAGGCAGAGCAGACCCTGAGGTCTGCGGCATCAGTGACACCACTGGGTCCTGGGTAAGCCTGCTGCCTGAGAATTCTGATTTTGCAGGGTGCTTTCCTGTCGCCAGAAGCCCCTTCTGAGGTCAAACCATGACGTCTTCACTAGAAACAATAGCCCCAGGGCTCCTCCCAGTTGAGAAACCTGGGACTCTATTGAAAATAAATTAGTAATGCCTCATTCTCATTGAAAAAAAAAGTCTCAGGGAGATTTACAATTTTCTTTTTTCTAAGTGTACAGAACAACATAAATCAAAAGCAGCAATGGTCTACCTTGCGTTTTGACTACTTTGACCCTCTTCAACCTCTGCCAATTTTTATCTCATTTTTGTTTAACTTTATACATCAGAGTTTAATTTGAGAACTGGTCGAGAAGACAGTGATGTATAGTGCAGCTGAAATTACCCTGTCCCCGGGGACTATGGACTGAAGGGAGGGTCCCTGTCCTCTTTCAGGGAGTAGAAGGGGAGTGGTAGATTTTGCCCCTTGAACCCACCCCCCTCCACCCAGCTGGCTTCTGCGCTGCCTTTTGTTTATTGATCCGGCCAGGTTTGAGGCGCTTGCAAGATTGCCTCCATGCAGGGCTCAGGCTGGCCCAGCTCAGTCCCAGGCTCAGATCACCAGCCACGGGGGACAATATCATTTTAGGAACCAAAGAAGGAGTTCTATCAGCATTGATTTTTCCTCTTCTTTAAAGTGTTATCTTCTCTAGGAAAGTGTGCCCAGCTGGCAGTGTAGTCTGGCCAAAGAGAATGTTGGCCTTGCTTCCCTTAATGTCCAGAGTGGGGCCTCACATCCCATAGATTACTCGGTAAGAATTGATGCTTGAATGAATGAATGAATTGTGTTCTGCTTCCTCTTTACTACTGGTGTTCTAGCGGCCTCATAATAGGGTTTCTCTGGTGGCTCAGATAGTAAAGAATCTGCCTAAATACGGGAGACCTGGGTTCAATCGTGGGTTGGGAAGATGCCCTGAAGAAGAGAATGGCAACCCACTCCAATATTCTTGCCTGGAGAATTCCATGGACAGAGGAGCCTGGTGGGCTATAGTCCATAGGGTCACAAAAGAGTCAGACACAACTGAGCAACCTACACAAACACAAATGGATGAATTGGGTCACTGGCTTAAGAACTGGTGAGTGCCTATTGGTCCTGGAAATTTCCTTACAGATGCTCAGGACCACAGAGATCTTGAGATTGTCTCATCTGCCTCTCCTCTGTCACATCAATGTTCAGCAAGACAACCTGGCTGGGGGCTGGACAACTTCTACTAAACACCCCAAGGGACAAACCACACAAGCAGTGACCCAACGGTTAGCTTTTTTTTTTTTAATGTACATTTCCTTCACAGCCTTTATCACATTTTGAAATTACAGACTTGCATAACTATTTGAGTAAAGTCTGTCTCCCCACTAGACCCTAAGAACACTGAAAAGTTCTGTAATTAATTCGCAAAAAAAGTCTGTCTGCTCACCTGTATTTCCAGGGCTGGGCACGGGGCTTAACATTTGGGAAATGCTCAATAAATGTTTCGGAATGAATGAGTCCAAAACAAACCAGGCTGGGGAGATACTGTGGTGTATCATTAGCAAGGCAGGAAAGAGGTAAAAATGTCCAGGTAAGGTAGTCATATTACATGTTGACCACCTGACCCACTGTCAACACAAAAGGCCAGTAAGGGGTATGAGGGAGGCATATGGTCGCTGGATTTGGGGACTGAGTTAAGATGCCAAGGACAGCAAGTTTTTCTGGCAGACTCCTTGTCTGGACCTGCACTGCCCCATCCAGCAGCTATTAGCTACTTGTGTGGCCACTGAGCACTTGAAACGTGGCTGATCTGAACTGAGATGTGTTGTAAGTACAGTACATACACCAGCTTTCAAAGGTTTACATGAAAAAAAGAATACAAAATCTATCACTAACATTTTATATTGATTACACGTTGAAATGATACTTTGGGGGCTGCTGCTGCTGCTGCTAAGTCGCTTCAGTCGTGTCCGACTCTGTGCGACCCCATAGACGGAAGCTCACCAGGCTCCCCTGTCCCTGGGATTCTCCAGGCAAGAACACTGGAGTGGGTTGCCATTTCCTTCTCCAATGCATGAAAGTGAAAAGTCAAAGTGAAGTCGCTCAGTTGTGTCCGACTCTTAGTGACCCCACGGACTGGAACCTACCAGGCTCCTCCGTCCATGGGATTTTCCAGGCAAAAGTACTGGGGTGGGGTGCCATTGCCTTCCCCACTATGATTAGTTAAATAAAATATCTAATTGAATGAAGCTCACCTATTTATTTTGCATCTTTTTAAATGGGGCTATAACAAAACGAACTGAGAAGGGCGTGGGTGCATAGCTGCAGAGCTGGAGGAGGGGGTGGGAACCAGTGCGAAACTCAGTGCATTGTGAGAAAATCACTTGTTTATTTAAATATTGTACTTATTAAAAAAGAATCTGGATAAGAAATATGGGTATTTACAGTAATCATCAAAAAGGGGGAAAGGAATATATAAATTATATTTTAAAAAAGGAAAGAATTATAAGACACTTGAACAAAAACTTTACATCTTTAAAATATCTGGACTTCAACCTCAGAATGAGCATATCTTTTAAAAGCTCTTGGAAAACACTTCCTTACTCTCTTTGTCTCCTTTCTTTATAAGGCATCTTTAAGTCCCTTTGGGAAACTTCTTATAAATGAGGATCTGCCTCTCAAGGGATTCCTCTGGTTAGGAAAGTGTTTTATTAAAAAATATATGTTTGCCGCAGAATGCTGAGCGATATAATTAGCTGGTCCCTTCTGTTTTATTTTAAAAGGCTGTATGGCCAAGTTCTAATTAAACATATTCTCAGGACATTTGAAATGTGAAGGTGCCTCAGAACTGGGCACTAAATAAAGGAAGTGAAGGCTTGGGGGATGCAAGCTGGAATGCAGGCACTCTGGCCACGGTGTACCTGGCATTTCGCCTCATTTCTGTTCCTGAGCACACAGCTGCCATGACCCATAAGCCCATCCCAGTTTACCATTGCTGGGACCCTGCCCTGAATCTGGGAGAAAAGAGTCCTGGGCTGGGATTCTGGGGTTCTGGGTGTGTGATAGGTCATCATGTCCAAAGTGAGAGTTTTTAAGGTCCCCACTAGTCCTTGACATTCTGATTGTACATCTGGCTATGTTTCTCTGGCTAGCTCTTGCCACATAGCATAGCAACATTCCAAATGCCCATACTTCATTTACTTTGTGAATCCGGGAATAAAATACAAGACCATGGAATCTGGCTTTTGATGGCTCATCCAAGAGAGGCAGTGCCACACCCCCATTTGCAAAATGAGTAGAGTGGTGCTCACCTATTTCCTCTTGAAAGTATTTCTTCTTGGAAATACTGTCTGCAAAGAGCAGATGGGCTGGGAGCCCAGAGGAGTTGAGTTTAGAACAACCTCTTCTAAATTCTCCCACCTTGGCATTTGAGTAGTAACCCCACTCTTTGCAAAGCATTTACCCATCCATTAAACCCTCTTCAGAAGCAAACAGAACTCTCAGTCTTTGCTGATGGGGACACAAAATGATAACATCCACTTTGGAAAACAGTTTGGCAGCTTCTTATAAAGTTACACATACTCTTGCCATGTGTGTGCGTGTGTGTGTGTGTGTGTGTGTGCGTGTGTGTGTGTGTGCTCAGACATGTCTGACTCTTTACGACCTCATGGACTGTGGCCTGCCAGGCTCCTCTGTCCTTGGAATTTTTCCAGGCAAGAATACTGCCATGGATTGCCATTTCTTTCTCTAAGGGATCTTCCCAACCCAGGGATCGAACCTGAGTCTCCTGTGTCTTCTGCCTTGGCAGGCAGATTCTTTACCACTGTGCCACCTAGGAAGCTGGGACTCTTACCATAAAACCCAGAAATCCCACTCCTAAGCACTGCGATGCAAGAGAAATGAAGACTTATGTTCATACAAAACCTGTATGTCCATGTATAGGAGACTTATGTTCATACAAAACCTGTATGTCCATGTATTCAGTCACCCTAAACTGGGAACAACCCAATTAATTGACCTTCAACAGAGGCATGAATAAGCAAACTGTGGTACATCTATACCAGCTGTTGAAAAAACTCAACGACATGGATAAATCTCAAACATTAAGTGAAAGAAGCCAAACCCCAAAGGTAACCTACTGTATAACCCCATTTAGTACATCCTGGAGAAGGCAAAAGGATGGGGATGAAGGACAGACCAGTGGCTCCTGGCACGGGCAGTGGCAGTGAGGGGTGGGAGGATACTCTGACTATGAAAGAGCAGCACAAAGGAGACTCTGGGGTGATGTGCCTGTGTGCCGAGTCTCTCCAGTTGTACCTACTCTGTGCGACCCCAGGGGCTGCAGCCCGCCAGCTGCTCTGTCCATGAGATTCTCCAGGCAAGAATACCAGAGAGGGTTGCCCGCCTCCCAGGATCTTCCTCACCCAGGGATTGAACCCACGTCTCTTACGTCTCCTGCATTGGCAGGTGGGTTCTTTACCATTAGTGCCACCTGGGAAGCCCATTTGGAGTGATGGGACTTCTCCAAATTTTGATCATGGTGGTGGTTATCTAACTCATGAATATGTCAAAACTCAGAGAACTATATACCAAATGAGAGAATTTACTCTATGTAAATTAGAAAACAAAAATTTAAAACCCCGGTAGGCTTGGCAGTGAATGTGTGGCTGCTTGAGGTTGCCCTCCCTCACTCATTTTATCCTATAAGGGATTAAGTCTATCAAGCTATGGTGTTCCCTGGGGATGGTTACTGTCCAAAGTGGCTTCTGAAAACTGGAGGGAAGGATGTAGATTACACGGGCCAGTGACAAAGTTTTTTTTTTTTTAATTATTCTCTCCTATTGGATGTGGACAAAGAGGCAAGCAGGTTTAATTACCACTTGTGACCACTCTTGAAGTCAAACAAACAAACTACCTTGATGCTGAGAACACAGAGTTAAGAGAGGGGAGAGAAAACTAGGTTCCTGTTTGTATAATTGAGCCACGATTTACCACTAGACAATTTCCTTAAGCCAGTATAGGCAGGGGTGCTATTACCTGCAGACTGAAACTTCCTAGGAAATACAATCATGGAGCTCATTGAAACACTTCTGTTCGGATCCACAGTTTCAAAGCAACTGGAAGCAAACTGGGCAATAAAGAACCTCTGTGAAACAACAGAAAACATATGCAACAAAAAAAAAAAAAATGGGAAAAGGACTTGGACAGGAACCTCATGAATAGGGAAATCCAAGTGACCACAAACATATGGAAAGGCACTCAACCCCATTAGCATTCATGGAAATGCAAATTAAACACAGAGAGATAGCAACAGCAACCACTAGATTAGAAAATATTAAAAAGAAGGGGAAGAAAAGCTTGAAATATCACATGTTGACAAGGATGTAGAACAATGGGGACATGTAAAAACACTGCTTGTGGGAGTGAAAATTGGCATAACTACTTTGGAAAACAGTTGGGAATTGTAGATCTACATTCTCTATGACTTAGTGATCCTGCCCCTACATATATGTGTAACAGACAAGCTCTCCCACATGTGCATAACACATGAATAAGCATGTTCACAGCAGCATTTTTCATAATAGCCAAAAAACTGGAAAAAAGAAAAACCTACTATATTGCAATATATTCATGATCCACAGCTTTACAAATGACCAACTGCACACATTCACATGGTCAAGTCTCCGGGTGAAAGAAATAAGACACGAAATGATTCATTCATTACGATTTTCTTTATGCAAAGTTTAAATACAGGCACAGGGCTATTTGTACTGAAGTGTTAAAACTACCAAGCAAGGTAATAAAGCAATGACTACAAAGTGGAGATAGTGGTGGCCTCTAGGAAAGGTGATGATAATCAGGGGGCCGGGGGATCATTTCTGGTGATTGAGCGTGGTAGCTATACAAGTGTTGGTCTTCTAATTATTATCTAAGCCACGTATGACACCTTTGTCTACATTTTTAATGTATCTCACACAGAGAAACATAAGAAGTCAAAAAATAATCGCATACCAGAGAGGTGCCAAGAGCCAGTCTGGAGCCTGGAATATGGGCTAAATCTCAGAGAATTCTAGAGAGGTGGTCCCAGAGAGAGACTATCTGGATGGTCACAAGTTTTGCTTTTCTTCATTACCATTTATTCCAGCCAGGGGCCTTTCAGAAGTGTTTGCTTTCAAGTAAAAGTTGAAACCTTTGAAAAGTATCAATTTCATCTTTTAAGTCTAATGTGTTAATCTGACAGCATGTTCTTTCTGATTCTCTGCAGTTCAGACCAGATCTGCTCCTTACACGAATCGACAAAGACATTACGCAGCTATCCTTATTTGCCTGGAGATCTTTCATCTTAAAATTTCAATCATCAGGGCCAGAAACACAGGAGACCGCACCCAGTGGCTCTTGAGTAAGCTGTATAGTGTTGATCCAGGCATTTACTTCACAAAGTTCCCTTGTATACAATTCTTTCATGATTTTATTTGAGCCTATTAACTTTATTTTAAATATAAATCTAACAAGTCCAGACATCTGTTTCCAGGACTCTTTCCGCTTAGAAAGGTAAAAGTGGCAGGGAACAGCTATGAGAATCCGTGTCACTATGTAAGGAGACAGAAAAAAAACATCTTAGGTCTCCTAGGCTTCTGCACACATTTATTGTGAGCACAAAATGAAACGTTAAATTAGAAATTGACTAGACTCTTTCTTTTTTAAAAAAAATCAGGAAAATGTGCAGTGCATAAGAAACGATTATCATCCAATCTTTAGCAAATCGTATCATTCAAAAAAAGTAAATTTTATAGATATTTTCCTGCAAAGAAGTCACTTTGTGAGCATGTTGCGATGTTAATCTAAATTCAAGTCTCTAGAAACATATGTGTGTACACACATGCAAATATATAGACATACACACATACACTTACACAGATGAATAATGAAAAATAGAATCTAGAGTGTGTGTGTGTGTGTTCGTGCTTGTGGTGGTGGTGGTAGTGGATTGAGCCCCATTAAAGACCTCACGATTTGGACGGAATTCACCCTGATAGCTGAACAATTATGAAACAGCAGCATCCTCAGAACCAAATGACCTTTTCATCAACTTACAAAACATTAAAGGTTAAAGAATGTTTGAAAGGAAGCTAATACTTTTAAAACATTGGGGGAAATTGCCATCTTTTCAAAGACCTGACCAAAATGAGAGCAAAGTGTCAGACGGCACGTGAGCCTTACCATGAGGAGGTGTGACACGTTTGCATTCCCTGCTTCATTCAAAACTATGAATGAACCTACGTCCTCAGGAAAGGAGACAAGGCAGGCCTGGGAGCCACACAGCACGGGAGCTCATGTGAGGAACCCTTAACAGGCTGGCTCCTAATTGCAATTTTGAAGTCACATCACTTCCTCTCTCAACTAGCGATGGCAAGGTGAGCAAATCAATGAGAGTGTCAGATTTTCCAGGCTTCTATATTCCATCTGACCTGGATGGTATAAATTCCAGTCACTACTAACAGGGAAAATAGAAATATCAGCGAGGCTCCTCTCTAAACACATTCTTTTAATTAGCTCCCAGAAAGGCCTGGAGAATCCACCTTACTTGCCCTGCATATGCCCACTCTTCCCAGGAAGTTAGGAGGCCTGTGCCCTGCCCTGCCTTCCGCACCTCCCCTTCTTCTTTCTCTTTGTCCCACTCGCAGCACCTGCTTGCAGTATCCTCTGGGGCATCCAACCTCATCCTGTTTTATAAGCTTTTGTCTTAAAGAGGTCTGACCCCGTGGCTGCCCTTCTCACAGGGCTGCAGGAGGGGTCAGCATCACTGGACAACAAAAACTGTATGCCAAGTTTTCCACCAAAGCATCAATATAAATCCATCAGCCCAGGGAAGCCTGACTCTACCTGGGAAGTGGGCTCTGCTGTGACTCGCCCATGGGCAGACAGCTAGTAACACCATGCCTCTTTCAAACCCTGGTCTAGCTCTGAATGCTCCCAAGATACAGTGCAAAGAAGTAAAAGCTTCAAAGGACTTCTCTGACTTGGATGAAATTTTGCTTCCCTGATTTTCTACTCAGGGCTGAAGAAGGAGATGAAGGAAGTGAGGCTCAAAACGGGGGGCAATCTGTTTGAGGTCACTTGGTGAGTTAGGGGCCACCAGCCCAGGCACTGCCTCATAGGGCAGAGCTTGCACTCACCTGTTATGTGCACAAGTGCAGCCCGGCCATGCACTTGGGCCTTCTGTGCTGCTGATTCTGCCTCTCCTGCATGCTGTCATGCATCCTGGGCTGGAAACTCAGCCCTCTTACTTTCTCACCTTCGCTGTCTACCTTCTAGACTCCTGACATGCCCCAGATAGAACCATCCTCCAGAGAAAGAGCAGCTGGCATTTCTGGACATTTGAGACGGGCAGGACTCCTTGACAAATTTCTCTCTTGGAGGATGACTCTGGCCCATTTTCAAGTCTCATTTTTCCTGGCCGACAGGTGAGGCCTGAGGAGCAGGAAGGAGGGATTGTGGGCTGCTGGGACGTTGAAGGGAGGCTTCCCTACCACGTGACACAGAGTCAGGAGAACTACAAAGACCTTGCTGCTTCTGTGACCGGCAGGCCTTCTCCTAGCGGGAACTCTATTCCCAGACATTCAAGTCAGTAGGAACTGCAAATTCTCTCGAAAAGCAGGGAGGCCCTT
This sequence comes from Tragelaphus eurycerus, assembly GCA_935064755.1. Classification (NCBI taxonomy): domain Eukaryota; kingdom Metazoa; phylum Chordata; class Mammalia; order Artiodactyla; family Bovidae; genus Tragelaphus; species Tragelaphus eurycerus. Next base: position 15,881,476 of record CAKXYN010000020.1, read on the forward strand.
TGGTACCTGAACTTACCCATTCACCCCCTACTGCCCACCAGTATTCCCAGCAGAGCCAGAGCCCCTCTCAGCAGCCAAAACACTCCTAAGCGCCTTAAATGATGTGAAAGGATTCTTATGAATTTACCACGCCCCCCATTGGGTCTACAGATTTGAAAGGTATTGATAATATCTCTCACGTGATATCACAATTCACTCTCTGTCAAATTTGTATTTAGCATCTACAGTTTTTTTTTTTTTTTTCCTGTGTGTATTTACAAACAGTTAGCCAGCCTGGGTCCAGGTTCTGAGAGCACCTCCTGACCAGGGTGCCTCTTCTCTGGTGAATGGGGCCAGGGAGGATGGCTGCAAATGACTGACTTGAGCTGAGTGTGGCTGCAGAGCAGGGCCGAGAGGGCCCTTCTTGTTGGAACTCACACTGGCCTGCAGCCTGACTGCCACCTGCAGACCCCTTGGCAGGGAGCGGGGTGGGGATCAAGCACTCCCCAGGGCAGTCTGTAGTTGGGCCCCAATTCTAATTCCTGCAGAGATGGAGAAAGAGCAACATGCTCACCACTTCACAGCAGAGAAAGACAACCGCACTTTTAAAAACTCTGTACTTTAAAAAAATACAAAACAGAAACAGACTCACAGATGTGGAGAAGGACAGGTGGTTGCCAAGGAAAAAGGGGTGGAGGGAGGGATTGACTAGGAGTTTGGGGTTAGTATATGCAAACTATTGCATTTAGAATGGATAAACCAATTCCTACTTCATAGCACAGGGAACTATATCCAATCTCCTGGGATAAATCATAATGGAAAAAATATTTTTTAAAAAAAGAATGTATGTATGCATATAACTAAGTCACTTTGCTATACAGCAGAAATTAGTACTACATTGTAGGGCTTCCCTGCTGGCTAAGATGGTAAAGGATCCTCCCGCAATACAGGAGACCTGGGTTCGATTTCTGGGTTGAGGAAGATTCCCTGGAGCAGGGCATGGCAACCCATTTCAGTATTCTTGCCTGGAGAATTCCATAGACAGAGGAGCCTGGCAGGCTACAGTCCATGGGGTTGCACACAGTCAGACATGACTGAGCGACTAAGCACAGCCCAGTAAATCAATTATACATCAATTAAAAGTGTTTGTATAGGTCTGCAGGGGTACTTTGTATGGGCCCCGGGGTACTTGGAATGATGGGCCATGGGAGGTGGTGGGAAAGAAGAGATGCTGAGCAGAAAGAACTATCTGCTGGTCCCTGATGGAAGCCAATCCAGTGTTCCAGGCAAAGGTCTCCAATGAGTCCTGAGCCACAGGCAGAACCAGGTCAGAAGGCCAGCTCTTCTGGTGCCTGCAGAGTCTCCTCGTTCCTTAGAGACCAAAGGTCAGCATCAGGGCAGGGTCAGTCCCTTTTGTGTGCACTTGCACACTCTCTTATTCCCACATTCTTCCTGAAGGATGCTATAGACAGGTCCCTCCTTGCATGCCTTTGCACAGACAGGAGCTCCTGCCTAGGGGTGTGGGGGCTTCCTTCAGGATGCGCTTTTCCAGGGGAGGAGTCCTGTAGCTGAAGCTAGTTGTCAGCACACCCACCTGAACAGTCTGCTCAGGCTTTCCCAGGGGTCAGGCTCCCACAGCACCCCAACTCCCAGTCCCAGCTTCCAGTGGGCCTGACCTGCATGGGCATACAGTCCTCTGCTCAGTGCAAGTTGGATTTGTCTGCTTCAGAATTTAAATATTGGAGGGCTTTGAAGAGGGTGGTCAAGATTCGGAGTGGACAAGTGTCTTATCTTGAAGTTAATCTCAATGGAACAAACACACGTTTCACGCAAACGCTAGATTTGCTACCGGAACCTAGAGAAGGCAGTTGGAGTGAAGGCGCTAGAGCTTTTCTTAAACCCCTCTTTGTCGTCACCACCTGCCTCTGCCATCCAACTGCAAGAGAAGAGTGCAGAGACCTGGTCTTCCAGGTGATAAGAGCACTCCGGCCCACTGCCATCCCCCTCTCATTCCTGGGGAGGGTGGGGCTGCCCCCCCGTCCTGCCTCTAGAGGGCGCTGTTGGAGAGGTGGTACCGCCAGCTGCGGCCTCGGGCTCAAAGAGGGCGCCCCAGGGACTCCACCCCTAACCCCTGGCCTAATTTGAATATTTCATTGGCTGCCGCCAGTCTGGTCAATTTATCATGCAAATACGGGTGCCCTCGCGCCAGAAAGGAGCCACCGCCCGCGCAGGAGAGCGGCGCCCGATTGGTGGCCGAGACAGCTGCATTTGTAATATTTTTCTTTGGGCATTAGAGTCATTTACCAATGCCATCGCCGCAACTCGAGGCACTGAATCACAAGCCACTTAAAGGTTTTTATTGGCAGCTTTGAAACTTCTTAATATGTTCTTTTGTTTTAAACCAAGTATCAACCTATTGCTGACCGCCCACCCTCCCCCCACTCCCCTGCCCGCCCTAAAAAAAAAAAAAAACTGCAGCAGCTACAAACTACTTTGTTCTCTCTCAATCTGTGCACTGGGTGACCGCTTATGCCGTGTCACAGCGAGGAGGACTAGACCTCTTTGGGATGAACACTTGGTAGACTTGAAATAAATAATCTTGGCAAATTCTTATGGGGTCCAGACACAACAACAAGGAACAGACAAACAACAAGGAACCAGAGAGCAACAGGAAGAAAGGGGAGGAAGATTTGGGAAAGAAAAGGGGCAGAAAGATGAAGAGGGAAGGGAGAATTCAGAGCTGCTCTGTGAAAGAGGAAATTCTTGGAGTTACCAAAGCTGCCGAAAAACAGAGACTATCCGCATACAAAGAAACAACCTGCTGGCCACCCTGTCCCGAAGAATTCTGGGTTTGCTATTCTAGAAACACAAGTGCTATGCACCCAAGTTTCAAGAAATAAAAATGACAGGAACGAGGTCCCAGCCCAGTATCCCTCTCTTGTACCTGCCCTACTGAGAATTGCGCCTGGTCTCGATTTTCCCCGTTTGGAAATTCAGCGACAAACACAAAACCATAATATATAAGATAGAAAAGAAGAACGATTAAAGAAGAGAAAGAGAAAACGAAATTCCTCCTCGTTTTGCAAATTCCCCGGCTAGTTAATGAGGTCACCAGGCTTGCAACGCAGGGCTGTCTGGTTTGAGAAGACCCGGTGGCTTGATTTCTGAGACCTCCTCCTCTCCCGGGTTCCTGCATTGGACGAGCCTGAGCTCAGCGTCGCGGTGATTCACAGGCAGGATTCTGTCCGCCGAACTTGTTTGCATCCGCGAGGGAAGAGCTGGGCACCTCTGCTTTTCAGCTACCAAAGAGCTGCTTGCTTCCAGCCAGGGGCGAGCCCCACAGTGGCTGCTACTGCGTTGAGTGTAGAGTTTTTTTTTCCTTAAGCTTTGCCTAAATGGTTTATAAAAATCCATTTCACCCAGAGTGGGAAAAAACACGCCTCGCTATAGCGAGTAATTCTGGAAATTCCCCGAGCAACTCAGGTCAACGCAAGGGATTTGATCAAAGGGCATTTTGCCAGTAATTGTGTCCTCCAAGCTGGTCTTAATGTATATCTGTTTTAGACAGAAACACGAAGACTTTCTACTTTTTTTAATATTAGATCTCCTAAAAAAAAGTTTTTTTGAAAAGTTCGGTAAAGGATTAGGTTTGAAAGATAATTATGTAAAAAGGGGGAGCGGAGTCTAAACTGTGCTCCCCAAGTCTGAAAATCCGGTACTGAGAGCAGAGGAGAGCCCCAGGGTGTTAGGGGTGGAAAATCCCCAGCAGGTCTTGGGAAACCCCAGAAAGTAGTCCCTACCACTCACTCAGCTAGGAGATGGGTCTGTAGGCATACCCGATTCCCTTCCAATAACGGCGTTCCCTCCCTCCCTGTTAGATACATAGCTTTTCATTTTTGTTTTTAAAGATGCTTATAATTGCCTGGAAATCCCAAGTCTGGGGGCGGGTGGGGGGAGGGAGGGGGAAATGAGACATCAAGGAGGGGACCTGCTGGCTCTAGCTTTCTAGGGGGCATGACTGGGTCAGCTTCCACCCAAAGTTCAGGAAGTCCCAGTCACGCCCAGTTCAGGGATGGCCTCGGGCAGCCTTGCTCTGCCCCGCCCCAGCAGAGAGCAGATCTCAAGGCTGGCCAGGGAAGATCAAAGGTCCTTTTTGCCTTTGAGTCGGGTGGTCCTGGTGGGATTGCCAGACCTGCAGAGAACAGAGTTGCAAAGTTGGGCCAGACCTCTGTGTTGGAAACACAGAAATTTACCAAGTAGGAAGCCCGCTCTGGGGAGGAAGGGTTGATAGCCTGTGTACCCAAGTGTTTGGGGAGTGGGATGGCGGGGACTGGGGAGATTCACATTCTCAGCACCAATTCTTAGGCCAAGAGAAGTCTACTTTTCTTTCAGGAGTGCCTTGCCCCGCCCCCAGCTCCCATCCCTGGGAGCCTGATGTAGCTCCCCTGAGGCCCCACAGAAGTGGCATTAATATACCGCTCCGATTTTCCAAGGTTTATTTCACGTCAAAACTGTAAAAGTTCTTGGGAGAATTTACAGACAAAACATCTGGTTCGTTAAAACAAAGCTACCGAAAAAAGAGAAACAAACTTCGCTGCTGTGTAAATGCACTTTTAGCAAACAATTTACCGCCTGGCTAGGGCCTGGCCCCAGGGTCCGAATTCTTCCCGCCACGACAGGGGCTGAGGTCCTGGGCCCAATCCCAGGCTGAGGTATGCAGGTGGTGGCAGTGCGCCTCTCAGCACCCAGGGTATCTCCTCCTGCCTAGCCCAGGTTGTGGTGACAAGGAATGTCAAAGGGTCCAGACCAGAGTGCCAACGTTCCAGGCGGGCGACGGCTGGAGAGCCCTCGCTGCCGCCTCCTCCCGCAGGCACTGGGCTCCCTAAGGGCCCACCGGCGGGCCAGATGCCCTCACATCTTGACACGGGGTGTAGTCTCCCAGAGGGCGTTGTCCCTGCGGGCTGCCCGCGCCTCCTCCAGACAACCCTTCTCTAAGGTCTGTGTTTAGACCCCTGGGTCCCAAGCCCGCCCTGGCTACCCGGCCTGGATAGCCAGCTCCAAGGATGCCTTCTTTGCGGAGGTCTTTTTCCTTCTGGCCATCCCAAATGAGGACACACTTAATTCAGCCTGGTTTGGGACCGGCGGGCTGTCACTCAGCCCTCAACCGCACCTTGAAGACAACCTCGGCTGCCTCCAGGCGGTGGCCCGCCTGCTCCTTCCCGAGCGCGAACTTCCCGACTCCCCGCGCCGCGCGCCGCGGTCAGGATCCTCGCTCCTCCACCGCACACTTGTTTCGAATCACACGCCTGCGTACTTCTCCCCTACCCGACTTCTCCCGGCTGGGCTTGGGTTAGCCAAGGACAAAAGCGCTCCCGGGATGGGAGAGACCCGCTCAGGTAGGCCCGGCACTGCCGCCTGGGGTCCGTGAGTTCCGGGAGCTGGAGTCGGGCTTCTAACCCTTTGACCTGAAGGAAAGCCTGTTGGGACCATTTGAAGTGAACAGGTCTCCGATTCCCGCCGCAGAGGAGGAGCGGGGTTCCATTGCGCCCGAGAAGCAATCTTGGGAGTCAGGAATTGTCTTCATGGCCCCTGGGAATTTGGGGGGCTCTTAACAGGGTGGTCCAGCTGATCGTAATGGGAGCCTCCAGTTTCCCCTACAGACGGTTGCCACCGGACATTTTGGCATCTCCCCACTGTCCCTCAGCCCCCTTCTCCTTTTATTTTTAGGGGTGTAAAAATTATTCTCAGAAACACGGCACTTCCCAGAGGGGGCCACTTTTTGCGTGACCCACGCGGCTAAGTAGTTACCAGGTGCTTCTGCAGGGCAGAACCGTATTGTTGCTTTTCAAAGGAAAGGTCTCTGCAACTCTTCAGAGTGGGGTACAAAGATTTCCGCACAGTGTGCCTTCTACAGAATTCTAGGTCCTTCGCCAGGCTGGGCTTTTCCGCCCTCTAGTCTAGCGTGAAAATGGTTCGGCTGCTGGATGCGCTGCGCGAAGCCGGCACCCTAGAGCGCGGACCGTCCTTCCCAAGGAAGGAGCCCCAGCTAGCGCCGCCTCAGCGGTCTCTGGCCTCCTCCTGAACCGCGCAGGCCTGGGAGCATGCCTGAAACCGGTTTCTGTATCCCTCCGAACTCGGGAATCGCGGAACCATGAGACGCACAGGTTTGACCCGCGTGTGTAGTCGACTTGGAGGGACCGAACTCACCAGGCACCGGACAGATATATTTTCAGTAGTAATAACACAAATATATCAGGGGAAGTGCCAGGGACAGCCGCCCCACAGATGTCCCAGGAGGAGGTTCTATGTACACTCTTCCTCTGAAGTTCTTGGGAGGACATGAAAGGCCCTTGGCCCGGCCAGATTGATCCTATGATCAGGGACATATGTGAAGGTGTCTGTCTTCTGGATCTTGGGTTAGGGGACGATAGAGAAAAGCAAGAAGCAAAAGCAGGGGAGCAGGCCACCACTGTCCAGGGTCAGCACTCTTGGGGAATGGTCCGCAACTTCCTGCAAAGCACCGGCTTCTCCAACTTATGACCTCGTTCTCTCTCCCTCTGTAAATAACATGTGAATTACAGACATGCTGCCACCCAGAAACTATTTCTCTCTAAATCGAGCTCATAGTTCTCACTCGAATCCGTGAGAACCCATGGATCCCTCCTCTTTTCTTCCCTTCTTGTCTCCTCACTGTCAGGCCATGGTACGAAGCAGCCAGGCGGGACCTGGCAAACTTTTAGATTGAGACCTTCTGGCTAATACATGCCTGGCGACCTCGACAGCCTTAGACTCAGCCAAGCTGAAGATTTAAGCCACGGAGTTGAGGTAGTTTCCAGGTTTATATCGTGCTTGCTGCGAATTTGGGAAACCTACTACCTTCTTTCCTATGCCACACCCAGTCCACAGAAAGGGGGCAGAGAACTTGGCAGAATGCAAGGGCTAGGTTGACACTGTTCCCCTGCACCTGTCCCATCCCTAGAATGGCCTGCAAAACTAATCATGTTTAGAGATCCCGGTATTAAACTGGGTAGGTGTAGCTAAAAATCCCCGTAGAGATCAGGGTTCCAAGCTGTGCCAAGCCGGGCCGGAACCTTGTTTTCGTGCCCCGGCAAAGTAGCGCGGTCGCAATATGCACCCCGCATAGCCCGTGTTGTGCGTGACGGGCTGTCGCGGCGATGTGCAGCTCATTGACACTGATGGATGCGCCAGTGGTTGGACGGACAGATGTTGGGGCGGATCACACTGCGCGCAGTGCCTGAGCGGGGGAGGGCGAGACAGCGATCGGGCGGTGGCTGCGGGCTACGCTGAGACCGGAGCTCAGGCCACTGCCGACAGGGGGAGAGGGCGGAGGGAACTGAGATTTGGAAAGCTGCACCGGGAAGGAGAGGAGGAGGGGGAGCACGAGCCAGGGCGAAAGTCTCAGCCTTCCGTACACGGTGCTCAGTGCTGTGCACTCGCTACAACCCGTGGACCCAAGCGGGCGCTCGGCGTGTGGAAGGTGAGTCAGGGAGGCAGGAGGTGACCTCCCGCGGCGCCTACTCTCCTTCAGGCTAGTGGTGATCAGTGCCGCAACCAGAATCCTAGAATCCTGAGGCCGCGGGCGGTGTCTGCCAACTCACCGTTTTCTTCTTCGCAAGAAGCGTTTCACGCCCAACGGCCGCGTCTCCCGGGCCTGGAGGGGCAGTTGCTGTGGCCTCTGCGGCCGCAGGCACCAACTCCGCGCCACGCGCCCGCCCCAGAGTCTGCCGCACGAGGCCAGCCCGGGGCCCAGCCGCAGCTAGACTCCAACTCCCCACAACCGCCCAGGGTCCGCATCCCGCAACTCCGTGCGCTCCTGCGCACGCCAAGGCGCAGGAGGCGGCTTTATAGCCCCGGAGGACGGCGGCAGCACATCTGCATTCAGGGAGGCGTCTGGACTGAGCCCAAGCCCGCAGGCTGGGGGCGAGCGGAGACTTTTGATCTTACCGTCAGGGTGAGATCGAGGTCTCCTGGTCTAAAAGAAAAGAAAGTATGCCTGTGAACTTTTAAAACAAACTTGCAAAAAACAATCACAAGGAAAAAATAAAGAGAAGAGGGGGCAGAAGAAGAGAGGAAAGAGACTATAAAAGAAACATAGGGGGGGGGGTGGTAGGGAAAGACGGAAGAAGGCCGGGGTTTGCAGCTCCCAGAGCGCTCAGGCAGTCAGTCCCAGGGCGCGGGGCTTCGGCCCTCGCCCGGCCTCTCGCACGCGGCGCACAGGGTACTCCCTGGGCCCCAGCGGCGCGCCCAGAAGCAGCACCGCCTAAGGGGCCGTGGGTCTGGCGGCCGCCCCCGCACTCCCGCCACCGCCGCCCGGCAGCGCCCGGAGCCAGCCCCGCCGCTGCCGCCCCATTCCCGGCCCAAGAGCTGGCCCAGGGAGACGCAATCGAGCTCGCAGCGCATCGATGCGCCGCCGCCCGCGCCGCTCCGGCTCCGGCTCCCGCTCAGCCGCCGCTGCCCTAGGGTCGTCCCATTGAGCTCCGGCCCACCCGCGCCCTCGCGGCCGCCAGTAAGTGAGCCCTCTTTGCCCCGCTGCCAACTCAGCCCTGCCAGCTCCTCCTCTCCACGATCCGCCGGGCTGGCCCGAGCCTCGGCGACCCCAATCACCCAATCAATAATCAATTCTTTTTGCCCAATACTGCCGGAAGGCCAGGCGCTGGGCGCGGTAGCCCCTCTCGGGGCGCCCCGGGGCGGGGGATGGGCTTGAGAGTCCGAGCTCCTGCCCCCGCCCCTGTCCCGCCCTCGGATCTGCCAGAGCCCGTGGTTGGGGGCGCGGTCCGGCGCCTAGGGGGCGAGGGACGGGGTGGAGGTACTGTGATCTTCCCAGTCTGGAGAGGAAACTTAAGAGGCACCCCCTCCCTCGCCGACCCCCGGGGACGGGCCCGGCAAAGTTTGCCCGGGAAAAAAAAAAAAAAAAAAATTGGGGGAAGTGGCGGCGGCGGGTCCCGGGGGAGGAGCTCGGGAGGCGCGCGGGGTCTGAGAGCAGCCCCCACCCGCTCCAACCCGCGCCCGCCTCCTCCCCCGAGGGCGCCGGCGCCCGCCCGCGGGCCCTGGCATCCCCGGGGTGCGCGGGCCCAGGCCCGGGGTCTGAGCTGGGGGCTTTGGACGCGGCATGTGGAAAGGAGTACGGCCCGGGAGTGGCAGCGGGGGATAGCCAGGGGGCGAGGCCGGGTGGGGAAGAGGGGCAGGCGGGAGTAGCTAGTGCCCCGGGACAGGCTCGGCCGAGCCGGCGCCGCGCCCCTGCGTGCGCGCAAGGGGCGGAGGCGGAGGGGCGGCACCCCCTCCCAGGACTGGGCGGGGGTCCTAGACAGGCTCAGGGCCGGGAGCGGGGGCGCGGCGCCCCCGCGGGCGGGCGAGTGACACGATCATCTCCTTTTCCTTTAAGCTTGCCTGTTGCCGACGCCGCCGCTCCAGCCGCGCCGCGGGCAGAAGACTGGACCGCTGAGCCCCGGGCCGCGGCGGCGGCGGCGGCTGAGCGCCCCCACCGATGCCGTGACCCTCCTGCCCGGGGGCGGGGACCCGGGCTTCACCGGCCGGGGCCGCTCGGGTGCTCCTCCTCCCACCCCTCTGCCCGCCTTCTCCCCCCACTCCCCGCCCCCCGGCCCCGAACCCCGCGCACCTCGTCTGGGGACGGGGCGGGGGGTGGGGGGGCAGGGCTGCCGCTCCTCCCCGCCCCTCCTCCTCCGGCCTCTGGAGCGATTTGTCAAACTTCCCATTCCGCCGGCAGCGCGGTCCTCCTCCTCCTCCTCCTCCACCACCTCCTCCTCCTCTGCCTCCTCCTCCCCCCGCGCTCCTCCCTCCCCGCGCCTCCCTCGCCCGCCCTCCTTCTTCCCTCCGCACGTTCGGGGATCGCGGCGGAGCGCGGAGCGGGGGGGACGCGGAGAGCCGGGGCGCAGCAGCATCCTGCGGGCGGCCGCTCTCCGGGGGGGAGGCTGAGAGCCGGCCCGCCTCGCCCCCCCCGCGGGCCCGCCGCCCCCTCCCTCCCTCCCTCTCAGCCGTGCAGCGGCGGCGGCGGCGGCGGCGGCGGCAGTGGCAGTCGCCGGAGGAGCATCATGCCGAGGAGGAAGCAGCAGGCGCCCCGGCGCGCAGCAGGTACGAGCCGCTTCCCCTTCCTCCTCTTCTCCGCCTCCTCTTCCTCTCCTCGCCCCGCGTCTCCAGCCGGCGGCGACCCCGCTCCTTGCCCCGCTCCTCGCCCCTCTCGCTCTGGCCACGCAGAGTAACTCCGGGGCACCGGGCTTTCTCACCGCTCTCCTGTCTGGTGCGTGCGCCCGCCTCGCGGACCGGCGCCCCCCGGACGCCCCGCTGTGCTCTGCCGCCGCCCCCCTGCCCCCCTTCCCGCTCGCACCCACTTCGGGAACCGCGCTAGCCCGCGGCGAACTGAGCGGGGCTGAGTCCCTGCCTCCTCTGCTCCCCGCCTGGCCGCCGAGGGGGTGGGAAGGAGCCCTCTTCTGTGTCTTTCTGTGGGGGGCGGGCGGGGTCACCTGAGTTCCCCGGGACACCTTCTGTGTCCTCTCGCGGCCGGCCGGCGGGGGACTGCCCGGTGTCTGCCGAGCGAAAGAGAGCGAACGAGTGAGCGAGCGGGTCCCTTTGGCCACCTTACTGCTAATCCGATTGATTCTTCGTTTATTGGGCCCAAACCGGGCACAGCGGTGGAAACCAGAGCGCACAGGGTCTGCGTATTGTCAGATGACTGTCAAGTCGATGTTAGATGCTGGCGTTCTCTTAACCCTGGTTTGTTTTCGCTCACCCCCACCTTCTCCTTCTACTGCTTCTCCTATCCTCATTTCCTCCTGGCACTTAGTTCTGGGACGTATCTGAGTACTTTCTTCGCCGGCCCCCCACCCACCCCACCCCGCTCCTTTTCTCTCTCTCTCTCTCTTTTTTTTTTTTCCAGGAGTGTCAACTCCTGTTAAGACTGAGCCGATTTTTTTTTTTTTTCTTTTCTGGAAAAAGCATCATTGAAAGCAAAACAAAACCCACACACATAACATTATTTTGCAATAATGTCAGTTGGGGGCATGTTGCTTGGAAGAAGGGTTTCTGGCCCTTTGCCACCCTTGATTTGATGACTGATTGATCGCCGTCATGCTGCTGCCTTTGATCTATTCATTCCCAATAAACATCAATAAATCACTCGAAATGGTGAGGCCAAGCTCAGTGACGTCACTCGGGCCCTGTCAGTGCAACTTCTGGGATTTGGGGCGGACTGCTGAGAGGACCACATATGGACGGGATGTATTTTGATATGAGTAACACTCAGATGTGCAGAGGTTCAGATGCTGCCTGAAGGGGAGGGTTAAGTGGAGGTTCATTTCTTTTTTTCTTCTCCTTTTCTTTTCTGTTCTTTTTGTGGAAGAAGGGAGGACAGGGAGAAGGGTCAGGGCTTTGCCTGGCGCCTTTCTTGGATGAAGGCACTGTAACCATGCCACCGCTGAGTGCCTGTAGTAGCAGTGGGGATGATGGTGATGGTCACTTCCATGGCTTCAGCGGGCATTGCCAGTGGAGCTCACCCACTGGCTGCACTCTGAACTTGAGTCTTCTCACACAGGGTCACAGAGAGAGAGAACGCTCTTCTTTCTTCTCCCAGAAATGTACTGTCCTGTTAGTGTCCTAAGGAAATTGTAGAAGAAAACAGACTTGGTTTGGGGCATATGTTGCTGATTTTGCTGTCTGTCCTCAGAGTTACCTAAATTTAGAAAGTTTGAAAATCACAGTCGTGGTTATAGGGAGGGTGCCACCTCTCAAGTCACCTTCTGCCTGGTGCTTTTTTGCCCATCCCATCTTCTACTTTAAATTCCAAGCTCAAGCAATGAGCTTATCTACTCAAAATAAACTCTCAAAGTTTGGAGGACTCCTTTACAAAGTTGGACAGTAGGAGTGTCTTGGGCTGCTTCCAGTCTTTGAAAAATTTTTTTCCTTTCCTTTTTGGATGTACATTTGAAGGTATCTCTCTGCCTCAATCAAATGAACCATATGTGATCACATCTTTACATTTGGTTTAGAGCCCTCTCTGCCGTTGCTTCATCTTTCTCTTCCACCTTGCCAATCTGAGACTCTTATTTGATAACTTTCTGCTAAAAATATTAAAGGAGGAGGAGGAAGTATGCTGCTGGTTTTATTTTTTTTAAAGCAACCTGTTCACTAACCTTTTTGCACCTTTAAAAAATGCCAGCCAGGAAATCTCAGGTCAGTTAAGAAATGTTCATTATATAAAAACTTGACTACAGGACTAATAGGAGCTGGAAGAATGGTTTTGCTCTATCAAAATGACCCGTCAAAACGACTTTGTTTCATATTTGATTTAATTGTCTCTCTCCTGACAGGCACATTCATCAATAGCTTAATGGTCAATCAGAAGTTGGCAGCGTGAGTGCTTTTTTTCTTTCCCATACCCTGGTTTTGGATTTACTTTATCAGAATGCCTCTGCCTAATGGACATGTGGAGGAGGGGGTGGGGAATGTCTGAAGGGCTACTTATTTAAGGAGAGTGGAGGAATAAAAAAAAAAAAAAAAAACCTTCAGGCTTGTGATAAGTATACACAGGCCAGTATGTGAGCTGTGTGAGTTTGTTTGTTTGTTTGTTTGGATGGGCAAAAAACTTCCCATTTTTCTTTTTTTTTTTTCTCCTTTTTCAGTTCTCACAGCTGCAAGTTATAAGGTTCATGCCTGCTTTTGTGGCATACTGGGAGTGATGACAAATTGATTGCTTTGTACTGATAGAGAAAGAGAGTGGGAAAAAGAAAGATGTCTGCTGATTGGTAACTGGAAATCCAGTCCCAGCAACCTTGAGAAGACTCAAGAATTTTTTTTCCCCCTCCAAACTGAAAGGTCCGCTCAGCCATAAAAAAAGAAAAGTTGTTTTGCCAGCTTCATTAGTGTTCACCTAATTAGCTGTAAACCTGATGGATTCCTGACAGCTTTAATGATTGGAGATGACAAGCTCGACGCAGTGTCATCCCGCAGAATTAGGTTTGCAGCTAGTTTGATGTAATCAAGTTGATATTACACAGTCCTGGCTGCCTTTAGTTGTGCATTAACTCAATTTTCTGCTGCAGGTGACAAATGGGCTTTGGTACCTGGATAATCATGTCATAGGAATTAGGGCCCTTTTAATGGTCTGGGGTAGAATAACAACCACAAAGGGCTGAGAGCTGGGGAGAGTGTGCAGACGTAGCACACAGGTGCACAGTTTTTACATCTAGGCCAAATGTAGCGCTGCTCTCCAGAAGGCCAAGGCAGGCTCCAAGAATCCCTGAAAAGACGTATTTCTGCACTTCAGGATTTTCTCTTTTTGATAGAAATTATGCATGGCTGAGTGTCTTTTCTCAAAGGGAAGAGAGAAATTTCTTCACCTGCCAAGGAGAAACCTGGGCAGGAGTTTCCTTTCTCCGGGCATGTGATTTCAAAGGGCTATACATTTGTGCTGGACAAATGTCGTTAGCCGTAGAAGCTCAGAGAGCAGTGGGGTGACAGAGGCCAGTGTCCTTCAGGTAAAACGACCATTTTCTCTCTCTCCTACATGTAGTGTTTGTTTTTCAGTAAGTACGTTTTTTGAAAATAGCAGAAAAGAAGTTCAAGCAGTACTTAAGAGCAGATCTTGTTTTATTCTTTCCTATTCGTTCTCTGGAAGGAAGTGTAAAATCTTAATAAGCCCTTGCCTAAACTCCTCCCGCCCCTGGCCAAAAAAAAAAAAAAAGGAAAGAAAATCCAACAAACAACAACTTGTCATTGACCTTTTGAGTCTTATTTGGTGAAAGAGAAAAACCGTCCATGGAGTTCTTAGGCAGTTATATTGCAAAGGTAAACCTTCAGGCGTCTTGACTTTTGTCAAAGTGGTCTGGACCCCTTAGGACCTGCTGGAGTAACAAATCACTGTGGGTCCCCAAGGAATAGGTTGAGCTTGTGGTAGCAAGGCCTGGGGGTTTTACTTTGTCGGTAGACATGGACAAACTAGAAGATGGCACACGTGGTGAGGGCCACGTACCCACATCCCAACCTTCCTAAGTCTCCTCCACATATCAGGCAGCTCCGGAGAGAAGCTTTTCCCTCTTGGAAGCACATGGATCAGTCAGGAAGGCATTTTGGCCTCAGCTTTGGGAATTCATTTGCTCTCAAAACCTGCCACACATCTCTCCTTTGGACAGACATTCTACCTGGTAGCAAGGTGACGAAATGACTGTTTTTGGTCACTCTGTGATTCTCCCTCCCCCTATTCCTACAAAACGAAAGGAACAATGTAAATTTTGAAAAAGAGAAACTGAGAAGCTGGAGGAGAAAAACAAAGAGGGCAGGAGCCAAGGCCATTCCCCTGGACGTCCACGTAGGGGAGAGAAGCTTCCAGAATTGGCTGCTGTGCCCCCATTATCTTGACAACTGTCAGTTAGAGCTTCAGTGCTCTCCAGGGCCACCCTTGATTGTGAGCGGTTGATGTTGTCATTTTGTTCTCGGTTTTGCCTTGAGCGCGCTCGTAAGCGGGAGCCAGGTAGTCAATAACTGATGTATCAGCAGTTATTCCCCAAATTGCCTCACAAGTCTGCATTTTCCCTCTTTTTTTTTTTTTAACTAAAGATTGTTTTGTAAAGTGATTAGAATGAAAGGTGACTGCTCAGGGCCAGGGGAAATGCCGTGAAACCCAGGTGAGTTCCCAGAATGAAAACCCCTGTTTCCCCGCCCTCCACTTCTGGGATTCTGGAAGGGGAAGGATCACCTTCTGGAGGGCGAAGTGGGATCTTTCCTTTTTCCTGGCATCTGGCAGAGCCAGGCTGGGGCTAGGGCTGCGGATGCAGGCAGGGAAGGCGCAGGGAGAGGATGGAAGTCCTGGTTCGGGTGGGTGCCCCACAGCCATCTTTAATAACAGGAGCAGACCAGTTATGCCGAGCACAGTTTGTGAGGCTTTCCTGCTGGCCCATTTTTATTCCTGCCTATCACTGGACAAACTATAAAAATAGCTTTAGTCTTGTAGTAAAAAAAAAAAAAAAGTAGGGTGTGTGTCTACTTTCTGTGTTTGTCTGCAGTCAGCCCAGGTTGGGAGGCCTTTCAGAGAAGCTGTTTTGTAACACCGCTGTAGCCTCACCCTACAGCCTGTATGGGAAACAGAACAGAACATAGCAGTGGTATCACGCTGGACCTTCTCAGGTGTTCACTGTGTGTGTGTGTGTGTGTGTTCTAGTTATGTTCCAAATTGTGGTTTCTCTGTCTAAAGTTAAAAAATGAAAGGTGAATACACTATATTGTATTTGGTAACAATGATATGGACTGGTACATCGAGACAGATAATGTGCACTTGTAATTAGACTCAATAGACAGGCAGTCATTTTTAAATTCTTTTGACACATGCATAAAATAGTCATATAATAAGATAAGATGACAATTTTATGTTAGGTTGATAAAGTGTCCTGATACATGCATTTAAATGTCTGTAAGCCTTTTAAAAAAAAATTCAGACAGATTAATTCTAGTTTCCAGTATTTGCAGTTAGTCATTAAATTAATTTTCAAATCCTACTAAACAATGGCTATGAATATGTTTTTTTTTTTTTTCTTTCTTTCTGGAGTCTTATACCTGAATTGTAAGGAATGGATACATAGATTTGGTAGCTTTCTCTAATTTTTCAACACTTGTAAACATTTATGTTAGACATGGGTGTAAAAATTCAGGTTACTGTTTGTGACTAGAAAGATGCTATGCAGTTTTGGAAGCTGAGAAAAAAACACCAGTAATAGAACATAATCTTCTTATGACCACTTGCCTGAACAACTGTCATATTCCACATTTAGGAATCTTTATTAGAAAGATTACATAGTGTCCTTGACCAAATATTGAATATTTTATAAGCCCCATTTAAAAAAGAAGACATTTTGAGCACATACACTTGATTTGATCAGCACTTAGATTCTTGGGCTTAATTACTTTCAATTTTGTAAATTATTTTAGTATTTCAACAAGAGTGGCCCAAGAGACATATGGAGCAGGGGGAGCATTTCTCTAAAGGTCACGTTACCTGGACTTTTTGACCCTCTCCTTCACCTTATTTTCTCAAATGTGCTAAGGTGTGGCTCGTGCAGAATAATTTAAATTTGTTTGGGCTTAATGATAAATTATTAATTCATACTGTCAGGACACATGTTATTAATTATGACTGTGTTTTCTTCATCCAGAACAGCTGTTGGGGAAACAGTGTAAGTTCAAATTGTCTTCGAGGGGTGGGAGCCAAAGCAAGGAACTTACCAACTCCTTGTCATCATCTTCCTGATTCCCTTGCTTTGGGAATAAAGGATCGCAGGGGGCGGAGTGAATGGGGAGAGAGAAACTACTGATTCTGGACCAAGATGGGTGCTAGCAAATGCTCATTCATGTACCTTTTTAGAGAGCAAGCCTAACTGCCAATGCTCTCAGTCCAGGTGGGCTTCTCGGTGGTACCTGCTGCCTTCCCCAGTCTGGTTTCCATTCCACCAGTGTCTTTTGTTTTCGTCTTTCTCTTGGGTAGACCAGAAGGTCAGAGTTGCAAGTTCATACTGGCAGAAAGCAAACTACTCTGAAAGCCTGTCTGTCCCCCAAACTGGAACCCATTCCTTGGAGAGTAAAGGGCTGCTTGGTAATATACATGAAATGACTCCAATTCATTTACTTTTGATTTTCTATCCCCATCATTAAATCTAGACCTATGTATTCAGTTTCCTCGGAGTTCTTTGAGAAATGCATGTTGCATAAAATAGGCAATTTTTAATGAACAATTTAATGTAAATGGGTTTTGAATTTAAATTAATATTAATGAAGCCTTGAGTGAATTTATTTTGCATACGTAAAGACTTGTAAGTCTTTCACCCATGTGCTTTCTCCTTTATGTAGTAACATTGGTTGGGTGGATTAGCCAGCACCTTTTAAAGATTTATACTTAAAAAATGAAATTGATTTTACATGTCCAATAGCACCAACATATTATTAGGCAAAAGCGTTACTTAATTGAAAGAAAATATACTTCATTTTCCAATTGAAACTCTCCTCTCCATCGTCCTGAAAGCTGCTGTTGGTTTGGCATTGCTGCCAGGGACAATACACACCAACAATAGTTACTACAATCAAGATGTTTTCTTTCTTTGCCTTACCTCTAATGCATTATGTATCCCAGGATGATGGGAAGTTCTGTAATTAATTCTGTTAGATGTAATTGCTATAATCACTTTGATGTTACACATAATAAAGGTAATATGGTAAGCACATAAAAAATATAAACACCTTATTGTAACACTCCTGCTAAAATTCCTTCTCATCAAGTCTGGTTTATAGACAAGTGTTCTCAACTCTTTTCGGTCATAGGTGACAATTTATCTGAGATGTGTTCATTGATATTCCAAAGGAAAGTCACTGTTTGGGGAGGATGGGCCTTGGCTTGAAGGGGTCTCCAGGCTGATTGTCTAGGAATCTTAATTCCCCTTTCCTTAAAGATGTGGCTAATGAAGAAAAGGTGACCATTAACTTCTGGAGAGGTGAGAGGTAAACAGTTAGGAGGGCCTATGGAATGAAGTAAGAGATGTAGGAATGGAAGAAGCTCTCAGAGAAGAGTGATAGTAGAGATTTCAGATCAGAGGAGATGTTGTTCTATAGCTTTTCTTACCCTCATGGTGTGGGATTATGGGAAGTGCCGTGCGTGTATGTGTGTGTGTGTGTGTGTGTGTGTGAGAGAGAGAGAGAGAGAGAAACAGAATATAGGAGCATGTGTTTATGGGTAACAAGAAAAAGCCACCTTTCTGTAACAGTGCAGTAAGGGAAATTAGCACAGAATACATGGCTTTATTATTATTACTACTGCTACTGTTATACACCTTTCATGGGGCATCTGAGGACTGTGCCTGACTGTTGCACATCCCACCACAAGAGTTGGCCAACGTTGCCTGATGGACTGAAACATGTGATCTTTTGACATTTCCACTCCCCACCACCCCCCACCACATACACACACACACACACACACACACATGTGATCTTTTGACATTTCCACTCCCCCACCACCCCCCACACACACACACACACACACACACACACACACACACACACACACACCGTGGATCAAGCCACCATAGGACATAAGTTTGCCTGAGACCCTCAGCACACAATTCGTGTGGAATGTTTCCAAACACGAACGAATTGTTCTTGCAGGAGGTGGAGGATGTGGTGGGATAGGAACCCTGTTATTTAATTTTACCCCTGTGGATAACCTGGAGTCACCCTAGCAGGGACATTTGACCCCATCATCAGCTGCGCTCTGTCCTGCATGCTACAAAGGTCAAGAGGTGTCCTGCCCCGATATTGGCCTGACGGCTTGAATATGAATTCTCTGCATTTATATTTTGTTTTTTGGTGTGTTGTGAGACTGAGTCTGTAAATCAGCATATGCAGAAATAAAATAAGCCAGAGTGGATGTGTGAGAAGCGGATCCTCTTCTTCTCTGGAGGAAGAGAAAGGTGTTTGCGGACAGCACTGAGATTCAGTGACAGCAGTGGTTCCCTAGCCTGTGCCCGAGGCCTGGGGAGCGGGTCTGGCCCTGGCTTTCTCTGACCGGCTGGCTGCAGACCAGGCAGGGAAGTGGGGGTGCTGCAGAAGGCCGCCGGGCAGGGCCTGTCTCCCGGGAATCGGGCCTAGCATCCTGGCCTGCTAAGGTGAGCAGGGGCCGAGGACAGGGTCTGGGGTCCCAGCGTGGACCTGGGCTGCAGTGCGCCAGCCATCAGCTCTCCTGCGGTGACTCCCGGCTGGTTTTGATGGCCAGGATGATAAAAGGTCTGAGAACTCCATAGGCCCCTGTAATCAGGGCCAGCGCTGACATCCTTCTCAAGTTTGACAGCTTCTTCCTTTTCTCTCCTCACCGCCAAGCCTTTCTCAACCGAATTTCCCCGCCCTCCCCTCCCTCCCTGCCCGCCGCCCACCCCTTCCCTCCCTCTCCTCCTTTCTGTGTGTGTCTCTCTTGTTTCATGTTCTTGATCAGCCTCAGATGCCGGGAATTATTTTTTTTCGGGCGGGAGGGGGAGTGTTGCTTTAGGTTTGTGGGTTGGGCAGGTGTGAGAGGAAGTCTGTGTGTTTTTTTTTTTTTTTTTTTTTGTACTGTAGGCCTGTTGCTAATTAATGTTCCTCCATAAGATTCTGTCGGAGTTGAGTAATGTTTTTGATCTTTATGCCTGATAACTGCATACTTAATGAGATTTCAAAGCTGTGAGTGCAGCTCCCTACAATTATTGACAGATGCCTTTTCTTTGCCATTGGGTTCAGCTTCATAAATCCTCTTGCCGTAATGAGGTTCAGCAGTGCCACCCTGGCAGTGAGCTAATGAAAGGGGGGAGGGCGAAGCGGCTCTGGGCTGTCTGACACATTTTTTTCCTTTAAAATTTACTATGCAGATGTCAAGCTGCGGACGATTACTTCAAACATGCTAATTTTTATCTTGCTTTTGTGTCAGCCCTTTGCCATGAAAAAATAAATAAATAAAAGGACTAACCTTACTCTGCTTCATTTCTTTTCCCTTTTTTTTTCCCCCAAAGTCACATTTTTTAATAACCCGTGGTGTGTGACTGCTGGGGACTTTGACACGCGCGTGGCCTTTTGCAGGTATCCAGTGGCAGAACCGTTTTTTTTTTTTTTTTTCTTCCCTTGCCATTGGAAGGGCAGGGGGAGGATAAAGTGTGATTTCCCCAGGCCTCCCATCAGCCTGCCCTAAGTATGCACTTGAAACGTCGGAGAATTCATTTCAGAGTTCTGAAACTAGATCCCGGTGAAGAGCTGCACCATGCCAAAGAGTCGATTTCCTTTTCAGCGGAGTCATACATCACTGACCCACCCTTCCCTCCTGACAGAATGACATATGTCATTTATCATATGGGCCCCAGCCAGACAACGGGGAGGGGAGGGAAGCCTGGTCCGTGTGATGCAGCCTCCTCGTCCTCCCACTGTACACAGTACCGCTGGCTTGCAGAGAGAGCACTGCTGATTTGGCGGAGGGAGAGGGAGGAGGGAGGAGATGCAGGGGTGAGGGGAGGAGAACCTGCTTCGTATGGATGGCTGGGTGTGTGGCGTGGCGGGCACGAGATTGGCAGAGGCACCGCCGAGGTTATGTTCTTTAATATTATCTGCTAAACCACACTGCTCAGCCTCTGAGGCTCTTCTGATTCCCCCCACCCCCGCATTCCTTTTCTCTTCCCCCCGCCCCCCTTAGTAGTCAAGAGAAGAAAAAAAAAAAAAAGAGCAAGCAGAGCTGACAGGTATCATTCAGCCGCCCTGGCTTGTGAGGGGTGGTATAAATGAATCTCAGGGCTCCTGGCTTCACATGATTCAAACATGCGTTATTGAAGATGGATGTTCCTTAAAAAAAGATTGATGGTGGATGCCGGGCTTAGGGTGCCATTTATCATTTTGAATATTATTTAGACTTGCCGTGTAAACCTGTAACTTGAGAGTTGGACGAGCCGGGGCTGGGTAGGGGCCTGTGTGTGTGTGTGTGTGTGTGTGTGTGTATTTCCATCGATTGGCCTTGGGTTATCATTGCTGCTGACCAGATGGAGTCCTTCCCATTTACAGTATAGAAGACACCCCCCTCCCATAAAGGAGGGACGGTTTAATTTTGAATAATTTCCAAGGACACTGGGGAAAATGAAGTATCTGTGATTTACACTAACAGGCAACTTCTTTCTCTCTCCCTCTCTCTTCCCCGACAGAGGCAGTCACGTACGAAACATTAAAATATAAACACAGCCGTAGTTGCCGAAGCCAGGACCCTTGTCTGATTTTTTTTTTAAACTCTGTGACATGCTTGAAAAAAAAAAAAAATCTGTATCCACAAAGCTTAGCACAATATAACTATTCAAAAAAAAAAAAAAATTACCGGTTGGCTTGGTTAGCTGTGTGAGAATGAAGAAACAGACTTCCACGTCCCAGGAATATTTCAGATAAAAAATGATCTAACCCTACCCCTGCTCCCAGCAGCCTCCCCCCTTTTGTGTCTGCACTGGGTCACCCTCTGTAGGCCCCCTGCAGACCCCACCCCCCACCTTTGAAGGACTGATGTGGACAGCTGTTTCCAGGCCCAGACAGTTAATCCCTCCTGGTTCTTTTGCACCCTGAGCTCTGCTCCAGGACACCCCCACCTACTGGAAGGACTTAGGGACGCAGGCTGGCTCTCCCGGGCCCCCAGCTGCTGGGAAGCATCAATAACCATTCTCCGTCCAGCTTTAGAGGCCTGCTGCCGGCTTCCCGGTGGAAAAAGGGAAACAGAAACTGCTGGCCTTCCTGCTCGACTCCTCCAGTAGGAGAGCCCCGATAGAGCAAATTTAATTGTCAGGCATTCTATTAAATATGTGACTTTATTTGGGTCTGCTAATTAAATTTAGGGCTTCTTGTATGACTTATCGTGTGGACATTAATTTTAAAAAATGATGGGACGGAAAGTTAGACCGGGGTCGTTTTTTATCTAAAGAAATGAGAATCGAGAATTCGTGGAAGAGCTGAATGTTCATATCTTGCTGCTGCTTGGACAAACTTTTCCCTGAGGTGTTAAAAAGCCTGCATTTCCCTTGAATAGGAAAGAAATGAGAATGTGGTGTCTTCACTCACCAACTCCAGGCAACTTTGTGTGTGTGTGTGTCTGTTTATTTTGAAATAACTTTATTAGCAGCCTGACACAATGCACAGGCTGACTTAGGAGTCACTTTTGGTGTTGTCCAGCTGCTGCCAAAAATCGGGTGGAATCAGATATATAGCCTTTGTTGGTGTCTGGAATCACATCTGACTATAGAAAGATGATATTGTTTCTTGCCGAGACTTCAAGGAAGAAAGCAAAACTTTGATCCTCTGCTCTTGCACTTGGGCAGTGTTGGAGGTAATTGGAGTACAAGTGCCAGTTTGCAGGAACAATTGTAAACACCTTTGATACAAATGGCATCATCCCATTTTTACTGATTAGAAAAACTTTGCTATTAAGAGGTGCAAAGTCCATTTCAGGTGTAATTGGTAAGGAACTGAGTGCACTCACGGGAAGAAACCTTGTTTTGTTTTTTGTTCGCTTTTCTTCTTATCCCCTTTTCTCAGTTTTATGGCTGGAGACATGATTTATTGCAGCCATCCATCTTGGGGGCTCATCCATCACACCCGGGTTGCTAGGAGATTGTGGCAGCAGCTGTTTGCTCTGAATCAGACAGAAAAGTTGTCAATCATCAAAGGCAGGTGAATAGCATTAGAAACACGCTATTGTCAGACGGAATAATTAATCAAAGAGAGAAAAGATAATTAAAAAGATATGACCCTTGCAAGTACTTGCTCTGGGTTGCCTGGAAAAAAAAAAGGAAAGAAAGAAAGAAAGAAAAACTGCCTGGTCTTTTCTAGACACTTAAGCAGCTGAGGGCTGATAAAATATGCACTCTGCAGTGCATAGTTTTTAATTAATTGAAAAAGGTTCAACATTCAAAGACGATGCTGGAGAAAAGTCCGATTATGAGCAGAAGTAATATTTATTGTTTGCATGAACGGCTTGACACACAGTTCTAACTTTCTGTCACAAATCTCTGGCTTCCTTGGCTGGAGGAGTCGTGGGCTGGGGTCTTCAGGTAGCCTTGCAGTATCCTTCATTTAAGCTCCCCTAGTCGTCATGCTGGGCCATTCAGGAGAGCCTCAGACCTGAGAACTGGAATGGAGGGCAAACTGGACCACAGGCCACTCTGCAGTTTCGGTGGGTCTAGAACAAATGAATTCCTTAGATCACAAGTTTTTTTTTTTGTTTTTTTTAAGTGAAGATGGGAGACTTGCAAAGCATGCCATGAAGTCCACCTTCAGGGTCCACAGAGAGAGAGCACTGTGTCAGTTCACTCACCTGGGAACATGCTCCAGGTCCTGAAGGGAAACTTGTAATCCATCTTGTGCGGCCCTGGGAAGCGCACCAGTGACTCACATCCTGAGTGATCACCTGGCATCACATTCTGAAAAGATCCCCACTCACAATCCAGAAATAATTTTGGGTGCCCATTTCAGTCGCAAAAATATTCATAGATTAGGAAGTTCATCCTTGCCTTTTCTGAAGCTAAAATATTCTGGAAAAATTGGAAAACGTATTAAAGACTCGATAGAAAGTGGCATATCTGGAGTTGCTTTTCAGTTAAATATGCTGCACGCCCTGAAACAGATCTACTCTTTTATTTTTGGATACTATGCTTGATTTTCACACCATTCTCCTCCCAAAGAATAGCAGGACTTCTAAAATTAGCAGGTGGAAAAAAGGCTTTGAATATTAGAATTCCTGAGAAGGAAGAAAGCCACATTTTTTTTTTTTTTTTTTAAGTTGGAACACCGTTTTCAGGGCACAGCACATCAGGAACTCCAGCCCTCAGTGCCCCGTGCACGGCAGCACTGGGGATGCATCGCTGAGCATCCCCTGGCAGTCCCCAGGGGCTGCCTCTCGCTATGTGAGGTCCACCTTCTCCCTTAGTACAGTGGGAGCCCACTAGGGGCGACACAGCCACCTCTCTGGCCTTTTGGTGAGAGAGGGACAGAGAGAGGGAAATAACTCAGATTAGAAAAATCACCTGCCTGACTCACCAGAGCCCCTCGCAGATGCCTCACCTGGGCAGATGGCTGGAGGAGGGTCTTGTTCAGAACTTAACCTCCCAGAGATGGATGGCTTTAAGTTCAGGTTGCTGCTTGGGTCCTTGAGATGGTGTTCCTTTGATGGTCTTCTGAGCCCTCCAATCAGGCTGGAAGTTTCCTGACCACGTAGTGGTTGTCCCTTGAAGTTCAACATTTTCTTGGGCAGTGCCTGCCCTTGACCTGCAAGGGGCTGTGCTGCTGGAGGCCTGGCGATGCCAGCAGATGCCTGGCTGGGACTCAGGAGCTTGGTTAGGTAGCTTACAGAGTTCAAGGAGTCACCAAGAGACCTGCCTGTCCTCCGTGAGCTCTGGCTATTTGGAGATGGGCATTGAGGTAGTCCCTCTCATCCCTTGCAGAGAAATTCTTGTAGTTGTCATCTCCCCTTTCCAAATAACTGCTGAGAAAGCACATTGCCTAATGTCAGCCAGAGCAATTCCAAAATGTGGTGGCTCGTCAGGGAAGGGCAAAGGAAGAGAGTTCGTGCGAGTCATTTATGGTAGATTTATGAATTCACAGATGAAAAATACCTTTAGGGCGGGTGAAGTCAGATTCAAATTTGCTTCCCCTTAAAAAAGGAAAACAAAACCCAGGGGGAGAATGGAAAGTCTTCAAGTTTGGAGAAGTTGGTGCACACCATTTTTTTTCTGGAGCTGCAGCTGGGATCTAATGTCCTCTCAGGTAACCGCCCCCTAACCGCCCCCCCCCCCCAACTGGCATCTGTTTAAACGATGCACAAAATAAAAGAGAGACAGAGAGAAGGGACCCAAGGAAGGGTGCGTTGCATACTCCTTAGAGGTTTTCATTTTGTGAGTGTCTATTTTGACCAGAATTTTGACGTTGAAATTCTGAAAAAAGTCCCCGGATTATGGTTTCTGTGATGGGGGGAGGAACGCACACTGTCTCTGGTGTCGCAAGCGTGTGCCAGGACTGAGCACCGTGTTCAGTCTTTGCTATGGCGAGAAAACCCAGGACTGCGCTCACCCCCACGCCAAGTTGATATTTGAGTGTTTCGTCTAAGTGTTATGCATTTTCCTCCGAGTTTCGTGAGACAGGGTTACCTGGAAGTCATTTCGGATTTTCCCAGCTCAGCATGCCATAGTCTTAAGGCAGGCTCGGTCCTCACCCTGTGGAAACCTTAGAATGCCACCCATGGAAAAAAAGCCCAAATTACCCAGTGGGACTCCCTGCAGGTAAAGACATTTTGAAACACTTAAAAGACCTTGGAACTGCCTAAGATTCAGTCGTTACTTCTCATCCGCCCAAGGAAGAGCTTTTGAAAGGGGGTGAAGATTCCTGTTTGGGAGAGAAGATGGGGTTCCCAGGGGTTTTCCTGTGGTGAAATGTTCCCCTTTCTTGACATTCCATTTCCTGCCTTTGTTTCTCTGGGCCTGGAATGAAATGGCTCTTTCATATATATTAGTGAAGACCATGCCGGGGTAATCTATGAGACTGCGGTGGTGGTATTTTCTCTTGCTTTTCTGTATAAAATAGTAAGGCAGCACGAACACTCAGCTACGTGCCTGAGGTTCCTACTGGGATGGTTAGGTGAATAAGTAATAGAACAAACACGGAGTCAACTGGGCAAAGGAAAATAAATAAAATAACAGCGTGTTCTTGGTTCTGAGAGCCCTGCCACACGAGCTTGTTCAGATCAGGTCCTGGAGCTTCAAACTCTCTGATGAAATGGGGAGGTGGGGGGAGAAGAGTATTATTTGGAAACACATGTACTCATTCCTTGTGAAAGAAGTGAAGTATTTAACATTTCTCCAAGGAAAACATCTTTCATTACTTGACGTGTTCTGTGGTAATGATTTTTCAGTTCAACAAACAAGTACTTATTAGCGTTCGCGCGGGAACCGAGCTAAGGTAGATGGCGGGGCCATTTTTAACAGGAACTCGGCAGCCAGGGTTAAAGGGAGCCTGGCCGGTCACAGGTGGCCCTGGTGCCGGGACCCAGGTCTGCTCCAGACTTCTCAGAGCCCATGCCCCTGGCCTGTGGGCTCAAGCTGGCAAGAATCAACAAAGTTGTTTCTTTGGTTTTTTGCAAACAGGACATTTGATTTGATGGAATGAACTTGATGATTCCACATGGGTTGGCCTGGAGAGATGGCACGCTCACATGCCAGGAGTTTGGCTGAGGATTTGATGGTTAAATGGATTGTTTTGGTTAAAGATGATATAGAGGGAGGGAAGCGGTGAGGTGTGTGGGTGCAGGGCAAGGGGTGCGACTTCCCCTCCTGACCCAACCCTATGCACCTCTCCTTGCTTGAGCAGCTGTGGACGCTGCTGCCCACAGTTAAATCCTCCTGATTCCACGTAGCCCTGGGGGCAGCTGTTAGGGCTCTCAGCTCTCTCTCTGTGGGCATGGAGCCTTATCTCTAAGGCTTATGTGTCCGCAGTTCCTAGGGACCCTTGAGCATGACCTTCACCCCTGGTTTATTTTGCCCATCTTTTCTCCTACTAGATAAGAGTGTCATCCAGTCCAGTTGCAATCCTGGCCCACGATGGTGTTCTCTCTGCTTTACCTGCCATTCATATTTTGGTGTCCATGAAATTAGACGTGGTGTGAGCTACGGCACTTTTTCATAATCCCAGTAAACATTTTCCTTGAAACTGGAGCCCCCCACCAAACTGAGAATGAGTATTGATGGGTGATGGCTTTGTGCAGATTTCATTTTTGGTTCGGTTCCCAAATCCAGCTGATAGTGTGTCAGCCCCAAATCACATCTGATTACGGGTCATCTGCCCTCATCGCCCCCAAAAGCTTGATCTCAGCTTACATCCCAGGAGGACGTTTTTCTCCGCAAGTGAGAATCTTCTCCTGCTGTCAGATGGCACTGACTCGGTGGCTTCCTTCTGCCTTGTCAGTGTGGGGAATGTAGCGGTTAACACTGTTTATACATTCCAGGAGTATTAAGCAGTTAGGTTACTGGAACTGTGGCAGAGCTTGTGGGAGCAGCATTCTGGGCTGTGCCTCTGTCATCAATTACCGAGCATTTCATGAAATTCCAGATGTAATAATAAAGTTTATGATGATTATATTGTCAGGAGGTACAGAGCACACACCTCATTGACAACTGAAGAAACAGGTTGAGCCAGCAGTTAGACGGTGATGTTAGCACACGACCGTCTTTCAGGAAGGGTCTTTCAGGAAACATAATTTGTCCCTCCCGCAAGCAATCATATGCATTTTTGTGAATGGAAGCATGCGTTTTGAAGCCCCAGCTACTGTAGGAAAAGGGAGAGGGTAGGAAGGGGATGCCCTTGGCTGTACGGAGCATGTACAGCCTACCTTGTGGTTGCCCTGGCCCAGAAGAAACTCTGCTGAGGAGGTGGCCTCTGCTGTTGAGGAAGCAGGCATGGCAGAGACTCAGCCATGAGTCTGCCCAGAAAGAGTCTCCCCTCCCATGGAGGTGCAGGGTGCCCTGGTGTGGAAATAGAAAAATGGACGTTCTATTAAAATCAATAGACTGTCACGGCCTGACCGGATAGCACAGACACTCCAGTAGGTGGCAATTGGTGGACACGCAGTGCCAGGGCCCTTGGCCGCAGTGAGACAGCGCCTGCCTTGCTTCCTGCAACTGTGTGCAGTTTCCTCTCCCTGTGTATCCATGACATTTCCAGAAAATTCATCTTTACCAGAGGGTTTCACTTCCCTGCACTATGGCAGAGCACGGCGAGCAGAGTAGAGCAGCAATCAGAAGTTTCCTGGCAGGTCGTAGCCTGGTCCACTGGAAATTAGGATTGCTGTGATCGTTTGGGTGTTTGTATAAAGGCAGATGAATTTTTAAAAACAATTCACGGCAGACACAAAATATCTGTGACGAAGACAAAAGCGATAAATATAAGCTATTGCATGCTATGAGAGAAAATTAATGCACTTCTTTTAATTCATCAATGCACCAAAAAAATTCCTCTAGACATGTCCTTCCTTATAGGCACGTTTCCTATAGTTCCAGTACAGGTGAGCCCATGAAGGCTGGGCATTGCTCTGTGCAAATTTCCTGCAAGAACCCTGCTTCTCAGATGCTTTGGTTTAGTTGAAGTGTCTCTCTAGGGCAGGGATGTGTTGCTGTTTCTTTCATGGAGCCTGGAGAGGGATGCAGGGGCAGAGGGTCTTGTGGGGTTGGTTCTCACCTCTGCTCTTGGGTAGAGGGAGATTGCAGGGGGCCCACGTCCACCTGCGTGAACCAGGCAGGCGCTGCCTTTCCCACTAGCGGGCACCCATCCCTTCGTTGTGAGGTCAGCCATGCCGGGGACAGTGAGGGAGCACACAGATGCTGGGTATCCCATGTCCTGGGGCACTGACCACCTTCTCTAGACAGGATCCCTGCCAGCAGGAGCAACTGGGAAAATATATTTCCAAGAGTCTCCATCCGCATCCAGAATCATGCTCCCGCATGGCCTGCTTCATGACCAAGAGGAGATAGGAGTTCCAGCCTTTTTTTTTTTTTAATTTTAGATGGAACTTGGCTACTTGTTAAAAAAGCTCATTGATGTTTTGAATCCAAAGGGATGTGGACCACACAGCATGCTAAGTTTGTTTTTTTCTCCCCACCCCCATCTCTGGTTAGGGTGGGAGGTAGTAGGAAGGAGAAAATGGAGCCGGGGAAGATAGGTTCGGATGCTACTGAGAAGGGGCTGGCCTGGGCTGGGACAGGGGGCAGGCCAGGGTGCTATGACTCACTGGCCTCTCGCTGGTGCCTGCATGGGAAGCATGGGGTGGGCAGGCGAGCCCTCTGCCTGAAGCCCCCGGTTCAGGGTGCTGGCCAGCTTGCCTGGAGCATGCTGGCCCATTAGAGGTTTCCAGAAGACCTGGACGTGAGACTGGATACGTTTTGAGATCCACTCAGGACAGCTGCTGAGAGATTTTTGTGCGAGTTTTCTTTTTTTGCCTCCAAATTTACGACTGTCGTGGAAGGCAGAGCTGTTACAGAGAGAAACCAACCTTTCAGTAATCACAGAGCAGCTTTTATGAATTAAAAAAGAAAAAGAAAAAGATCTTGACCCCTTTGAAAGGAAATAAAGGAGGAACCCAGTGTAAGGAAAACATAAAAAGCTGATATTACAGTTTTTGTGATTACTCACATCCTAGGCTGGGGCTTGAGGAAGCCAGTTATAATGGAATTTCATTTTTTTTTTTCCTCTTCCTAGTGTGTCTCTGCTTTTTTTATTTTTTTCTCCATTAGAATGAGGAGTGGTTTGTACTTGGTGTGAAAAAAAAAAAAAAAAAAACATTTTTGGCACGTGGTCCTTGTTCTTAGCTGACCGGAGGCTGATGGGAGTGAAGCTAGGATTGTGTGCCCATGTAATGATTTCTCCAACTATTGGGGGGCTGTGGAGCCGTACTGCAGGGTAGGCTTGCAGCCTTCCCCACCCGAAATGCTCACACCCCCGGGCACTGTCCCCAGGGCTCCCCCCAGACTTCAGTCTTGATGCCAGCCTTTAACTGAGGTAAGCAAACAACCCCAAGACCACAGATGATTCACCTTCAGATGTTCAGAGGTAAAAAATCTAAAGCCATCTAGTGGTTAGTTATTATTAGTAGCCAATTTATGAACACCATTTTTAAAGGATGATTTTATTGCTATTAGTATACAAGTTGCTGGGAGCAGTTCACCAATTTCACTGATACGAAAAATGGGGTCTAAGATGGTGACCAAAAACAGATATGTTGTAACTGTGGCTAAATTAAATAAATATTTGTGCAGGTAAACTTTCGTGTGCCTGTCGTGAGGGCTGACCTTCTTCTATTCATTTCTTGCTGTGCTCTGGAAGATGGTAATTGTGGTAACATGATATAAATGTAAACTTTAGCTCTGCTTACACAGAACACACAAGACAGCTTGACACCTTCATTTCAGCAGTAAGAAATTACCATTGTCTCTTATTTCTTGCTCTGAGCTTAGGTGACCAGGCCAAGAAGTAATTACACAATTAGGGTTGACAAAGCAGTTCCTGTAACATTCCTTCTCCCTAAGTTTGGATCACATATTTCAGTCCCATGTTTTCCATATCTTTGTCATTAATAGCAAGATAACCGTTTTCAGTGCAGTGAATTCGCCCACAGAGATTGGGAGGGGAATCTGGTGTAATTGAATGATGAAACAGGAACGTTGACTTCTGTTGTCGTGACTCTTCGAAGTCTGCAGGTGGACACAGGGGAGCCGTTGTGACCTCTGTTGTTGGGAGGCTGACCAGCGGGTCACATAGTGCGCAGTGACAGGAAACTACTCCACTTTAGGCAACAGCTAAAATAGAGATTTTTTGAAAGGATATGCAAATGCCTGACACTGCTTATCTGAGAGGCTGCCTCTTCAAAGCTGTCTTCCCTTGCTGTGGTTCCAGATAATTCTTTATTCTTAAATGACGATATCTGCAGTGTGTCTATGGTATTGTAATTCATTGTTCCTGATTTAAAATAGCGTCTTCTATTTCAAGGCTTATATACCGGGTAGGCCTGACCCTTACTTGAAAATAATAATAATTTCTTCCTGTGTATTGTTGTGGGATATGAAAGGAGAATGATATTTTCTACTAAAAGAAATATGGACCTGTTGTTTATGATTTACTCAGTCATTTCTTGAAGAAAATATTCTCAGAATTTCTATCTTAATAGCCCCTAATTATGCAAACAATCCTGAAGCATCTTCTGCTAGACTGGGAGGTGAGTTTCTGTAGGGTGGGATCCACCTGCCCCTGAGTGCTAGCCCTTTGCCTTAACCTAACTTTAACCCTAACCTGGCCCACACTGATGTGGCCTGCTACCCCCACACTGATGATATTTGCACAGATCGAGGCCCTTCCAGTAATACACTCAGAGACGCACCTCAAGGTGGTCTTTTTCCACAGTGTAGGCTATGTGAGTTACCTGTTGTTGAGTTGAGCATTTCACTTTTCAGCAAGATGTATTTGGTACAAGGTGGATCCTGCAGTAATGAATTCCAGCTGGGGTCCCGGGTAAAAGTTTTATATCTTCTGATGGAGTTTATAGCAACGTTTTTCTTAATTATTCTTGATGTTTTGCCCATTACACCATTAGCTTCTTCTGAGGACAGAGATAAATAGCTGGTATCCGCAAGAACAAAGTGTGAACTGAATGCATTTAATTATTGATATCTCAGTATCTAAAGGTTTTACAATGATGTTGTCAAATGCCTTAGTGATCTGACAGCAGATGTATTGGTTTGCAGATGCAACCAGAGACACTGTCCAAATAACCCCCAGAAAAGGAGAACATTAAATAAATAAGAGAATATAGCAGTCCATTTTCTCATTTCTGTTTCTTCCCCCAATGTAATTAGTTTCATTTTGTGTATTTGGAAGTTTTGGTAACACATTGGAGTCTTTCTTAGATATGAAGTAAGATATAGATTTCCTGGTTTCTATTGTCTTTAAGTAAAATGCCTGGACCAATTTATGTATTGTGTGTGTTTATATATATGTGCAAGTACATGTGTATATTTATATATATCTAATACATATGTGTGTAATTTGGTTGAAATCTATGTTTCATAGTCTTATTCTTTCCAAAGAAAAGAAAAATTAGCTTCATGCATGTTTTCAAACATACTAAGCAGAATTCTAATAGATTACACTTCTTTTCCTTTCATGAGTACTGAAACCTTTTCATGTATAGGAAAGTAAAGATTTCAGGTATTTAGCCTGACATAACTCATCACATCTTCAGTGATCTCAATTTTTGATGTTACTATTTCTTGAATAAGGTATACGATTCCCAGAGTTTAAAACACACTACGTGAAAATCCATCGCTGTTGGGCAAACATGCACCCATAACCCAGAGGCTGAAAGTCCAGACCCTCAAGTTTCAGATCTTAAGAAAGAAGGGAATTCTGTCAACATATCATAGAATGATGAACACATCAGCTGTTGCTGTGGAATATTTTTTTTCTTTGAATGTTTGACCTACAACACTGTTCACCGTGAGCGTGCTAATTATGTATTTTTTCTTCTGGCTTCTTCGTCGTTGGCCATTTCTTTTAAGAAACAGAAAACCAACGTCGTTCAGAAGTCTGATTGAATGCTGTAAGGACTCACATTCTGTAATGGTCACCCCTCTTTAAGACACCTTTTCCAGCATTCTTAACATGGAGCTATACTTCTTCCTGGAGTTTGATGTGTCCCTGGCCCACGCACGCTGGACCGTGTTGCATAGGGTTTCCATCGGAACTCAAGGCTGCATGAGATGCTAGGAGGATATTTATTTGAAGTTGCACAGATGTTTACAGTAAGAGAGCCTGAGATACGGGCATCGGAGCACACAGCTAACCTTCCGCAGAAGGGCTGCCGGGCCTTAATATGTTCCATGTGCTCCGTTCTCTTTAACAGCAACAAACAGACTGCCTTTTATGGCTGCTTACTTGGACATTAAATAATGAGTCTCCCTAAGATCCTTGCCCCACACCTCAAGACTTCAGTTCCAGGAGAAAGTGACCTAGAGTGATACATCACGAGAAGCAAGCACCACCCTCCATCTGAAATCTCACAGCATGCAATGTGCACACATACATGCATGTGCCTGCACATACACGCATTTGAACACACGTGCACCAGACTTCTGTGTGTGCAGGGCTACTCCACAGAAGCTGTACATGTAGAGCCTCAGAAGACTTGACAATAGCTTTCCCTCATGAAACTAAATGCATTTTAATTTTTTTTTAATCAAAAAAGCAACAGTGCACATAATACAAAATCCAAGAGAATCAAAGGGTAAAGAATTATATAGAGTTCTTCCCCTCCTGGCGGCAGGCGCTGCTACCAGTGGTATATCCTTCCAGATATTTAAAATCATAAATACACATATGCACTCTGTTTTACCTTTCCATTTGCACTGAAACATACATCTTGCTGCTGCTGCTGCTGCTGAGTCGCTTCAGTTGTGTCCGACTCTGTGCGACCCCATAGATGCCAGCCCACCAGGCTCCCCTGTCCCTGGGATTCTCCAGGCAAGAACACTGGAGTGGCTTGCCATTTCCTTCTCCAGTGCGTGAAAGTGAAAAGTGAAAGTGAAGTCGCTCAGTCGTGTCCGACTCCTAGCGACCCCATGGACTGCAGCCTACCAGGTTCCTCCGTCCTTGGGATTTGCCAGGCAAGAACACTGGAGTGGGTTGCCATTGCCTTCTCTGAACACACATCTTGGACATCTGTAATTTGCTCTGATATACACCCAGATTTTAAGATACCTGGAAGAATGGATAGACATACATGATAAAGCCAGTCAAGTAAAAAATGTTAAAGGTAGAATCTAGGCCGTGGATAGGTTTACAGGTAAAATTCTTTAAATTCTGCTGTATGTATGACAGTTTTCAAAAAAAAATTGTGGCAAACTATATATCTCAGTTCTCATCTTATATCATATCCTGTTATTTATATTCTTACACATGATAGTATTTGTGTAGAGCTACCTCCTGCTTTTTTAAGGGGGCCCTGTTACTTCCAAGAAGACGATTCTCTCTGGAAGGACTTTTCTCTGTTTCTAGTCCTTCCTTCAGCAATCAGTGCCACAGTGAACATGCTGCATACATCTTGATACAATAATATCCTTTACTTACATCTTGTTGGGATACAGCAGAAACGTTAGCTGAAAGGGTTTTGTTCAGTTAACAAAATGGTAAATATCCAAATTGTTCTTCCAAAAGATTATACGCATTTTCCTTCTCCCACAGCAACGTGGGAGTGAGCCCCTGACGTGGACTGGCTGTCAGAGCCTTGGTAATACAGAACCACAGTCAGCAACCCCCTCCTCTTGCTTATTTAGCAAGGCCTCAGCCCATCTCCATGCATCTAAAATAGGATACAGACGTGAAAGTGTATGAATCCCTGTAGTCATCTGGCCTTTTTTTGTCTTTTTACTTTAAATCTCTGGATGACAGAAAATAGGTGTTAAATTCCTGGGATCAGAGTCCTTTCGATTCAGCTGGACTGACAGCCACATTTGATGGATGGGAAAACCGAAGCCCAGAGTTGGAAAGGGACCAGCCCAAGTTCACATGGTCATTTCCTGGCTGAACCCCACTGACGAAGGCAGGGAGTGATTTAAAACTTGGCTCTGTGTTTGGACTGCAGAAGCCTGCTCCGCTGGTATCCCCGTTACCTGAGGATGCTCGCGGAGCCTGGACAGGGAGGTGCTGTGACCGCGGATTGTCTATGTTTAGCTCCTGCAGAGTACGACGGAGGTGGCTGGCTCCAGCACGCAGCTCCTTAGATAATGACCACAGAACACTGAAAATGTCCTTTTGGGTTTTGGCTGAATAATATTTAAGGATTTTGAAACAGTGACTTAATTGTGTTTTTATGTAATTGATGGCGTTGTCGTAAAATGTATTGAGACACCACATCAGCATTTTTCTCTAACTGTTCCTTGGAGAAAAATATGCTCATATGAAAATAGTTTCTTCACTTTCCACTCATGGAATTGAAAAAAAGATATTGTGCTTCCATGAAATCACTGAGCCCAGAGATTGTCTCATTTTAAATTGTCTTCCCATCTAGACTTGGCCTAAATAATGCAAGGCTCTCTTCTCACCCTTCGAGTTGGGTTGGCCCTTGTTTTGGAAGCGGTGCAGGGAGAGGGCCTCGGGAAGTTGGTGCAGGACGCTGTCTGGGAAGTGCCCTGTCCAGATGGGTCAGCACGGGGCAGGCAGAGGAGCCCTGCGCCTACCCCCTTGAGATCCCTGCTCGCTGGGCGCCAGGCCTCTGTTCCCAGTTTGCAATGTCATGGAGGAAAGTGCTCCCAATCGCTGCACAGGAACAGTTTCAGTTTCCAGAAGTTGTGTCTGAACTTAAAGCCCCTGTTATTTCACGTTGGCATCAGAGAAATCAGGGCATTTAAATAAATTATATTCGTTTTCCTCGCCTTGGCACCGTTGTTTGTATTGGGGAGGGGTGTGTGCAGTTAAAGTCAACTGTAAGAATTAATTTTGGTCCAGATCTTGCTACTGGAGTTTTCACTCTGAAGAGTCAAATTGTAAACATTAAAAATAAAAATTCAAACAGTTGCTTTCTAATTATAGAAAACTCACAGGTCTACAAAATTAAAAAAAAATAATAGTAATGCTTTAAAAGCACCGTTGGCTGCCTTCCTAGTGGCCTGGATCCCATGCAGCAGGCCAGCCTGTGCGTGCGTGTGTGTGTGCGTGTGTGTGTGTGTGTGTGTGTGTGTAGCGACTCCAGGGGCTGCCCTGTTCGAGTCGATGCCCAACTAGAGAGCCAGCCTCCTCAAACTGTGACATCCCTCCTGGCTTCGATCCCTGTACCCTTGTGGTTCCCCACCCAGAGGGCAGTGTGCTCCCCAGGGCAGATCCTGCAGTGCGTGGAGGGGTGCCCAGGAAAACACTGCAGCATCTTCAGACCCCTCACAGCGGGCAGGGTGGGTGCTGTAGGTTCAAGGTCGGAACAGCAGCTGCTGCTGCCTCCACCATCTGGAAGAAATACCCTTCCAAGGTGGGCGACAGCATTGGGGGGTTATTGTGGGCTCAGTCTTCAACCTTAGGGTGAGAACTGTGGTGGGGCTGCCCCGTGTGTCTGGTGGGCACAAGCCAGGCTCTTCCTGTGGCCTCAACCCAGACATTTCTTAGAGCTCATCATGGGTCTGCTAATGTGAAGTTCGCGAGCCATTGTGCATTGCCGAGAGCTTTACAAAGGGTTCTTCAGCACTGGATCCTTGCAGAGGTGGAAAAACACACACACCAAAAATCCAGAAAAAAAAAATAGTGCAGAAAAATGTGCATTTGACTGAATTATGGTTTGTCTTTTTTCTTAAATGGCAGTGCTCATGAGTCTTGAGGTATGAAATAAATTCATTTTTCATGTAATTAAACCGATTCACAGGAGTGCAGTGTTTATTTTTCTAGGTTTTCAAATATTTCAAATTATTCAACAGCCCTGACGGGCTGCAGTCAATAGTGAAGGTTGCCAATTGCCTTCCACGGAGGCTCCTGGTTGTGCTCTGCTCTGTAGAGCAGAGGGAGGGATGGATGGATGGTATCAGTGCAGTGCTGGGCTGAGGTGGGCACGGGCTTCTCCCTGGAGAGGAGGACCTGGCCTTTGGTTCTGGGACTGGATGGTCACCTTTGGGGGTATCTCAGCACTTGTTAGCAGAAGACTTGTTCAAAACAATTTCCATGTGAGTGTTAAGTTCTCAGCTTCCGTATTGGATGAAAAGAGCAGGGTGTCAAACACAACACAAACCCAGCACACTCACACACATGAATTTGTTAGAATAGGAAAAGAATTACAGTCCTCCAAATCGAAGTCGTTTTTTTTTCTTCTTTATCTTCTCTTTTATATGCTTTTACATCCCAAATTTTCAATAATAGACATAGGCCAGTCACCCTTGGGCCTAATGTTGATCCTGTCTTGTATTAGAGACCCCTGTGGCCAGGCAGAAGCTACTCATTCATTTTCGTTCCTTAATTTACTCATTTACTTCAGTGATTCATTCCTTCACTTATTCATTCGTGTAAAAATTCAATATTTCTCTGGTGACTCAGATGGTAAAGAGTCTCCCTGCAGTGTAGGAGACTCAGGTTTGATCCCTGTGTTGGGGAGATCCCCCTGGAGAAGGGAGTGGCTACCCATTCCAGTATTCTTGCCTGGAGACTCCGATGGACAGAGGAGCCTGACGGGCTGCAGTCCATAGAATTGCAGAGAGTCAGACACAGTTGAGCAACTGACACTCTCACTTTCACATCATTTTATCCTCGGCTCAACTTTCTCCTACTCTCTCCCTCTTTCTTTTATTCTCTCTCTTTTCTCCTCGACCTTTCACACACGCACACAGCCTTGAGGGAAAGTGGCCCTTCCCACACTGGGCCTGCCATTGCATATGTCCAGGAAATGAGAAAATAAACAGTCTGTATTGGATAATCCTGACCTGGCACCCTGACTACAGTCAGGACCATTGCTTTTACTGTACTGGGGTGTGTTTTACACACACATCCTGGCACTACTGGGTCTCCATGCAGTTCCAAGGAGAGCGTGACCTTCCCAATTAAACTTGATAAAAGTAACCAGAAGTGCACTCTAGAGGTGGACAGTTAAAAGAAAGAAAAAAAAAGAAATCATCTTTGGGGCATTTCAGTAGTGAGCCGTTTGATGGTGTCAGGAGATGTGTCCAGGGACGCTGTGAGGCGCCACAGGGCTTCTGCAGGGTGCCCTTGAGCAAGGTGTCCAGCTCTGCCTGTCTGCTAAGCAGGGGCCTTCGCCTTCCAGCACCATCATTACCTCTCCGTCCGTTGGAAAGATGAATGGGGTTCAGAGGATTACCTTAGAATACAAGGACCTGTGGGGAGGTGGGGACTTTACAAGAAAATCACCCTTAGATTGCTTATAATACCTGCTGCTGCTGCTAAGTCACTTCAGTCATGTCTGACTCTGTGCAACCCCATAGACAGCAGTCCATCAGGGTCCCCTATCCCTGGGATTCTCCAGGCAAGAACACTGGCGTGGGTTGCCATTTCCTTCTCCAGTGCATGAAAGTGAAAAGTGAAAGTGAAGTCTCAGTCGTGTCCGACTCTTAGCGACCCTATGGACTGCAGCCCACCAGGCCCCTCCATCCATGGGATTCAGGCAAGAGTACTGGACTGGGTTGCCATCACCTTCTCTGTTATAATACCTAATACAATGTAAATACTATGTATGTGCATTCTAAGTGGCTTCAGTCATGTCTGACTCTGCGACCCCACGGACTGCAGCCTGCCAGCTCCTCTATTCATGGGGGTTCTCCAGGCAAGAAAACCAGATTGGGTTGCCGTGCCCTCCTCCAGGGGAATCTTCCCAACCAAGGTATCGAACCCTTGTCTCTTATGTCTCCTGCATTGGCAAGTGGGTTCTTTACCACTAGCCCTGTCTGGGAAGCCCAAATACTATGTAATAGTTGTTAATACACAGTAAGTGCTATGTAAACAGTTGCCAGTGAGTAGCAAATTCAAATTCCCCCTTTTTGGAACTTTCTGGAATTTTTTCCCTGAAATGAGTTGAATCCACGAATCCTTGGATACAAAAGGTTAACTGTACACTGACACTTACCAAAAACTATGGTTTAAAAATCCCAAGGCAAAAACTCACCCCTTTGGAGGATGTGTGAGGAGGCTGCCTGGTCAGAAGGTCTGTCTTAAGGCCTGCTGACCATCTTAGCACAGCCCTTAGGGAAAGGAGCTCCACCTTCTTCACCGGTGCCAGAGTTCAACTGCTCAGGATTCAGTAACAGTCTCCAACAGAGATAAAAATGTTAACCAAAGCATGGAAGGGCTCCCAGACCTGTGACTGAACCGTTCCTTACTTCTGTGCATCAAGCGTCAGGGAGCTCTAAGCCTCCTGGCTGGCCCCCTTTCAGCCAGGTGCTCTGCAGACACCCCTTCCTGCAGCCAGGTGGTCATTAGTATAGTCTCTTGGACAGCACCTGGTCGTATCTTAATTACAACAACCTGCAAAAGCTTAGGTCAGGGGAGAGGTCAGCAATTCCGGTCATCCTGTGCACATGCACCTCCCCAGAAGGGCAGGTGAGGAAACATGTAACCCCCAACACAGGAACGATTGCAGATCCTATTCCTGGGTGGAGGGGCAAGGGACCTAGCAGATTTGTCACATCAGTGCCAGCTCACAGTAAGACATCTTTTGCCTGGTCCATCTTTTTTTTTTTTTTTAGGTTAAAAAAATATTCACACAAGGGAATATTAAAGAGCAGTAAAAATGAAGGACTCCAAGCCACATGTAACAGCAGGGGTGGATCTTAGAAACACAGTAGGAGGGGATGAAGCAGATCAAGGCTCCATGCAGTCATCTCTATAACGCTCAGAAGGAAATGGGATTCTGTTGGGGGGTTAACATGTGTTTGTGTCCAGAATACCTGCTTGATGGGAGAAGCCCGGTGGTAATGTGGTGATTCTCATATTGGGTTCTAGTTTACAGATATTTGTTTTATTATATTTAAGTACCTACATATATATTGCATGGATTTTCATGTGTATCGAATCCTAGGAGAGAAAATACTTCCGGGTGTGGTCTGGCTGATCCTTAAGATCATTTCCAGCTCTAAGCTATGGTTTCCCAGCCACACTGCCTCTTAGGTTTCTGTTTAGGGAGATCATGCTATCAGCTGATTATTTAGCAAAGAATTAGGAACCCAAGGACTCATCACTTCTCTCTGCAGGGGTCACATCTGAAGAGTCTACATCATTCAGGAGATGAAGCTGCAATCTCGGTCAGCCCATTGTTTCAGAGATGGTTGTTTTGGAGGATGAGCAAAAGCGTTTTGTTGTTGTCTTGGTGGCTGTTTTTCCCTCTTCAAAGTTCTCTCAGTAGAAACTTATTTTTTTTTTTTTTTTTTTACTGGGTGGTGCTTTGAGGGGCTTTGAGTGCCTGATGGGCGAGCCCACTGGTTTCCTTGATACTGGCCGCATCCCCCTGTGGGGACTGTGACTCAGGTGAGAAGCTCAGGTTAAAGACCAGGTTGGCTCTGTCAACCTGTCTGTTCTTATTGGTCCTTCAGCCATTATCATGTCTTCAGTGCAGTTTACTTCTCACCGAGTGATTTTCGTGTGTGTGTGTGTGTGTGTGTATGTATATGTATTTAATTCCCAGTGGAACTGAAAGTATTTATTGCAAATGATTTATGTGCAAAATTCTTAAAGAATTAAAAAAATAATTTTCAGTCTTTTTCAGATAGGAGCCCTTTGTGTTTATAGCATTCTTTGATCTGCCACAGAGCTGGGCAGTCTTGGCAGCTGCTATTCATAGCTTGCTTGTTTCTACAGTGTTGCTACGTTGTTAGGTGATGATCCACACTTTCCCTAAGTCTTGTTGTTCTTTTTCTTTAGGGGAATGAATTGTGTGACTTTTAACAGGATGGTTTTGATGCAGGATTTTATATCCAGATCTCCTCATCCAGGAAAAGCAACTGCTCAGGTCTCTAGGATGAGGTTCATGTCACCACGGGAGAGACTGAGCTAAAAGTAATTAGATGCATTTAGCCCTGGCACCAGGCTGGTGGGAACGTCCACAGCCACGGGATGCACCCGCAAGGAGGCACCAGAGATGCTATAAAGCCCTACTCTGGGGATTAGGTGTTTGCCACAATAGTGGTGACCAGATCACTTCCTTCTGATAATGGAGATTTTATCATTTAGAGATGGCAAGTTAAGATACTTTTATTGAATGAACTTCCTGCTAAGTTTCTGAGCCATAGTTGAGTTTATGACATAATTGCTGTACATGTTGATACCATCTATTATCATAATTGTTTTTCATTGTTTTTAATAAAGGGATAAAAATAATAGAAGACATTTTAGAAAGTGGG
Source organism: Tragelaphus eurycerus (assembly GCA_935064755.1). Classification (NCBI taxonomy): domain Eukaryota; kingdom Metazoa; phylum Chordata; class Mammalia; order Artiodactyla; family Bovidae; genus Tragelaphus; species Tragelaphus eurycerus. The sequence goes on from CAKXYN010000020.1 coordinate 15,921,408, forward strand.
TTTTTTTTGTTCTATTATTCATGATACTAAAAATTACCCAAAATAAGATATTTTACAAAAAAGGATTTTGTTCCCAAAGTGACTAATTTAAATCAGTTTATACAATGAACTTGCTAATGATCCTCAGTCTACAGGAGTGTAATGCTTTTATACTGTTATCATTTTTTATGAATAGAATTATACAAAAAGTTCCTATTGTGTTGTACAGTGAGTTTCTCACAACCATTCTTTATCAACAGATGGCAACCGGCACATGAAAAATAATTAAAAAATAAAATGAAAAGAAACCGAGAATGAATTAAAGTGCTTCTTTGCGTTCTGATCTGCATTTTTGGTTTAGAATTTTTATGGTGAATTGCCATATTATCTGTTATATCAGTTTACAATGAGGCTCCTATCAGACATAAAACAGATTTATAATACCATTAAAATACAATATCAAAGAATGAATAAGCAATTCAATAAAATTACAATAACACAAAGATAAAATGAAAGCCTTTTCAATAACAGTTTTATGCAAGAACATTTTGCAGATAAATATGTGTTTATAGATCTTTTAAATGTACATTTATTATACTGTTCCTAATAGAGCCACAGGGGTTAATTTTTCCTGTGTGTTGTCTTTTATAAGTGGTTTAAAAGCTAGCTGCAAAACTCTTCAATAGATTGTTTTGAGTCTTTGAATTGATTTTGGTAAAGGGAGCTTTTACAGTCCTGCAGTTGAACATTCACACACAGACCAGTCAATGTGGCTGGGCTCGCTTGCCAGGGAGGGCTAGGGGCGTGCCACCTGAGACCTGGACACGAAAGAGGCACAGGGCGAAAAGTTTATAAATGAACTTGGATTTGTGGTTTTCCCATCCCAGATGTTCAGGTCTAATTTCTGGAAGAAAGTTTTTTTTTTTTTTCAAAGAAAAAAACACAAAGATGGCAAGTCCGCCTAGTTGGGGGTGGTGGGACAGGGGAGGCTCTGCTGCTTCACCCTTGGTCCCTGGGCAGGTGCAGGAGAGGCTCCACTGCCCGGGAGGCCATGCTCTGTGCTTGTGTCCTGCTGCTCTGCCCACACCTGGCTTGTGCTTCTGTCTTCATTAGC
>CAKXYN010000020.1:16527500-16810000 GCA_935064755.1 Tragelaphus eurycerus
ACCTAGTTCTGTTACAAGGAGGCTGGGCTGTAATCCTAATTTTTAGATCCCCACATTCTGTGCTTAGATTCACGGTTTTGTACTAAACCCAAATGAGCAGAAACACCTGGGGAGGAATATCTAAAATATGAGCTTTTATTAAGAGTAAATAAACCTACACAAAGCCCCCACCAAATGGCTGTCTCTCCAAGTCAGTGGGAAGCAGGACGCGATGGGAAGGACCAGCTGAGCCTGCTCCATGGAGCTGGGCCATGGAATTCTCTCAGCTCCCAGTGCTGGGGAGCCATCTGTAGGCCCTGCCGCCGGATGGCCATTCATGCAGCGCCCAGCCTGCTTTCCTTAGCACAGCTTCCCCTGGAGCTCCAGCAGTCTCCAATAGAGCTAACCCACTGAGCTCTAAGTAAAGGGGCCCATTGATCTCGGCAAGAGAAGGGGAAGTGGGAAGGAGGCCTTTGGAGATACATGGATGAGACAAAGAGCTAAGCAGTAGGAGAGAGGTCAGACTGGGCAGCAGAGAACCTGGATTCTCATCCTGGCTCTGCCCTTTCTGTGCCCCATGAGCAAGTCACCAAGTCACCCCCTCCCTCTGTACTTCACTTACCCAGCCATAGACTTGGGGTAAAATGAGATGAAGGTGAAGGCTCCTGGCTCCATTAGCTGATCACTCTGAGGAGAGGAAGGTAGTCACATGAGAAGGTATGCCTCATGATCAGATCAGATCAGTCGCTCAGTCGTGTCCAACTCTTTGCGACCCCATGAACCGCAGCACGCCAGGCCTCCCTGTCCATCACCAGCTCCCGGAGGTCACTCAGACTCGCATCCATCGAGTCAGTGATGCCATCCAGCCATCTCATCCTCTGTCGTCCTCTTCTCCTCCTGCCCTCAATCCCTCCCAGCATCAGAGTCTTCTCCAATGAGTCAACTCTTCGCATGAGGTGGCCAAAATACTGGAGTTTCAGCTTTAGCATCATTCCTTCTAAAGAAATTCCAGGATTGATCTCCTTCAGAATGGACTGGTTGGATCTTCTTGCAGTCCAAGGGACTCTCAAGAGTCTTCTCCAACACCACAGTTCAAAAGCATCAATTCTTCGGCGCTCAGCCTTCTTCACAGTCCAGCTCTCACATCCATACATGACCACAGGAAAGACCATAGCCTTGACTAGGCGAACCTTTGTTGGTAAAGTAATGTCTCTGCTTTTGAATATGCTATCTAGGTTGGTCATAACTTTCCTTCCAAGGAGTAAGCGTCTATGAGAGAGGCATAAAGAGTAATTCTTGCAGTGATTGCCTTGCTCTGCAATGTGGGATAAAACAAATAGATGGTTACTTACCTGGACCCCCACTGGGAGGAACCAGTCAGAGCAATTCAAGTATCAAGTGGGAGGAACCCAATTCTGATGAGCTTAAACAATATTTGTTGCATGTGTGATGAGGAGCCCAGAAACTGAGAATCCTGGGGTTGGATGATTTAGTAACTCACCGTGACCCTTGGGACCCTTCATCTCACCCACCTGCCTTTTCCGCCCAGTCTTTGATTCAAGATGGCTGACCCCAAAGTAGCAAAATGCCACTAGTAATAATAAGGTCTAGAAGAAGGAAAGATTTGGCCCCTCCATTTAAGAGTGGGACAACCTCATTTAAATGCCCCCTATCCTCCACTCCACTCCTAGCAAGGACTCAGTTATATATCACTGGCCAGAAGCAAGCCTTGCTTTCATTTCTAAGGCAACCAGTGACTGGTGAGCTGAGGTTATTACCATGATTAGAGTAGATAAATCAGATCAAGGGGATAAATGATGAAAATTCACCATCCAGATCACTACAGACGAGAACCATGTTTGCAGTAAAGTAGCTTTTGAACAAAGGAAGCATGATTTGATGAGATCTGTGTGGCACCGGAGCAGCAGCAGCCCGTGGGTGAGGCAAAACCCTGAACTTATCCTGCCTTTAGAAGTCTTCTTCCACCGTGGGCCTTCCACGTGACCCTGAGAAACTCCCGTCCTCTTTCTAGACCTCAGTTTCTCCTCTAACAACAAGGACAAGGGCAAGTCTATCTCTAATGCCAATAATATCCAATATGAAATTAAGTTTGTGACTGAAATACCCACCTTTTTCATTCCTGCTCATTAGAATAGCCAGAAAAAGGAATAGATTTTTCATGTGTTGAGTGGCTCAAGGGTTAATTTCCCTGTCTTTAAAGACTTTGGGGAAAGAAGAGAGGCAATAAAAGAAAGGACCAACCCCACCCTTCCCCATTCTTCTTTACTAGAACTACTCACACAGGAATGATGGGGAAGTGTAGTCTGTGTTAAGCAGGGAGGGTTTGGAGCAATCAGTACTTGGGTCAATTCAGGCTCTTGACTGTAAGAGATAGTAAAGGAGAGTTCAGTTCAGTCGCTCAGTCATGTCCGACTCCTTGCAACCCCATGGACCACAGCGTGTCAGGCTTTCCTGTCATGACCAACTCCCGGAGTTTACTCAAATTTATGTCCATTGAGTCAGTGATGTCATCCAACCATCTCATCCTCTGTTGTCCCCTTCTCTTCCCGCCTTCAATCTTTTCCAGCATCAGGGTCTTTTCAAATGAGTCAGTTCTTCACATCAGGTAGCCAAAGTATTGGAGTTTCAGCATCAGTCCTTCCAATGAACACCCAGGACTGATCTCCTTCAGAATGGACTGGTTGGATCTCCTTGAAGTCCAAAGGACTCTCAAGAGTCTTCTCCAGCACCACAGTTCAAAAGCATCAATTCTTCAGCATTCAGCTTTCTTTATGACCCAACTCTCACATCCATACATGATTACTGGAAAAACCATAGCTTTGACTAGATGGACCTTTGTCAGCAAAGTAATGTCTCCGCTTTTTAATCCAAGGAGCAAACATCTTTTATTTTCATGGCTGCAGTCACCATCTGCACTGATTTTGGAGCCCCCCAGAATAAAGTCTGCCACTGTTTCTACTGTTTCTTCATCTATTTGCCATGAAGTGATGGGACCAGATGCCATGATTTTAGTTTTCTGAATGTTGAGCTTTAAGCCAACTTTTTCACTCTCCACTTTCACTTTCATCAAGAGGCTCTTTAGTTCTTCACTTTCTGCCATAAGGGTGGTGTCATCTGTGTCTAAGGTTATTGATATTTCTCCCAGCAGTCTTGATTGCAGCTTGTGCTTCATCCAGCCCAGTGTTTCTTATGATGTACTCTGCATATAAGTTAAATAAGCAGGGTGACAGTATGCAGCCTTGATGTACTCCTTTCCTGATTTGGAACCAGTCTGTTATTCCATGTCCAGTTATAACTGTTGCTTCCTGACCTGCATACAGGTTTCTCAAGAGGCAGGTCAGGTGGTTTGATATTCTCCTCTCTTTCAGAATAGTCCACATTTTGTTGTGATCCACACTGTCAAAGACTTTGGCATAGTCAATAAAGCAGAAATAGATGTTTTTCTGGAACTCTCTTGCTTTCTCGATGAGCCAGCAGATGTTGGCAATTTGATCTGTGGTTCCTCTGCCTTTCCTAAAACCAGCTTGAACATCTGGAAGTTCATGGTTCACATACTGCTGAAACCTGGCTTGGAGAATTTTGAGTGTTACTTTACTAGCGTGTGAGATGAGTGCAATTGTGCGATAGTTTGAGAATTCTTTGTCATTGCCTTTCTTTGGGATTGGAATGAAAACTGATCTTTTCCAGTCCTGTGGCCACTGCTGAGTTTTCCAAATTTGCTGGCATATTGAGTGCAGCACTTTCACAGCATCCTCTTTTAGGATTTGAAATAGCTCAACTGGAATTCCATCACCTCCACTAGCTTTGTTCACAGTGATGCTTCCTAAGGCCCACTTGACTTCACATTCCAGGATGTCTGGCTCTAGGTGAGTGATCACACCATTGTGATTATCTGGGTCGTGAAGATCTTTTTTGTATAGTTCTGTGTATTCTTGCAACCTATTCTTATGAGTTACTTCAGTAAAAAAGAGAGAGATTATTATGTCATATAACCGTAGGCAATGGCATCCCACTCCAGTACTCTTGCCTGGAAAATCCCATGGACGGAGGAGCCTGGTGGGCTGCAGTCCATGGGGTCACTAGGAGTCGGACATGACTGAGCAACTTCACTTTCACTTTTCACTTTCATGCACTGGAGAAGGAAATGGCAACCCACTCCAGTGTTCTTGCCTGGAGAATCCCAGGAACCGGGAGCCTGGTGGGCTGCCGTTTGTGAGGTCGCACAGAGTAGGAGACGACTGAAGTGACTTAGCATAGCATAACCGTAGGATATGAAATCAAGGGATCATAATTCCCCCAAAGGAAATACAGGATTCTGTTACTTAAAGAAAGAGATTTTGTGTGGGATGGGAAGAAAACAATCCACAAACATCCAAATAATAGGACTCCAGTTGCTCTAAAACTTGCCCCCAGGGAGTGATATGTTTAGGAATAAATTTGAAAGCACCTCCCAAACTTTTGCCTAGAAAATAGAAAAATACCTTGGATCCTAGCCTCCAGCATGAGGGACAAGTGTGAAGAGGCTTCCTAGACAATAACATGAGCCACTCTGGGGCCTGCCCCACCTGCAAAGGACTGAAGCCAAAGTTGACAGCCTGCATGTCTTCTGAAATTCTCCCATGAAAATTCTCTCAAGTAGCCGACTTAGACCTAGTAATAGACTCACCCTAGAGGCATGGAGAAATGACGGAGAGAAGTCCACAGACTGTATGCAACAGTAAGTTCATTTGTGGGGTTTTGTCTGCTCCACCCCAAGACATCCCCCAATACATAAGGCCAGGATGCCTCTGCCCCGCCCAGGGCACCCCCCACCCCTCCAGCAGAAATGAGACAGAAACTCATGAAGCAAGGAGGTAGATGGCATGGAGGCTTCCCAGAGGGGCCAGCCTCCCTCCTCTGGCTCTTGACTAAGCCTTGCTTTGGCTGCAGCTGGACTCCTGGGGCCAGGACAAAGTCTGGCAAAGTGGCAATGTGCGTGGGGGCTGGGTGTGGATGGGAAGGACACAGAACGCTTTGTAAGCACATCTGGGCCGCTCTGCAAGGAGAAGCTGCTGACAGACTGTTTGCCAATAAAGAAAGTTGCACCGCCTAATAACACTCAGATGGCTCTGCGGCCCATCTCCGTCTTGGCTGGGCTTTTCAGGATGTACCTAGGTGGATCCAGGCAGCTCTCCTCCTGGGGGACCCAGTGCAGTGGAGTCTTGTGGCTCCTTCCTTCAGCCGAGAGCCAAGAAGACTGTCCTTTTCCCGAATCAGGAGTTTGTGCTTCAGCTCAAGTTTTTCAGAAGCACCACCTCCAAAGTTCTGGCCAATAAGGAGCCCCCTCCAATGGCTTCTACTGAACCATCTTTTGATTAAGTCATTGATAAACAGGGCCCACGTGTCTGCTTCCCAGAGCCTCCTGCTCCTTCTCTCACAGCGTCTTCCTCCCAAGGTGACTCTTAGGAGTCAGTTTTGTCTCCTCAACAAAAGCACATTTGAAGCTCCCTGCAGGCAGGGCCCGCAGTTTATATTTTCTTCTATGCCTGGTGGCAGGACTGTGCCTGGGTGCATCCACAGCTCCAGCGATCAATCTGAGAGTGGACACAGAACCCCGTAACACAAAAAGGGGAGAAGAAGCCACGAACCAGGCCACTGAACAACTGGGCCAGCTCTAAAACTGGACTGGAGAGAGAGGGATACTCAAAACCCATGACTCTCCTGCAGAAAGAAACCTTTTGGGATCCAAATGGTACCTGAAGGCCAAGAGAAGAAGGCACTGTCTGGATGGGGGAAGCAGCCTGGGATATCGATCTATTCATTCTCCCCCTCTGCATTTCCATTCTTTCTCCCAGGGAATTTCCAGGAAAATACCACTGGGCATTCCTAAAACATCTCTTGGCACAATGTGAATATCCCTCCGTTAGCCCCTCTACCAGCCTCCTGGTAGACCTGCCTTGCAGCCATGCCAGATGAGCAGATGCTTCTCCTAGCCTTCTCTGTTATTAGGAATAGGGAAGCATCCTCTCAAGTAGAGACATCCCTGGACCTCAATTCAGAACCCTTGGGCTTCAGGTCTAGCCCAGATGCCTGTTAGCTAAGTAACAGCTACTTACTTAGCTAAGTACCTTGGACTTACTACCTCTGAATTTCCAGTCCCTTATTTTAAAGCCAGGGTGAGGACCTCCTCAGCAGTCCAGTGGTTAAGACTCCAAGTTCCCAATGCAGGGAGTGTGGGTTTGATCCCTGGTCAGGGAACTAGATTCCACATGAAAATAAAAACTAAAGCCAGGTCGAAGCTGTCCATCTTGTGAGGAAATAGCTATTGCCGAAATCCCCAGGATAGATAGACCTGGCACTTGACAGGCAGTGCTTTTGTGAATCTGATGGCTACTGCAGCACTCTGTCGTTGAAGAAGGAGGACGACAGAGGGCCCGTGTTGGATCGAACCTCAACCTGGGAGGCCATCACAGAGTCTTGTGGGCCCGTGGAGCAGGGACAGGGGAGAGCGGCACTGGGGTATTGTTCCCTGGACACACTTGTGAGGCTGCTGCGAGACATCCTGTACATTCTATTATTAGGAAAGGAACCCAGCCCAGGACACAATCATCACAAACCTCAAACTGCTGTTTACAAATGCAGGGAGTCTGGTGAGACCTAAAATGCTCTTCCCCAAATGCATTCTCCCCCGCCCCCTTAGTTTTTAAACCCATGTGGATTCCAAGGGAAATTGAATCCATATGTTTCTGGTTCATTTACACTGAACTCATCAAAATGTAATTTTGCAACATCTAGTTGACGTCCAGGCTGTCTTTAGAAGCCTCATTTTTATGCCTTTTTATGAGCCCCTCTCCCTTGGAGACAGGAAGTTATGCCTTGCCAAGAGTGGATGGAATTCCAGCCAAGCAGGAGTTCTGCTGAGAAGACCCAAGAGGCTGAAAGGGCCTCTTATCTCAGTCTTAGGGACCTTTACCCATGTCTCTGTCTTCATTCTCAGAGTAGGAGCTATAAGAAGTACCCAAAAGAGGTGCCCCAGTACAGAGTGGAGCCCAAACAAACTCCACTTCAGCTCCACATCCTCTCACCTCTCAGATGGACAATGAGTTTAATTAAAAAAAAAAAAAAAAAACAACAGCTCATTCCACTTTGTCCGTGGGGATCCTGAGGCCTGAGGTAGTGAAGTGACTTGTCCAAGTCAACAGCATCACTAGGATGAACAAGCAAGAATTTTTTAAGAAAAGTCTTTCCTGGCTGAGAAGTGAGGATGTGCCTTGGACGTCCACAGGATAATGGAGAGAAATAGACATGGTGTCTGACCTGTTTCATTCAAGGCCCGACAGGATCCCACGGTATTACATTATCAGTGTGCTCCTGGTTTCCGAGTAGGTTAATGGTCCATTTAAAAGTAAAATTTTGACCAGCTAATAAGGCTTCGGTCACAGGCTACAGTTTACACACATATCCGAATGCAGGGAAGGAGAGGGGTGCCTTGGGGTCACATGGTGGAAGCGGATAAGTGGGGCATTTGGATACGGGTCCTGGTCCCACAGGCAGTGGCATCCTCCAATACCTGCTCTAATTAATTAGAGCATCTTCTCTGGCTCCTTTCTCAATAATTACACAGGCAGAGAAAAATAGCATGTCTTCCAAAGGTTTGCAAAGGTCCCGCCTGCTTTGCATTGGTCATCTGGAGGGTAGTGCCTGCCAGCGAGCCGCTAACAGAGCCAGGCCTGAATGCAAGACCTGGGTTGAAGAGTGGCTGGATACAGAAAGAGGCAGTCTCTCGGCCCCTTTTAGCAGAAATTTGGAGGAAGATGCGGCACCCAGACCAGGCAGACTTGGAGGGTTGAAGCCAGGCCTAGTTTTGATCTCCAGTAATAGCACAATTAGCAGGGCATGAAACCCACTCATGCCCTAACACCAGACCATCCTCAAAGCTGCTTTGGGGATTGGCAGCTTTTAACAGGGGGAGCCTGTATGGGTCTGCAGCATTCTGGCCCACAGTCTCTCCCAGGCTATCATGAACACGAGCTTGCTTCCCACTACATCAGTCCCCTTCCTCCCTGAAAAGCTTAAACCTGGTTCTGGCACCCAGTGGGTTGTTGCACTGAATGACCTGAACTTGCCACAACCAGACTGATCTACTAAAATTCAGACAACACATGGGCAGCCCCCATAAACCTTAGCTGGGGGAGAGAAGGCTGCCATTTTTTTCCCCAGACAAATAGAAGAATCACAATTGACACTTTCTTTCATTTTTCCTGCTTTGAATGAAGATATGATGCTTGAAGGTTTAGCAACCACCTTGCAATCATCCAGCAAGGATGAGCTCCAAAATCAACAAGCAAAGAGGACAAGGTAGAAAGACAGAGCACCGATGACACTGTTGAGACGTTGAAGTATCTAGATCTAGATTAAGTGCTACTTGAGAAAAATAAGCCCCCTGCGTCTCTACCCCCCTTGTTGGGTTTTGTTCTTTGCAGCCGGAAGCGTTCTTAAGTTAGTGAAATAGGAACTCAAGTCAAAGTTGCATGCAAGTTTAACTCCTAAATCCTATGTTGTAAGCAAACAGGTAAGCTGTGAGTTAGCCCAGGAGATGAGTCTACAGGAGAGCAGCCTGAAGGAAGCAGTGGGGTGCCAACCCACACAGCCCAGGCACTTGGAGCAGGGAGGAGGGACCAAAGGCTAGTTCTGTCCCGGCCCAGCCCCAGGGACTCCAGCTACATCCTAAGGAGAGACGCCTCTGTCACTTCTGCATATGCCACAGTCTGATGCTGGTGTTCTGTGACTCCAGGAGCTCCAGAGACACTCCCTTGGGCAAGGTGACATTCACGGATGAGATCCCTTCAGGTTACCGTGCGCAGCAGGGAGCATCAGGCAGCTGGGGCCCAAGGCAGGAGCCATCCCCTGGAACCCTGACCACACCCCAGGGGCTGGAGCAGGTCCTCCCTGGGTCCTGCCATGTCAGATGTCACATCTGATGGAAGCTGGCAGGAGATGACAGGTGTCCAGTGGACACGGCCGTCCCCTACATGGGTAAGATGGGAGAAGGACAGGGCAAGGCACACATGGGCTGTGTGAGCGCAAGCCAGGCAGCTACTGAATATGCCAGACGTGCTTGCAGAGAGGTGGGAGAATCTGCAGGTGGCTGGAATCTAGAGGGCTGGTGGGCACACTGAGAGATGAGCATTTTCATTATGGCATTAGCAGTCCTTCATTTCTACCCAAAGCCCAGTGATACTTAGGGACACCTGGATTGCAGAGGTCCCTGTGGATAAAAGGTCAGCCCTCAGCACACACAGGGGATCTGGACATGCTTACCTTTGGGAATCTACCCAACTACCTTGCCTGAGCCTATATTTTCTCTTCCTTCTTATAACATTTTCTCCTCTCCTTAGAGACCAAACGTGTCCTCAAGCTTGCTGGGGATGGGGGCTTGTGCAGAGGGAAAAGGCCCTTGCCTCCTCCTTACCAGAACCTAGTATTTCCCCTGGGCCCTGCCCCGTAAATCTCAACTCCATCCTAACAAATCTAATTATGGAACTAGCCACAGCCTTCCCTCTAATTCCAAAGGAGGACACTAAAGAAGTCTTTCTGAGCTGTGGGGAGGCTCCAGCACCTCTCTATCTATGCCTGCCTGCATCCAGTCAGGATGCAGAATTCACCCTCATCCTGCAAAGCTGCCCTGCGGAGTCACTCACAGCAAGGATAAAGGCAGAGGGGGCCCAGAAGATGTTCACAGAGCAGCCGGATGTGACTCCTCTCCCGGGCAGCATGCCCTGGTATGCTTTCTTCTCTGGAAGGACCTGAGTTCTACAGAATTCAGATCACTGGGCTCTTTGGCAACCTGGGCAATTGGAACTTCGCTACCAGAGGAAGAAAGCCAAACTGCCTGATACCCTCTCTCTCTCCCCTCCTCCAAGTGTATCATTGACTTAAAGCCCATTTCCACAGGGTAGATATTTGGTCCCTAAAAAGAACTGAATTACCTCCATTATCAACTCTCCTGGCACAATGGGTCCTGCAAGGTGTCTGATTTTCCTGCCCACAAGAGATGTAACAGTCAGGAACAGAGCAGAGGCCAAAGTTCTTTTGAATTAACTACTAATGGATAGGATTTCTATAGCTATTTTTCAATACCTGTACACTTGGATGAAAAATCAGACACAAGAGGAACTCAATTTTGTTTTTCATTAATATTCACTTTGCTAACAGGAACAGATGATTTCTGGGAGCTCTCCTTGCCCTTTTAATTTGTCTCCCTATAATGCAGTGGAGATATCCTCCATTATTAAACTGATTAGTAACTGGCATAGATCTTTTCTTGTAGATTTCTTCATTATTACTTATGCAGGACAATGTGTTTGGATATTGTGAACCAGAAGGCTGGGGATAGGAGTGATGAGGAGGAGGGGGAGAGCTAGGCTTTTAAAAATCCAAAAAGTACTTAAAAACAACAACAAACCTGTCATAAAACCACACACTTATAATTCTTTAATTGGAGGGTATTGCACAAATCATAGACAGAAATACACCTTCTTGAGGACTGAGGGAATAGGCAGATATGACCATAGCATCCAAAATAGGGTAGATCCCTGAGATTCATTCTTTCTCCAGAATAAAGAATAGAACCCTCCATAGCCCTTATGAGAGATATTTATTTAGAAGCTTGAACCCTCCTTGACATGGAGAGCTCACTACCTTATAGGGCAGCCAGGGCCAACTTATTATCTATTGCCTAATTCTAGATTTACTGAAATTGAAGCCATCTTCCTCTCCAAGGTGACCCAGAGCAGACACGGAGCTCTTTGAAAGCTGGAAGCTTTATCTGCCCATGAAGCATTTGGAGACCAAGTTGCCAGTATGACAAGACTCAGGAAAGGGGAGCAGAAGCAACCAAAGCAGCTCTCAAGGAACATTCCCTTGGACTGGCTGAACTCGCCTTATTCTCAAAGTCTATCACAGACAGCATTTCATTTAATGGTCAAAGAATCTTGTCAGCTAAAGAGGTCAGGCAGTAACACTGATGTGTGTGCGTGTGTGTGTGTGTGTGTACGTACATACACACAGATATCCACTCGTTTTTAGATTCTTTTCTCATATAGGCCATTATAGAGTATTGAGTAGAGTTCACATTACCATATATAAAATAGATAACTAATCAGGTATTTTCCCATTCCTTTGTCTGAAGGAAAAAAATCAAATTTCATGGCCTGGTAAAACAAATAGCCCAAGATCTATTCTTAGACTTCGTTTCTCATTACTCCCACAAAATCACCTCTGCAGTGGAGACCTCAGTATCTCCTCTGCAGTCCCTGAAAGTTTCAGGCCTCTTCTCAGCTTCTTCCCATTGCTACATTACTTCTCCTCTTGCTAAGTCACTTGAGTCGTGTCCGACTCTGTGCGACCCCATAGATGGTAGCCCACCAGGCTCCCCTGTCCCTGGGATTCTCCAGGCAAGAACACTGGAGTGGGTTGCCATTTCCTTCTCCAATACATGAAAGTGAAAAGTGAAAGTGAAGTTGCTCAGTCGTGTCCGACTCTTAGCGACCCCATGGACTGCAGCCTACCAGGCTCCTCCGTCCATGGGATTTTCCAGGCAAGAGTACTGGAGTGGGGTGCCACAAAGAAACTTGATTGATTTACATAAATGAAAAGACTAAAAGTTGTTGACTCCTGTCAAAGCTAAATCCAGAGTATCAAACAACTTTTTGAAGACTCTGTCTCTCCCCACCTCCTTGGCTCCAGGTCCTACTGCACTGGCTTCACCCTCCAGAAGCTCTTCCCTTATTATGACAAGGATTATGACTGAGAACGTTAGTCTGTTAATTTTTGAACTTAATAAATATTGTAGAAAAATAAAAGCTTCATTTTCCCAACCATTCCAGAATAAAAGGCTATGACCAGGTAGGCTTGAGTCATGTGACCATCCCTGCACCAATCTCTATGACAAAGAGGATAAGATACTCTATTTTCTGGTATGTTTCCTGTCCATCCACAAGCTGGAGGATGGGACAGCCTCATGAAAATGCAAGGACAGAATTGTGGGTGGCGTGGTTGAGTCTGATGTAACCAGAAGGAAAAGTGAAGCCAGAAGCCATGAAAACAAGAGTTGTCTAACATAGCCCTACTCCTTCCCTGTGTTAATGCTGTTGCTGCTGCTGCTGCTAAGTCGCTTCAATCGTGTCTGACTCTGTGCGACCCCATAGATGGCAGCCAACCAGGCTCCACTGTCCCTGGGATTCTCCAGGCAAGAACACTGAAGTGAGTTGCCATTTCCTTCTCCAATGCATGAAAGTGAAAAGTGAAAGTCAAGTTGCTCAGTTGTGTCCTACTCTTCGTGACCCCGTGGACTGCAGCCTATCAGGCTCCTCCCCCATGGGATTTTCCAGGCAAGAGTACTGGAGTGGGGTGCCATTGCCTTCTCCGTCCCTATGTTAATAGCTCTTGTTTAATCATTAGATAGGACAAAACTTGAATCTCATTCATCTTACACGAGAATAATACTTTTATAACCCAGTTTCCTAAGGTCTCTCCCTTTACTGAGTTTCTCAAAGACATCTTCTGCCATAGAATGGAAAAATATCAGTGCAGAGAGATTCATTAGAGATAGTTTAAGCTATATTTTTTTTTAAAAAACTGAGAGTTTGAGATAGAACTGGTATTTACTAAGGATTAAAGTCAAATTAATAAGATATCAACCTCCTGACCTCCAAGAGATTTTGCTACCATAATTTACCGAGGAATGAGCCAGAGTAGCTCACGGTATCTGCGCTGTCATCTCTGTCTCACATCTCCAGGTTGGACCTATGCTTCTTGTACTGTGGAGTTGGTAGGTAGATCAAGAATGCCAAAATAAGACAATTAACGGGCAATACCCTAGTTCTGTTATTTAGTGCTATTGAGCTGTAGGGAGAAACAAAAACACAAAGTAAAATTACCTTTTGGAAGATCAGTTTTATCAATTATAAAATGGGAATAAGAAAAATTCTTCAGTTCCAGTTCTAGTTAACATGGAGTAAGCATTTTCCAACCTGTCTTTCTCATTGACTACAACTAAAACCCTGGATAGGATAGATAGATCCTAGGATTTTGAAAAGAAAAAGGTACCAGGTAAACTAAAGGGGAGAAAAATTCAAAGTGTCACCAAAATAGCAGCAAATATCATTAATTTCCTTTACATACTTTGGTTTTTCCAACATGAAGTCAAAGGCAGTCCAAAACTTGGAACTGTGTACCAGGGGTAGTCAGGAAAAGGTCTAAGGTAAGTCCTGTATTTCTGCTCAGAAAAGTCTAAAATAGAATCCCACAACCAAAGCCAGTGGGGAAATTTCCCTGCTTTTCTCTGTTTGCTTGTGTTTTGTTTCTTCTGCTCCAGCTGCAAGGCAGTCCTACAGTGACAGAGCATCATAGTGGCTGGAAAAATAGAAAGTCGCTCAGCCCTACCTGACTCTTTGCAACTATACAGTCCATGGAATTCCCCAGGCCAGAATACTGGAGTAGATAGCCTTTCCCATCTTCAGGGGATCTTCCCAACCCAGGGATCAAACCCAGGTCTCCCACACTGCAGACAGACTCTTTACCAGCTGAGCCACAAGAGAAGCCAAATAAAACTAGGAAGGAGGGAAAACCTTCTCTGATCAGAGGAACTTTGGTCAGAAAGCCATGAGGAGAATCCACACTCTTTTTCCTCTCTATCACTTTGCCACTTGACCCTAGAGGTAGATGCAAGTGCAGGAAGTGAACAGCAGATAGAAGACCAGGGGAGAAAGTCTCTAGGAGCAGAAAAATGTTGAGGGCACTGTGGAAAGAAGAGAGCTGAAGAACATGATCCTATGAAGTTGTATATGAACTTCTGCCCTTGTACCCAGCTGCATATGCATGGATCTTAAGCCACATATCAAAGGCTTTGAGAGCTATACTATAAAATCAATTACTTCCTGGGTCCCAGATTGGACACTTGCTGACACACATGGAGAGCAGATCTGATTGGCCTGTAAGGGCTTTAGAAAAGGGCTTTAGAAAAGTTGGAACCAGAACCCACACACCGTGGGCTTTCAGTCTGAAGATAACTGGCTAGGTTGCCTTCTGAAACAACACAATCCAAAACAAAAATAAACATTCTTCAAGAGATTTAAACAATAGTTTGGAGTCTGCTACTGCTGTTGCTAAGTCATGTCAGTCGTGTCCAACTCTGTGCGACCCCATAGATGGCAGCCCACCAGGCTCCCCGGTCCCTGGGATTCTCCAGGCAAGAACACTGGAGTGGGTTGCCATTTCCTTCTCCAATGCATGAAAGTGAAAAGTGAAAGTGAAGTTGCTCAGTCATGTCCAACTCTTAGCGACCCCATGGACTGCAGCCTACCAGGTTCCTCTGTCCATGGGATTTTCCAGGCAAGATACTGGAGTGGGGTGCCATTGCATTCTCCAAGTTTGGAGTCTAGAATAATATTTAAAATGCCCAAGATACATTCTAAAATTACTTTGAATATGAACAATCAGGAAAATTTCTCTATTACTCAAGGGAAAAGATAGCAGACATCAAACCTGTGTCAGTATAGTGTTGAAAATATCAAACAAAGATTTTAAAGCAGCTATTATAACCATGTTTCAGGAAATAAGGAGAAACATTCTTGAAATTAATAGAAACCTATAAAGACTCAGCACAGAAACAGAAGGTAGATAAAAGAATAAAATGTGGGAATAGAACTGCCTTATGATCCAGCAATCCCACTGCTGGGCATACACACTGAGAAAACCAGAATTGAAAGAGACACGTGTACCCCAATGTTCATAGCAGCTGTTTACAATAGCCAGGACTTGGAAGCAACCTAGATGTCCATCTGCAGATGAATGGATAAGAAAGCTGTGGTACATATACACAATGGAGTATTACTCAGCCATTAAAAAGAATACATTTGAATCAGTTCTAAGGTGGATGGAACTGGAGCCTATTATACAGAGTGAAGTAAGCCAGAAAGAAGAACACAAATACAGTATACTAACGCATATATATGGAATTTAGAAAGATGGTAACAATAACCCTGTTTACGAGACAGAAAAAGAGACACTGATGTATAGAACAGACTTTTGGACTCTGGGACCGGGAGAGAGCGAGATGATTTGGGAGAGTAGCATTGAAATATGTATAATATCATATCTGAAATGAGGCGCCAGTCCAGGTACGATGCCCGATAACGGATGCCTGGGGCTGGTGTACTGGGATGACCTGGAGGGATGGTATGGGGAGGGGGGAGGGAGGAGAGTTCAGGATGGAGAGCACGTGTATACTGGTGGCGGATCCATCTCGATGTATGATAAAAGCAATACAATATTGTAAAGTTAAGCAAAATAAAATTTAATTTAAAAAAAAGAATAAAATGAAATTTTTACAACTTAAAAAGTATAAAAACAAAAATGCAATTCATTGGATTAACTTGATAGACTAGAGATGATAGAGGAAAGATTCACTGAATTTGAAAGTAAATCAATAAAAATTAACCAATGTGATTAATAAAGAGAATAACAATTGAAAAACTAAAAAACAGAGGAACAGTAGAAAAATAGTCAAATATTCATATTACTAGTTCCACAAGAATAAGAAAAAAAGGCACTACAATAGATGGTAGATAGATAGATATATGGCTGAAAACTTTCCAAATTTGATGGAACACATAAATTTACAGATTCAAGAAACTCATAAAACTCGAAAGGATAAATTCAAAGGAGTTTTGGCCTAGATACATTAAAGTTAAAAACTTAAGATAAACAAAAAGATGTTGAAGGCATCCAAGAAAAAAATATACATTTTTATAGAGAAATATTTATTTGCAGGACTGCAGAATTCATATATATATATATATACACATACATACAGAGAGACAGAGAGAGAAGGAGAGAGCAGAGAAAAATAGCAAAATGTCTTTAAGGGACTGAAAAAGATGACTCTCAACCTACAATTTTATCCAATGAAAACACTCCTTCAAGAATAAAGTAAAAGCAGAATAAAAGCATTCTCAGAAAAGGAAATCTAAGATCAAGGCAAAGAAATAGAGGAAAACAATAGAATGGGAAAGACTAGAGATTTCTTCAAGAAAATTAGAGATAGCAAAGGAACATTTCATGCAAAGATGGGCTCAATAAAAGACAGAAATGGTATGGACCTAACAGAAGCAGAATTTATTAAAAAGAGGTGGCAAGAATACACAGAAGAACTGTATCAAAATAATCTTCACAACCCAGATAATCATGATGGTGTGATCATTCACACTCACCTAGAGCCAGATACCCTGGAATGTAAAATCAAGTGGGTCTTAGGAAGCATCACTAGGAACAAAGCTAGTGGAGGTGATGGAATTCCAGTTGAGCTATTTTAAATCCTAAAAGAGGATGCTGTGAAAGTGCTGCACTCAATATGTCAGCAAATTTGGAAAACTCGGCAGTGGCCACAGGACTGGAAAAGGTCAATTTTCATTCCAATCCCAAAAAAAGGAAATGACAAAGAATGTTCAAACTACCACACAATTGCACTCATCTCACACACTAGTAAAGTAATGCTTAAAATTCTCCAAGCCAGGTTTCAGCAATATGTGAACCATGAACTTCCAGATGTCTAAGCTGGTTTTAGAAAAGGCAGAGGAACCAGAGATCAAATTGCCAACATCCACTGGATCATCAAGAAAGTAAGAGAATTCCAGAAAAACATCTATTTCTGCTTTATTGACTATGCCAAAGCCTTTGATTTGATTTGATCAAGACAAACTGTGGAAAATTCTGAAAGAGATGGGAGTACCAGACCACCTGACCTGCCTCTTGAGAAACATCTGTGCAGGTCAGGAAGCAACAGTTAGAACTGGACATGAAACAACAGACTGGTTCCAAATAGGAAAAGGAGTACGTCAAGGCTCTATATTGTCACCCTGCTTATTTAACTTGGCAATGGCACCCCACTCCAGTACTTTTGCCTAGAAAATCCCATGGACAGAGGAGCCTGGTAGACTGCAGTCCATGGGGTCACTAAGAGTCAGACACAACTGAGTGACTTCACTTTCACTTTTCACTTTCATGCGTTGGAGAAGGAAATGGCAACCCACTCCAGTGTTCTTGCCTGGAGAATCCCAGGGATGGGGAAGCCTGGTGGGCTGCCATCTAATGGGGTCACACAGAGTCGGACACAACTGAAGTGACTTAGCAGCAGCAGCATGCAGAATACATCATGAGAAATGCTGGGCTGGAGGACGCACAAGCTGGGATCAAGATTGCCAGGAGAAATATCAATAACCTCAGATATGCAGGTGACACCACCCTTATGGCAGAAAGTGAAGAAGAACTAAAGAGCCTCTTGATGAAAGTGAAAGTGGAGAGTGAAAAGTTGGCTTAAAGCTCAACATTCAGAAAACGAAGATCATGGCATCTGGTCCCATCACTTCATGGGAAATAGATGGGGTGGAAACAGTGGCTGACTGTATTTTTCTGGGCTCCAAAATCACTGCAGATGGTGATTGCAGCCATGAAATTAAAAGACACTCCTTGGAAGGAAAGTTATGACCAACCTAGACAGCATATTCAAAAGCAGAGACATTACTTTGCCAACAAAGATCCATCTAGTCAAGGCTATAGTTTTTCCAGTAGTCATGTATGGATGTGAGAGTTGGACTATAAAGAAAGCTGAGCGTTGGAGAATTGATGCTTTTAAACTGTGGTGTTGGAGAAGACTCTTGAGAATCCCTTGGACTTCAAGGAGATCCAACCAGTCCATCCTAAAGGAGATCAGTTCTGGGTGTTCATTGGAGGGACTGATGTTGAAGCTGAAACTCCAGTACTTTGGCCACCTGATGGGAAGAGCTGACTCATTTGAAAAGACCCCATTGCTGGGAAAGATTGAGGGCAGGAGGAGAAGGGGATGACAGAGGATGAGATGGTTGGGTGGCATCACTTACTCGATGGACGTGAAGCTCCAATATTTTGGCCACCTCATGCGAAGAGTTGACTCATTGGAGAAGACTCTGATGCTGGGAGGGATTGGGGCGGGAGGGATTGGGGCAGGAGGAAAAGGGGACGACAGAGGATGAGATGGCTGGATGGCATCACCAACTCGATGGATGTGAGTTTGAGTCAACTCCGGGAGTTGGTGATGGACATGGAGGCCTGGTGTGCTGCGATTCATGGGGTCGCAAAGAGTTGGACACGACTGAGTGACTGAACTGAACTGAACTGAAATAAAGGAGTAATAGAAATGGCAAATGTCTGAATATATATAATAGGTTATTTTTCTTCTCTTAAGCTTTTTGTGATATACATAATTTGAAAGAAGAATATGTATATATAACATTGTCTGATGACATTTCTAATGTATGTAAATGTAATGTATATGAAAACAACATGAATGATGAAAGGTTAAAGCTTCCATATTCCACTTCAAGTAACAGAATATTACTTAGTTACATAGTTAAAGTATGATAATTTAAATCCTTAGAGCAATTACTAAATAAAACTAAAATATTGGTTGGCCAAAACATTCATTCACATGGGAAAACCCAAGTGAATGTTTTCACCAACCCAATATACACAATCAAAACGGAATAATTATGTTATTTGTCTTTTTGTTGTTGAGTTGTATGAGTTCATTATATAGTCTGTATACAGATATTTGTTAGAACAAGATACATGATTTACAAATACTTTCCCTTCTGTATGTTGATTTTTCACTTTCTTGGTAATTCCTTTCTATATTGTAATTTTTTTAAACTTCATATTTTCTCAATGCTTCAATATTCCTACAAACCGATCGTAAGCACCCATCCCTAGAAGCCAGATGCACCAGTATGATAAAGCTAGCCACTGCCACAAGTTCCCTTTCTTACCCTCCCCTCACTGTGACATAGTAACATTTGAACACACTAGTGAAATACCCTAACGCTTTTTGCTTGTATACACCACCATTAACCCAATAAAGAGACTCATAGGTCCATAAACTCTCTTTTGACTCCCCAACTTTTTGGTTGATTCTGATCCCTGGGAACTCCTCCCATATGGCCCATGATTAACATGCCATTTCTTCCTCTCATAGGATCTGTGAGCATAATAAATTTCTTTCACTTTTATGTGCCTCTCTGCAGTGTTATTCTATGTTCACATCTGACTGACGATCAAAACAAAATTTTTAAGTAATATAATTATTTTTTACAACACACTTTGATGCACAAAAGTTTTCAACATTAGTGGAGTCCAATGTATCTATTTTTTTCTTTTGTTCATGCTTTTGGTGTCATATCCAAAGAATCCATTACCAAATCCAAAGTCATGACTACTTACCTTTATGTTTAATTGTAAGAATTTTATGGTTTTAGTTCTTATATTTAGGTCTTTGATCAATTTTGAATTAACTGTTGCATATGGGATGAGCTACAGATCCAACTTCATTCTATGTGGATATCCAGTTGTCACAGTACCATTCATTTAACAGATCAGTCTTCTTTCCACTAAATAATCTCAGCAACATTGTTGAAAACTAATTGGCCATTAAAACATCGGTTTATTTTTGGACTCTCAGTGTTATTCCATTTGTCTATGTCTGTCCTTATGCCAGTAACATTCTGTTTTGATTACTACAGCAAAATGTTAATTTCATTATATAAATTTCATTTCAATTTTTTAAATGTAAGAAAAAAGTAAAGTGAAATAACAACTTGTATTCAAATGTCCAAAAAAAGGCAGGGAATGGGAAAGAGAAAAATGGAGTGGGGGGAATACATTCTTTTCAAGCTCTTCCAAAAAAAATTGTGCTGGAGGGACCTCTTGTTATTTCATTCTATGAAGCCAGCATTACTCCTATACTAAAGCTAGACCCCTTCATGGATAACAGCCTTGTTATGGTAAAAGGGCTTGCATATATAAAGCCATGAGCCATGCCTTGCAGAGCCACTCCAGATGGTCGGGTCATAGTGAAAAGTTCTGACAAAAAGTGGTCCATTGGAGGAGGGAATGGCAAGCCATTCCAATATTCTTGTCCAGAGAACCCTGTGAGCAGTATGAAAAGGCAAAAATACATGATACTGGAAGGTGAGCCCTCCACGTTCAAAGGTAAACCCCCAGGTTAGAAGGTGTCCAATATGCTACTGGGGAAGGGTAGAGGACAATTACTAATAGCTCCAGAAAAAATGAAACAGCTGGGCCAAAATGGAAATGATGCTCAGTTGTGAATATGTCTGGTGGTTAAAGTCCAATAACGTAAAGAACAATATTGCATAGGAACCTGGAATGTTAGGTCCGTGAATCAAGGTATTTGGATGTGGTCAAGCAGGAGATGGCGAGAATGAACATCTACATCTCAGAAATCAGTAAATTAAAATGGATGGGAATGGGTGAATTTAACTTAGATAACTTATCTATTACTGTGGACAAAAATCCCTTAGAAGAAATGCAGCAACCCTCACAATGGTGGTAGTTTAGTTGCTCAGTCATGTCTGACTCTTGTGACTCCATGGATTGTTGCCCTTTGTCCATGGGATTTTCCAGGTAAGGATGTTGGAGTAGGTTGCCACCTCCTTTCCAAGGGATCTTCCTGACCCATGGATTGAACCCAGATCTCTTACATCTCCTGCATTGCATAGCCAACAAAAAGTCTGAAATGCAGTACTTGGGTGCAATCTCAAAAATAACAGAATGATCTTGGTTCATTTCCAAGGCAAACCATTCAACATCGTAGTAATCTAAATCTATGCGCCAACCACTAATGTTGAAGAAACTGAAGTTGACTAATTCTATGAAGACCCATAAGACCTTCTAGAATTAACACCAAAAAAAATGATGTTCTTTTCATCATAGTGGACTGGAATGCAAAAGTAAGAAGTCAAGATATATCTGGAGTAATGGGAAAGTTTTGCCTTGGAGTATAAAATGAAGCAGGGAAAAGGCTAACAGAGTTGTCAAGAGAACACACAGGTCATAGAAAATAGCCTTTTCCAACAATACAAGAGATGTCCCTACACATGGACATCACTGGATGGTCAATATCAAAATCAGATTGATTTTATTCTTTAAAGCCAAAGAGAGAGAAGCTGTATACAATCAGCAAAGCAAGACCTGGAGCTGACTGTGGCTCAGCTCATGAACTCCTTATTGCAAAATTCAGGCTTAAATTGAAGAAAGTAGGGAAAACCACTAAGCCATTCAGGTATGACCTAAATCAAATTCCTATGATTACACAGTGGAGGTGATGAATAGATTCAAGGGACTAAATCTGGTAGATAGAATGCCTGAAGAACTATGAATGGAGGTTTGTATTAATAATGTTGTACAGAAGCCAGTGACCAAAGCCATCCCGAATAAAAATAAATGCAAGAAATCAAAATTATTTTCTGAGTAGGCTTTACAAATAGCTGAGAAAAGAAGAGAAGTGAAAGGCAAGGGAGAAATGGAAAGATACACTCAAATGAATGCAGAGTTCCAGAGAACAGCAAAGAGAGATAAGAAGCCTTTCTTAAATGAACAGTGCAAAGAAATAGAGGAAAACAATAGAATGGGAAAGACTAGAGATCTCTTCAAGAAAATTGGAGATACCAAGGGGATATTTCATGCAAGGATGAGCACAATAAAGGACATAAATGGTAAGAACTTAACAGAAGGAGAAGAGATGACGAAGAGGTGGCAAGAATACACAGAAAAACTATACAAAAAAGGTTTCATTTCACATACTAGAAAGGTTATGCCCAAAATCCTTCAAGCTAGGCTTCAGCAGCAATGAATTTACTTAGTTTTTTTAAATGTTGAGTTTCAAGCCAGGTTTTCATTGTCCTTTGATGAAAAGGTTCTTTAGTCCCCCTTCACTTTCTGCCATTAGAGTGGTATTATCTGCATATCTGAGGTTGCTGCTATTTCTCCCAGCACTCTTGATTCCAGATTGTGATTCATCCAGCTCAGCATTTCGCATGATGTACACTGTGCAGAAGTTACATAAGCAAGGTGACAATATACAGCCTTGTCATACTTCTTTCCCAATTTTGAAGCTGTCCATGGTTCCACATTTGGTTCTAGCTGTTGTTTCTTGACCCACATACAGGTTTCTTAGGAGACAAATAAGATGGTCTGAAATTCCCATCTCTTTAAGAATTTTCCACAGTTTGTTATGATCCTCAATAAACAGTGAAAGGTTTTAGTGCAGTCAATGAAGCAGAAGTAGATGTTTTCCTGGAATTCCATTGCTTTCTCTATGATCCAATGAATGTTGGCAATTTAGTCTCTGGTTCCTCTAATTTAGTCT
Organism: Tragelaphus eurycerus; assembly: GCA_935064755.1. Lineage (NCBI taxonomy): Eukaryota > Metazoa > Chordata > Mammalia > Artiodactyla > Bovidae > Tragelaphus > Tragelaphus eurycerus. The sequence continues at coordinate 16,549,741 of CAKXYN010000020.1, forward strand.
CTGGTTTCCTTTTCTATATCTAGCTTTTACATATAGAAGTTCTCGTTTCACATACTACTGAATCTTAGCTTGGAGGATTTTGAGCATAACCTTACTAGCCTGTGAAATATGTGCAACTAGTCATCAAGACAGTCTTGTACTGGCAGAAAAACAGAACTACCGACCAATGGAAAAAGATAAACAGTCCAGAGATAAACCCATGCACCAAAGGGCACCTTACCATTGATAAAAGAGGCAAGAATACACAATGGAGAAAAGATTGTCTCTTCAAAAAGTGGTGCTGGAAAAACTGAATAGCTATGTGTAAAAGAATAAAATTAGAACACTTCCTAACACTATACATAAAGATAAATTCAAAATGGATTAAAGAACTAAATATAAGATAGAAACTATAAAGATCTTGGGGGAAAACATAGGCAGTAGACTCCTTAACATAAGTCACAGCAAGATGCTCTATGACCCACTTCCTAGAGTAATGGAAATAAGAACAAAAATAAGCAAATAGGCCTAATTGAACTTAAAAGTTTATGCATAGCAAAGGAAATTATAAACAAGGCGAAAAGACTACCTCAGAATGAGAGAAAATAATAGGTAATGAAACAACTGACAAAAGATTAATCTCCAAAATATACAAGCAGCTCATGCAGCTCACTACCAGAAGAGCAAAAAACCAAATCAAAAAAACAGGCAGAAGACCTAAACAGACATTCATCCAAAGAAGACATACAGATGGTTAATAAACACATGAAAAGATGCTCAACGTTGCTCATTATTACAGAAATGCAAATCAGACCTACAGTGAGGTTTCACCTCACCCTGGATAGAAGAGCCATCATCAAAAAATGAATGCTGGAGAGGGTGTGGAGAAAAGGGAACCCTCTTGCACTGTTGGTGGGATTGTAAATTGATAGAGAACACTATGGAGAACAATATGGAGATTCCTTTAAAAACTAGGGATAAAACTACCATATGATCCAATAATCTCCCTACTGGTCATATACCCTGAGGAAACCATAACTGAAAAAGATACATGTACCCCAGTGTTCATTGCAGCACTGTTTACAATAGCTCGGACATGGAAACAACCTAGATGTCCATCAACAGATGAATAAAAAGAAGTTGTATGAGTGATGTGGAATATTACTCAGCCATAAAGAAGAATGCATTTGAGTCAGTTCTAGAGCCTATTATACAGAGGGAAGTAAGTCAGAAAGAAAAAAAACAAATATCACATATATATGAAATCTAGAAAGATGGTACTGATGAACTTATTAGCAGAGCAGCAATGGAGACACAGACTTAGAGAACAGACTTGGAGACACAGTTGGGGAAGAAGAGAGAGGGATGAATTGAAAGAGTAACACTGAGGCATATACATTACCATATGTAAAATAGATAGCCAGTGAGAATTTTCTGTATGATGTATGGAGCTCAAACCCGGTGCTCTGTGACAACCTGGAGGGATGTGATGGGGTAGGAGGTGAAAAGGAGGATTCAAGAGGAATATATATATATATATATATATATATATATATATATATATATATATACCCATGGCTGATTCATGTTGATATATGGCAGAAAACAACACAATATTGTAAAGCAATAAAATTAAATTAAATTAAATAATTAAAATTAAATAAAATTAAAAATAAATATATTAGAAAAAAAAATACCAAGATCATGGCATCCTGTCCCATCACTTCATGGCAAATAGAAGGGGAAAAAGGGACAGCAGTGATAGATTTTATTTTCTTGGGCTCCAAAATCACTGTGGACAGTGACTGCAGCCATGAAATTAAAGATACTTGCTACTTAGAAAAAGAGCTATGACAAACCTAGACAGTGTGTTAAAAAGCAGAAACATCATTTTGCCAACAAAGGTCCATACAGTCAAAGCTATTGTTTTTCCAGCAGTCATGTACAGTTGAGAGTTGGAACATAAAGAAGGCTGAGAAAGGAAAAAAAAGAAGGCTGAGCACCAAAGAATTGACGCTTTCGAATTATGGTGCTGGAGAAGACTTTTGAGAGTTCCTTGGAGTGCAAGATCAAACCAGTCAGTCCTAACGTAAAATCAACCCTGAATACTCATTGAAAGGACTGATGCTGAAGCTCCAATATTATGGCCACCTGATGGGGAGGGCCGAATCATTGGAAAAGACTCTGATGCTGGGAAAGATTGAAGGCAAAAGTAGAAGGGGGCAGCAGAGGATGAGATGGTTAGAAGTATCACTGACTCAATGGACATGAATCTGAGCAAAGTCCAGTAGACAGTGAAGAATGGGGAGCCTGGTGTGCTGCAGTCTATGGGGTTATAAAGAGTCAGACACAATTTAGTGACTGAACAGCAACAACAACAACAAAAGCTAGACAAGATACTACAAGAAAAGAAAGCTACAGGCTAATCTCCCTTAAGAATACTGATACAAAATTCCTCAAAAAAATGCTATCAGATTGGATTTAACATGTTGTTAAAAGGAATATACATGATGACCAAGTGGGATTTATTCCTGAAACACAAGGATGGTTCAACATACATGTTAATCAATGCAGTACACCACATAAATAGAAATAAAAGAAAATAATACACAATCACTCAGATTAATGCAGAACAAAATTCATCATACTTCCACGAGAAAAACATTTTAAGAAACTTGTAATAAATGAAAACTTATTCAGTATGATAAATACCATACATGAAAAACCGACAATTAAGATGGCAAAAGGCTGAAAAATTTTTCTTTAAAATCAGAAACAAGAAAAGGATGCCAGTTTTCACTGTCTATTCAACATTGTATGGGAAATATAACCAGAGCCCTTAAGCAAGGAAAATAAATAAAAGGCATTCAAATGAGAAAAGTAGTTTTCTGTGTTCACAGATGACACATAAAAAATACTAAATATTCCACAAATAAATATGTTAGACTTAATAAATGAATTTGGCAAAGTTGCAAAATACAAATCAAATCCCCATGTCAGTTGTATTTCTATATACTAATAATGAATGATCCAAAAAGGAAATTGAGATGTTTTATTTATAGTAGCATTAAAAATAACTAAAATATGGTTGACCTTTGAACAACACAGGATTGAACTGTGTGAGTTCATATATATGTGGATTTTTTTTCCAATAAATTCCAGAGCAGTACTACATGATCCATGGCTGGTTGAATCCATGTATATGGAACTGTGGTTATGGAGGACCAACTATAAAGCTATATACAGATTTTTTATTGTGTAGAAGGTTGGTGCTCTAAGCCCCACATTGTTCAAGGGTGAACTGTACTTAGGAATAAAATTACCAAAGTAGCAAGAGACTTGTGTACTGAAAACAGCAAAACATTTCTGTGGGAAACTAAAGAAGACATAAATGAGTAGAAAGATATTTTATGTTCATGAATTAGAATATTTTATATCATTAAATTATTATTGTTGTTTTTTATTTTTATTGTTATCATTTAATTATTATAATAATTATCATCGTTAATAATACCACTCCAAAATATCTAGAGAGTCCATGTAATCCCCTTTAAAATCCCAATGATGCTTCTGTAGTAGAAACACTCGTCTTATAATTTCAAGGGACTCCAAATACCCAAAACAATCTTGAAAAAGTAAAACAGAGAGAACTCACACTTCCTGATTACAAAATTTAATATAAAGGTGCAGTAATCAATGCAGTATGGTAGTGACATAAAGACAGGCATATTGACTAATGGAATGGTATAGAGAACCCAGAAATGAGCCCCATGTATAAGGTCAAATGATTTGTAACAAGGGTACAAAGATCACTTGGTAGGGAAAAGGAAAGTCTTTTCAACAAATGGTGCTGGAAAAAAATGGATATTAACATGTCAAAAAATGAAAAAAAACATTGAAATAAAAATGACTGAAAATAAATCAAAGACCTAATCAAAACAGCCAAAATTATACAACTTGTTGTGGGGAAATGATATTACACATGGCAATGATTTCTTAGATATGACATCAAATATGTGGGCAAAAAAAAGAAAAAAATAGTTTATTTGGACCTCATCAAACTTAAACACTTTTATGCATCAAAAAACATTATTTAGTGATTCTTCCACAAAATTGGAGAAAATAGTTATAAATCGTACATCTGATAAGAGTAATATTAAGAGTATATTAATATAAAGAACTCCTACAATAACGTCAACAAAAACAAACAACTTGATTTAAAAATGGGCGAAGGACTTGAATACTTTTCCAAAGAAGGTACACACACGGCCAACAAACACATGAAAAGATGATCAACAGCATTAATTATTATTAAAAGCCGATCAAAACCACAGTGAAATGCCACCTCACATTCATCAGAACACAGGAAATAATAAGATGGCAAGGATGTGGAAAAATTGGAACCCTTCTGCATTGTGATTGGGATGCAAAAGTGTAGCTGCAATGGAAAACAGTTTGGCATTTCCTCAAAAAGTCAAACACAGAATTACTATATGATCCAAAAATTCCATTTCTATGTATATATCCAAAAGAACTAAAAGAAGGGGGACTCAAACAAGTTTCATAGCAACATTATTCATAATAACCAAAATATGGAAACAACTCAAATGTTCATCAATAGAATGATGAATTTTAAAAATGTGTGTGCGTGCTAAGTCTCTTCAGTCATGTCTGATTATTTGCAACCCCATGGTCTACAGGACCACCTAGATCCTCATGCGTGGGATTCTCCAGGCAAGAATACTGAAATGGGTTGCCATTTCCTCCTCCAGGGGATCTTCCCAACCCAGGGACTGAACCCAGGGATCGAACCCACACCTCTATACCTCCTGCAATGGCAGGTGGATTCTTTACCACTAGTGCCACCTGGGAAAACCATCCACAGCCTATATATATAATGGAATATTACTCAATGTTTGAAAGGAATCTGCAGAAGGTGACTGCAGCCATGAAATTAAAAAATGCTTGCTCTTCGGAAGAAAAGCTATGATCAACCTAGATAGTGTATTAAAAAGCAGAGATATCACTTTGCCAACAAAGGACTGTATAGTCAAAGTGAGGGCTTTTCTATAGTCATGTATGGTTTTGAGAGCTGGACCATAAAGAAGACTGAGCACTGAAGAATTGATACTTTAGAACTGTAGCCTTGGAGAAGATTCTTCAGAGTCCCTTGGACTGCAAGGATATCAAATCAGTCATCCAAAAGGAAATCAACTCTGAATATTCATTGGAAGGACTTAATGCTGAAACTGTAGCTCCAATACTTTGGCCACCAGATGTGAAGAGCTGACTCATTGAAAAAGTCCTTGTTGCTGGGAAAGATTGAAGGCAGGAGGAGAAGGGGACAACAGCAGATGAGATGGTTGGATGGCATCACCAACTCAATGAACATGAGTTTGAGCAAACTCCAGGTGGTGGTGAAGGACAGGAACGTCTGGTGTGCTGCAGTCCATGGGGTCACAAAGAGTCGGACACAACTTAGCAACTGAACAACAACAGCAACAAAAAAAGGAATGAAATTCTGATGTATGTTACAACATGTTGAATCTTAAATATATTATACTTTGTAAAATAAGCCCTACTCGGACAGAAGTATTGAATGACCTCATTCTTATGACATACTTTTAATAGGTAAATACATAGAAACCAGGAATAAAATAATGGTTACTGGGGGCTAGGAATAGGGGGAAATGGGGTGTTATTATTTAGTGTGCACAGAATTTCTTTAGGGTGATGAAAATTAATGGAAATGTCTAGTGGTAATGGTTATACAGCATTGTAAATGTACTCAATACCCCTAAATTGTACATTTAGACAAGGTTTTAAAAAATGCTTTGTTGTGCATTTTATCACAAGAAAAATAATATACACACATGCATACATATAAATGAGCATGTGCATGAATTTTTCAAAAACTTAGGAAACAAAAAAAATGGTGGGCATACATCCAAACTTACCAATAAATTGCATTAAATATAAATGTTTTAAAGACACCAATTAGAAGACAGAGATTGTCAAAATGAATTTTGAAAAGACCCAACTATATGGTAGCAACAACAACAAAAAAACACTGTAAATGTCTTTTCATGGAAAGATTAAAGTAAAAGAATAGAAAATAATATATCATGGAACACTAATCAAAATAAATCTGGAATGCATATATTAATATCATATAAAGCAAAAAATAATAATAGCAATAAATTATTAAAAATAATAAAGGGACAATACATATGGTAGAAAGGTCTGTTACAATTTTAAATTTGTATGTGCCTAACTACATAGCTGCAAAATACACAAAGCAAAAAAATGATGAAACTGAAAAGAAGAATAGATTAATTCACAATTATAGTTGAATGCTTCAACATATCTGTTCCAGTTAAAGAAACGACAAATAGAAAATTATCAAAGAACAGAAGAACTGAACGCCATCAACCAACTGGATCTAATTAACATTTATAGAACACTTACCACAATAACAGCAGATCACATATTCTTTGCAAGTTTACATGAAACAATCATCAACATAAATCATACACTGGGTCAAAAAATTTTTAATTGAAATCATGCAAAGTATGTTCTCTGACCATACTATCTCAATTACTTTTGGCCTAAACACCATGCTCAGCTTTCAACAAAAATTTATAATCATTCTTAAAAAAAGGAGGAAAAAAAAAGTCTAAAGAGGCAAAACAAGCAGCAAAACCAGATTTAGATTTGGCAGAAATTTTGGATTTATCAGACTGAGAATTTAAAGAAACTATGATTAATATGCCACAGACTCCAATGGTAAAAAGTGGACAACATGAAATTACAGATGGATAATGTGAACACAGAGATAGAAATCATGAAAAAAATCAAAAGAAAATCCTAGGAAACCAAAAACAGGGTAACAAATGGAAAATGCTTTTGATGGGCTCACCATTAGACTAAACACAGCCAAGGAAAGAACAATAATTTTGAAGATATACTAATAGAAACTTCCATAAATGAAATGCAAAAAGAAAAACAAAAAATATGAAATGAACTGTGGTACAATTATAAAAAATAACATAAATGTAATCAGGATACCAGAAGAAAAATATTGAAGTAATAATGGCTGAGAATTTTCCAAAATTAATGACATATACCAAATTGCAGATCCAGGAGCCTCAAATAACATCAAGTAGGATAAGTATCAAAACTACACCAAGGAATATATTCAAACTACAGAAAATCAATGACAAAGAGAAAATGTGAAAGAAGCTTATCCACAGAGGAACACAGATAACAATTACATCAGACTTCTTTTCAGAAATGATGCAAGCAAGAGGAGTATGAAGTTAAATGTTTAGAATTGAAAGAAAACAGCCACCAACTCAGAGTTTGTATCCAAAGTAATTATCTTTCAAAAGCAACAGAGAGATACTTTCTCTGACAAACACAAATTGAGGGAAATTGTCACCAGTAGACCTGCCTTGCAAGAAATGTTAAAGAAAAAAATGTCCTTCAGAGAGAAGAAAAATGATATAGTCAAGAAATGTAGATTTACATTAAGAAAGGAAGAAATAAATGAAGATAAAGTAAAATGTTATTTTTTAAATTCTTCCTTGGTCTAGTAGATAATACCTTGCTCAAACTAATAACAACAATGAATGAGTAGAGTTTGGATAAGGGAAATGAAAGACAGTAATATTATAAGGAATGGGAGGGAGGAATTGGGAATACTGTGTCATAAGATACTTGTACTGCCAGTGAAGCATTATAGTGTTATTTAAAAGTAGCCTTGAATTAGTTGTAAAATATACTGCAAACCCTAGAGCAACCATTTTGAAACATTTTAAAAGAAGCTATAATTGATACGCTAAAAGAGGAAAAACTAGAATTATATAAAATGGTCCATGAACACCAGAGAAGGCAGAGCAAAAGAGTGGAAGACAAGGGGAAAAAGTATAACCACAATCAATTTTTTTTAAAGTTACAAGTATCATAATCCAGTTGTATAAACTATCACTTTGTATGTGAATGGTCTAAATACACCAATTAAAAGACAGAGACTATCACAGTGAATAAAAGCAATCGAAGACTCAAGTGGAGTGGGTGGCCAAACAAACATACAGTGTTTATAAGAAAACCATTTTATATAAAGTACAGATAGATTAAAAGTAAGGGGGTAAATAAAGATATACCATACTAACACTGATCAAAAAACTGAGAGTAGTTGTATTAATTTCAAACAAATGCGACTTTAGAGTAAGGAATATTATCAGAAATAAACAGAGACAATACATAATGATAAGGGGTCAGTTCTCCAGGAAGACAAAACCATCCTTAATGTTCATGTGCCTAACAACAGAACATCAAAACATGTGAGACAGAAATCTAACAGAACTTCAAAGAAAAATAGACAAATCCATTATTATAGTTGGAAACTTTGACATTCCTGTACCAGTAACTGACAGATTCAGTGGGCACAAAATCAGCAAGGATATAGTTGAATATATAGCCCCATAAATCAACTGGATCTAATTGACTTTTATAGACTGCTTCATTCAGTAAAGTAGAATACACATTCTTCTCAAGCCCACATGAACATTCACCATGATAAAACACATTCTAAGTTATAAAACACACTTAAACAAATTTGAAGGAATATATGTTAGGCAAAGGATGCTCTCAGACCATAACGGAATAAACTAGAAATCTGTAACAGAAAGAGACCTGAAAAATCCCCAAATATTTGACGATTAAATATACTTCTAAATAATACATGGGTTAAAGAAGTCTCAGGAGAAATTGTAAAATAGCTTGAACTAAAACAAAATAAAAATGCAATCTATTAAAATTGGTGAGACGGAGTAAAGCTGTGATTTATAACATTGAATGCATATATTAGAAAAGAAGAAACAAATAAGATTAACAATCTAAGCTTTTTCTATAGGAAACTAGAAAATAAATGGCAAATTAAATTCATAATAAGCAGAAGAAAAGAAATAATAGAACTAATAAAATAAATGAGTGATATAGAAATCAAGAAAGAACAGAGAAAATCAATGAAACCAAAAGCAGATTCTTTTAGACTATCAATAAAATTGAAAACCCCTAGACAGGCTAAGGAGAAAAGATACTGACCCAAGACATTAAAATAATAGTAAAGAATTAGTATAAAAAATTCTATCTTCTTAAATGAAATGGACCAATTCCTTAAAGATGTAATCTACTAAAACTCATAGCAGGGGAAACCATTTAAATAAGCCTGTATTCAATAGATAGTTAAATTGAAATTAATAAACTTCCCAAATAGAAAGCACCAAGTCCACATGGCTTTACAGGTGAATTCTACCACATATTTAAGGAATAAGTCATACTGATTCTCTAAAATCTGTTCCAGAAACTAGAAGCAGAGGGAACAATACTTAACTCATTCTGTGAGGCCAGTGTTACCGCAAACAGAATCAAAGACACAACAAGAAGGGTAAACTACGGACTAATGTCTTTCATGAATACAGATACAAAAATTCCCAACAATGTATAAAAAATTTTATAACATTACCAAGTGGGATTTATCCCAGGTTTGCAAGGCTGATTCAATATTCAATAACCAAGTAATATAATCAGGCATAGTAAAATGTATAGTCACTCAATCATGTCTAACTCTTTGTGACCCCGTGGACTGTGGCCCTCCAGGCTCTTCTGTTCATGGGATTTTCCAGGCAAGAATACTGGAGTGGGTTGCCATTTCCTTCTCCACGGGATCTTCCTGATCCTGGGATCAAACTTGGATCTCCCATATAGCAGCCAGATTTTTTATCATCTGAGCCACCAGTTTAGTTCAGTCACTCAGTCACGTCCAACTCTTTGTGACCCCATAAATCGCAGCACACCAGGCCTCCCTGTCCATCACCATCTCCCGGAGTTCACTCAAACTCACATCAAGTCGGTGATACCATCCAGCCATCTCATCCTCTGTCATCCCCTTTTCCTCCTGTCCCCAATCCCTCCCAGCAGCAGAGTCTTTTCCAGTGAGTCAACTCTTCGCATCAGGTGGCCAAAGTACTGGAGTTTCAGCTTTAACATCATTCTTTCCAAAGAACACCCAGAGCTGATCTCCTTTAGAATGGACTGGTTGGATTCCCTTGCAGTCCAAGGGACTCTCAAGAGTATTCTCCAACACCACAGTTCAAAAGCATCAATTCTTCAGTGCTCGGCTTTCTTCACAGTCCCCATAATCAGTTATATCAACAGGCTAAAGAAGAAAATCATATAATCATATTAGTAGATACATAAAAAGCATTTGACAGACTTCAATATCTATTTATGATGAAAACTCACAGAATACTAGAAATAGAGAGGATTCTCCTCAATTTAATGAAGAACATCTACAAAAACCCTATAGCTAATGTCATAGTTAGTGGTGAGAAACTAGATACATCCCCCTTATGACTAGGAATAAGGCAAGGCTCTCTCTCATCATTGCCAACACTGTTCTGAAAATCCTAGCTAAATCAATAAGGGAAGAAATTTGCTTTCCTATCACTTTGCCAACAAAGGTTCGCCTAGTCAAGGCTATGGTCTTTCCTGTGGTCATGTATGGATGTGAGAGCTGGACTGTGAAGAAGGCTGAGCGCCGAAGAATTGGTGCTTTTGAACTGTGGTGTTGGAGAAGACTCTTGAGAGTCCCTTGGACTGCAAGGTGATCCAACCGGTCCATTCTGAAGGAGATCAGCCCTGGGATTTCTTTGGAAGGAATGATGCTAAAGCTGAAACTCCAGTATTTTGGCCACCTCATGCGAAGAGTTGACTCATTGGAGAAGACTCTGATGCTGGGAGGGATTGGGGGCAGGAGGAGAAGGGGACGACAGAGGATGAGATGACTGGATGGCATCACTGACTCGATGAATGTGAGTCTGAGTGACCTCCGAGAGCTGGTGATGGATAGGGAGGCCTGGCGTGCTGCGGTTCATGGGGTCGCAAAGAGTCAGACACGACTGAGCAACTGATCTGATCTGATCTGATCTGATATACCCCTGAACAGGAAGGAGATCAAACCAGTCAATCCTAAAGGAAATCAACCCTGAGTATTCATTGGAAGAACTGATGCTGAAGCTGAAGCTCCAATACTTGGACCAGCTGATGTAAGGAGTCAACTCTTTAGAAACAACTAGGATGCTGGGAAAGATTGAGGGCAAGAGGAGAAGCGGGTGACAGAGGATGAGATGGTTGGATGGCATCACTGACTCAATGGACATAAGTTTGAGCAAACTCTGGTAGATAGTGAAGGACAGGGAAGCCAGGTGTGCTGCTGTCCATGGGGTCTCAAAGAGTTGAACACTACTTAGCAATTGAACAATAACAAAAATACAAGCAATGGACATGCGGAATTTGAAATTAAAAGCACAACACCATTTACATTAGCACACAAAAAATGAAATATCTAATATAAATCTAACAAAATGTATATAAGATCTATATGAGGGAAACTATCAAATTCTGATGAAAAAAAAAAATGAATAAAAGAAAACCTGAAAAGGGGAAGATAGACTATGCCCATAAATAGGATGATTCAATTTTGTTACTGCTGCTGCTAAGTCACTTCAGTCGTGTCCGACTCTGTGCGAACCCATAGACGGCAGCCCACCAGGCTCCGCCATCCCTGGGATTCTCTAGGCAAGAACACTGGAGTGGGTTGGCATTTCCTTCTCCAATGCATGAAAGTGAAAAGTGAAAGTGAAGGCACTCAGTCATGTCCAACTCTTCATGACCCCATGGACTGTAGCCTATCAGGCTCCTCTGTCCATGGGATTTCCAGGCAAGAATACTAGAGTGGGGTGCCATTGCCTTCTCTTAATTCCAACTTGATCCACAGATTCAACAAATGCTCAAATAAAATCCTAACGAAACAAGTCACCTTATGGATAACAACCAACTCATTTCAAATTTTATATGGAAAGACAAAAGACTCTTAAGTAGTGAATACTATATTGAAGAAGGAGAATGAAGTCAAAGGACTGACATATCAAGCTTCAAGTCTTACTATAAAAGCACAGTAGTCAAAACAATGTGGTATTGGCAAAAGAATAAACAATGGATAAATCAGTAGAACAGATACAGACCCATACATATATAGTCAATGGAACAGATGTAGATACATACAAATATAGTCAACTGATCTTTCATAAAGGAGCAAAGACAATCACACAAAGAAAAGATAATCTTTTCAACTAATTATTCTTGAACAACTGGGACACTCACATGTAAAAAATTAATCTAGACACTGACCTTATGCTTTCACAAGAATTATTTCAAAATGAGCCACAGTTCTTTCCCTGCCTCCACCAAATCAAGGTGGAGGCTGTGGGTGTGTTCAAGATTCAGCTCCACCTACAACCCATCACCATGGCCCAAGAAGACATTGCTGCTAGAGGTGCAATGTATGTTAGTACTGCTCTGCAAGAAGTGCTGAAGACCTCCCTAACCCATGATGGCCCAGCAAGTGGAATTCCTTAAGCTGCCAAAGCTTTAGACCATCACCAAACCCATCTTTGTCTGCTTGTATACAACTGTGATGAGCCTATGTATGTCAAGTTGGTGGAGGCCCTTTGTGCTGAGAACCAAATCAACTTGACTAAGGTTGATGACTGGAGAAGAAAATAGCAACCCGCTCCAGTAGTCTTGCATGGAAAATCCCATGGACAGAGGAGCCTGTCAGGCTATAGTTCATGAGGTCACAGAGAACTGGACATGACTGAGCAACTGAGAAAACACAAAGTTGATGACAACTAGAAACTAGGGGAGTGGGTAGGCCTCTATAACACTGACAGAGAGGGAAAACCCCATAAAGTGGTTTGTTGCAGTTTTGTGGTGATTAAGGACTATGGCAAAGAGTGTCAGGCCAAGGGTGCCATCAAGGTGTATTTAAAATGCAAGAAATTATCAAAAAAAAAAAAAACAACTATACTCTCATCCCTCAAAAAAATACACAAAAAACAACAAATTAACAAAAATGGCGCATAGACCTAAATGTAAAATGCAAGGCTATAAAGCTCCTAGAAGATAACATAGGAGAAAAATCTAAGTGACCTTGGTTTTCCAGTGAACTTTAGTTGTAACAAAAGCATGATCCCGGAAAGAAAAGTTTGGTAAGTTGGACTTGATTAAAGTTTAAAACTTTTCTGTGAAAGACATTGTTAAGAGAATAAAAAGACAAACCATAGACTGAGAAGAAATATCTGCAAACACACATGTCACAAAGACCTTTTATCAAAAATGCATAAAAAATTAAACTATCGAATTCAAAAATAAACAAAAAATCTGAACAAATATTTGACCAGAGGACATATACACATGGAAGATAAGCATAGGAGATATTCAACATCATGTGTTATTCAGTTCAGTTCAGTTCAGCCGCTCAGTTGTGTCCGACTCTTGCAACCCCATGAATCGCAGCACGCCAGGCCTCCCTGTCCATCACCAACTCCCGGAGTTCACTCAGACTCATGTCCATCGAGTAAGTGATGCCATCCAGCCATCTCATCCTCTGTCGTCCCCTTCTCCTCCTGCCCCCAATCCCTCCCAGCATCAGAGTCTTTTCCAGTGAGTCAGCTCTTCGCATGAGGTGGCCAAAGTACTGGAGTTTCAACTTTAGTATCATTCCTTCCAAAGAAATCCCAGGGCTGATCTCCTTCAAAATGGACTGGTTGGATCACCTTGTGGTCCAAGGGACTCTCAAGAGTCTTCTAGTGAATTACAAATGAAAACAATGAGATACTACCCCACACCTATCAGAATGGATAAAATTCAAAACACTGACAATACCAGATGCTGATAATGATGTGGGGAAATTTTCATTTGTTGCTAGTGAAAATTCCAAAGTGATGCAGCCACTTTGGAAGACAATTGGGAAGTTTCTTACAGAGTTAACCATAGACTTATAAAAAGATTCATATGCTCCTATGTATTTATCAATGGGTTGAAACTTATGTCTAAACTTCACATGAAAACCTACACATGAATGTTTATAGCAGCTCTAGTCAGAACTAACAAAAATTGCAAGGAACCAAGATGAATAAAGAAGATCTTCACTACCCAGATAATCATAATGGTGTGATCACTCACTTAGAGCCAGACATCCTGGAATGTGAAGTCAAGTGGGCCTTAGAAAGCATCACTACAAACAAAGTTAATGGCGGTGATGAAATTCCAGTTGAGCTATTTCAAATCCTGAAAGATGATGCTGTGAAAGTGCTGTACTCAATATGCCAGGAAATTTGGAAAATTCAGCAGTGGCTACAGGACTGGAAAAGGTCAGTTTTCACTCTAATCACAAAGAAAGGCAATGCCAAAGAATGCTCAAACTATGGCACAATTGTACTCATCTCACACACTAATAAATTAATGCTCAAAATTCTCCAAGCCAGGCTACAACAGTACATGAACCGTGAACTTCCAGATGTTCAAGTTGGTTTTAGAAAAGGCACAGGAACCAAAGATCAAATTGCTAACATCCCCTGGATCATATAAAAAGCAAAAGAGTTTGAGAAAAACATCTATTTCTGCTTTATTGACTATGCCAAAGCCTTTGACTGTGTGGATCACAATAAACTGAAAAATTATGAAAGAGATGGGAATACCAGACCACCTGACCTGCCTCTTGAGAAACATCTGTGCAGGTCAGGAAGCAACAGTTAGAACTGGACATGGAACAACAGACTGGTTCCAAATAGGAAAAGGAGTACGTCAGGGCTGTATATTGTCACCCTGCTTATTTAACTTATATGCAGAGTACATCATGAGAAATGCTGGACTGGAAGAAGCACAGGCTAGAATCAAGATTGCTGGGAGAATTATCGATAACCTCAGATATGCAGATGACACCACCCTTGTGGCAGAAAGTGAAGAAGAACTAAAGAGCCTCTTGATGAAAGTGAAAAGGGAGAGTGAAAAAGTTGGCTTAAAGCTCAACATTCAGAAAACGAAGATCATGGCATCTGGTCCCATCACTTCATGGGAAATAAATGGGGAAACAGTGAAAACAGTGGCTGAGTTCATTTGGGTAGGGGGGCACCAAAATCACTGCAGATCATGATTGCAGCCATGAAATTAAAAGATGCTTACTCCTTGGAAGGAAAGTTAAGACCAACCTAGACAGCATATTAAAAAGCAGAGACATTACTTTGTCAACAAAGGTCTGTCTAGTCAAGGCTATGGTTTTTCCAGTAGTCATGTATGGATGTGAGAGTTGGACTATAAAGAAAGCTGAGCACTGAAGAATTGATGCTTTTAAACTGTGGTGTTGGAGAAGACTCTTTGAGAGTCCCTTGGTCTACAAGGAGATCCAACCAGTCCATCCTAAAGGAGATCAGACCTGAGTGTTCATTGGAAGGACTGATGTTGAAGCTGAAACTCTAATACTTTGGCCACCTGATGCAAAGAGCTGACTCATTTGAAAAGACCCTGTTGCTGGGAAAGATTTAGGGCAGGAGGAGAAGGGAACAACAGAGGATGAGATGGTTGGATGGTACCACTGACTCAATGGACATGGGTTTGGGTAAATTTTGGGAGTTGGTGATGGACAGGGAGGTCTGGCATGCTGCGGTTCATGGGGTCACAAAGAGTCAGACACGACTGAGCAACTGAACTGAACTGAAGATGTCATTCAATATGTAAATGGACCAAACAGTGGTACATTCATACAATGAAATATTATTCAGTGATACAAAAAAAATGAGCTCTCAAGCCATGATACAATAGAGATGAATCTTAAATGCATATTTCTAAGTGAAAGAAGCCAATGTGAAAAGAGTGCATATTGTATGATTCCAACTCTATGGCATTTTGGAAAAGATAAAACTTTCGAGACAGTAAAAAGTTCATCAGTTGTCAGGGGTTGTGGAGGAGAGATGGTGAAAATATGAATAGGTGGAACAGAGAGTCTTTTGTATAATGTAATGATTGTGCATAACTTCACATACTTGGAAAAACCTGTACAACACAAAGAGTGAAGCTTAATACAAACAATGGACTTTAGTTAATAACAATGTGTCAACTGGTTCAACAATTGTAACACCAATGTAAGTATTAATAAGAGGAGAAACTGTGGCCAGGAGATTTGGGAAGTCTTTTATTTTCCTTTCAATTTTTCTGTAAACATACAATTTCTGTAAAACATCTATTAAAATTATATGGATCAAGGAAAAAATTCAGAAAACATTTTGAATTGAAAGAAACCATATAAAATTTGTGGTATGCACTTAAATCAGTGCTTAGGGAAATTTTAGAAGATTCTGTGTTTATATTAGAAGGAACAAAGATCTCAAATCAACAACCTAAACTACTATGTAAGATGGAAAAGGGCAAAATAAACCCAGAATAAACAGAAGGAAGGAAATAATTAAAAGAAAATAAAAAAGCAATGAAACAAAAGTTGATTATTTGAGAAAAAATTTTAGGATAAATCTTTAACCAGACTAAAAACAGAGATGAATGTACATTACACATAGTATAAATGACAAGATGGAAAATCCTAACAGACCCTAGAGATATTAAAAGTTAATAAAGGAATTTTATGGGGAAACTTTATGCACTTAAATCCAACAACCTAGTCTAAATGAACCAATTCACTGAAAACTACAAAACCAAAATTTATACAAGAAGAAACAGATAACCTGAATAGTCTTATCATTATTAAAGACATTGAATTGCTATTTTAGAAAGAACACCTGAAAACTTCAGGCTCAGATGGCTTCACTAACAAGTTCTAACAAATATTTTAAGAAACATCAGTTCTACACAACCTATTCCTGAAAATAGCAGGAAATCTTTCCAACTAATGACTTAATCATTGCCCTAACACCAAAACCAAACCAAAACAGCATAAGAAAGGAAAACTATAGACCAACATCCTTCATGAGCACTGATGCACAACTCTGCAATATAATATCAGTAAATTAAATGCAGAAATATATAAGAATAATAATATACCAATAATTACCAAGTGGGGTTTATCCTGGGAGTGTCAGACTGGTACAATGTCTGAAAATAAAGCAGTGAACTGCCTTAACTATCTAAAGAAGGAGAAAACACATAAATAAATTGATGTAGAAGAAGATTTGACAGAATTCAACACCCATTTATGTGTTTTTTGAAACTCTCATTAAAATAGAAGTAGGACAGAAATTCTCAACCTAATAAAACTGTATAAAGGACATGTACAAAAAATCTAGAGCTGATATCATACTTAATGATGAGAGACTGGAGGCTTCCCTCAAGACAGGAATCGAGATAAGTATGTTTACACTCAACAATCCTGTTTAACACCTTATAGGATGTCTTAGCCAGTATCATAAGACAAGAAAAAAAATAAAGGCATGCAGGTTGAAAAAGAACAAATAAGATTGTCCTCTTCTCATAGAAAACATGATTGTCTACTTAGGCAATCCCAAGAAATCTACAGAGAAGTTTTCCAGAACTAATAAGTAACATTAGCATGGTCTCAGGATAAAGGATCAACACAAAAATATAAACTCTATTTCTAGATACTACTAATGAATCACTGGAAACCAAGATTTTAACTGAAAGTGTTAGTCACTCAATCATGTCCTACTCTTTGCCAAACCCATGGACTGTAGCCCACCAGGCTCCTATGTCCATGGAATTCTCCAGGCAAGAATACTGGAGTGGGTTGCCGTTCCCTTCTCCAAAGGATCTTTCTGACCCGGGGAACAAACCCAGGTCTCCTGCATAGCAGGCAGATTCTTAACCACCCAAGCCACCTAGGATCCATTACAAACGCTCCAGAAATGAAATGTACATGTGTGCTCAGCCCCTTCAGTCATGTCCCACTCTTGAGACACTACGGACTGTAGACTGCCAGGCTTATCTGCCCGTGGGATTCTCCAGACAAGAATCCTGCTTAGGGTGCCATGCCCACCTCCTGGGGATCTTCCCGACCCAGGGATCAAACCTGCATATCTTGCGTCTCTTGCATTGTAGGCAGATTATTTACCCACTGAGTCAGTTAGTTATAAATCTAACATTAATAAAACACTTGTAGTACCTGTATGTTGAAAAAAATGTAAATGATAATAAAAGCAATCAAAGATGATTTTTATAAATACTTAGGCATGTTTGTCAACATTATCTGATTTTAAAACTTACTATAAAAGTAATCAGGGCTTCCCAGGTGGCCCAGTACTGAAGAACCTGCCTGCCAACGCAAGAGACACAAGAGTTGCAGGTTAGATCCCTGGCTTAGGAAGATTCCATGGAGTAGGAAATGGCAACCCACTCCAGTATTCTTGCCTGGAAAATTCCATGGACAGAGGAGGCTGGCGGGCTACAGTCCATGGACTCACAAAAGAGTTGGGCAAGACTAAGCGACTGAGACATGACATAAAAGTAATCAAGACAATGTGTTACTGGAAAAGGGATAGACACATAGATCAGTGCATGGTTTCTAGAAACAGACCCACACAAATACGGTCAAGGTACAAACAGAAGTCAGTGTAAAAAGGAGGAGCCTGCTAAGGGTAAGCGGTCAGAGGGGAGGAGTTTGAACACACCACAGACCTCCAGGGACCACTTGTAACTATGGTTACCATAAACTGAGCTCAGAGAAGTCAAGTAGGCTGTCTGCATTCTGACAGTCAGGAAGTGATCCAGTTCCTATTCCAATAAGATACCTCAAGCTCCAAAATGCATACCTGGTTAGCTCTGTAATCATCAAATTCTACATCTCAGAAAATGACTGTATCACTTACCTTGAAGGGTAGTTTAGGTAAGGGTAGTTTAGGATTCTATAAGATTTCAAGTGTTTATCAAAGTGTCTGGCAGGGGCAAAAATCAATGAACCATAGTCATGACTTTCTATTCTAATAAGAATTGGATTATTTGTAGTAGAAATATGGCCCTTCAGTTGGAACATAAAAGTCACATTGTCAAAATTACAGCTAAAAAATACTTGAAATCACCTGTAAATTAATCTACCTAATTTTTAATAATCAATTTTATGGATAGTTTATAAAATAAATATATGTAAGTATATGCAGTCTTTTTCAGGTTATAATGAAGAACACTGACAATAAACAAAGTTTACAATTTGCTATAAAATGAGATCATTTCATTCGCTAGGCTTGGGCTGATGGCACATCTTTCAGCCCCAGAACTGTCTGCTCTAGGATTTTAGCAAGATTTCTTAAAAAGTACAAGGCATAAAGAGAGACATCACACCGCACAGGATGAGCTGGAGAGAACCTTCCTCTGCATGGAGACCCCTGCACTCCCCCACTCCAAGTTACTAAATCCTCGGTGGGCATCCTTGGACGCTACCATGGAGCATGACCCTTCTAGGGTGGGGCCAGGAAGCCACAGGGCTGGGCTCCACTGCCCAGGGACAGGACAGCTGTCCACAGCTTCTCCAGAACACAGGAGACCGAGACACCAGCTCGAGGATTTGTTTGCCTGGCTCATCTCCTTGTTTCCCCTTGCTTTCTCTCAGGCTATCCTGTGAGTGTGTTCTCAGTGGGGAGAAAAGGGCTGGAATGCCCACAGCTTGGTGCAGAGGTGCTGGGAGGCAGAAAGGTTTAGCCTCACAGACTGTCAGGCACTCAGCTCAGCCCTTTAGCTATTCCCTTCAGCAGCCTACTTGGCCTGACTTCTGATTAAAAAACAACAACAAAAAATTTCTTGCAAGCCAACTGTAGAGGTTTAAAAGGCTGGATTCTTAAGAGTATTTACCTCAAAGAGAAAAGCTAGAACTGGGCCAGTTTCCCTTCCAGCCAAGCCTAAATAATCACATAGGACCAGAATAAAAAAAAGTGACAGGGATAAAAGAAGAAAATATCATGCAAAAGGAGACCCTAAGAGGATGTGAGAGAGGAATGATCACAGCCAGGTGCCAGCAAAGCCCCAGTCAGCCCCAGTAAGAGACAGAGTTGAGACCCAAAACCCGGAGCCCAGACGCCAGGGACAGGCAGGAGGAAAGTTCTGCGGGGTCTACTCTGAACCTCCGAATATCATGCCCATCCTCTTCGCCCTTTCTCATTTACAAGATAAATAATTTTAAGATGTAACTAAAATTATTTGACTATCTTTTAATCACTAGAAATTGTGCATAATTATTTTACCTCCACTCTAGTGCCAAGAACTGCTGTGAATTACTTGGCTTCTCAAAGTGTAGAAAGAAAATGCTTCAATTTTGCATTAATTAAAGAATTTTTTTCCCATTCCTGTCCATTAGCCGCCACCATGCTATGGCTAAGAATGGTCATTACAACAGACAGAAATAGGAACATAAATTTCCTGCTAATGAAAATGTCAGGGGGAGATGCCGTCTATCACAGAAGGTTCTGATGTGGCGACGGCTTTTTTTCTGCCTTGCACCTTTCTCTAGTTTCCAGGAGACCTGCTTGGAAGGGCAAGCGTCTTTTATTTATAGATACCTGGAAAGCATCCTTTGCAATAGATTGAGGACTATACTCAGATCCTAGTAAATATTCCATTGATTTTTAAAATTGCTCCCTTTCTTATCAGACTTCACAGGGTCTCGGCCTGGGAAGCCTCGCTGACCTTCTCCCCTCCTAACGAGGCCACTTTTCTTGAGATCAGAGGCAGCGCGGGCATCTGCCGCCTGCCTGCCCCTCTCTCACCATTTCTGAGATGAACATGACATCAGTCAGCCGTGCTCAGTCGGTCCCACCTTCCTCATCTCCTCAGGGTGGGGAGTTCCATCGCTCACAGTTTTGAGAGCTTGTTCAGAAACACTCTCATTCTGCCCCACGCAGAAGGATGGATTTGGTGTTGGATGATGTCCAGCTCCGGCTGTGGCACGCAGCTCTCTGGCTTCCTGGGGCGCGCATGCAGATCTGAGCACTGCATCCCTGTACCCACACACCAGAGGCCCAGTCCCAGAGCTCCCCGGCGAGGGTTTGTCCCTTTTCAGGGAAAGCCATCTCCCTGCCAGGCTTGCAACTCAATTGGAAGCTGCTAAAGGCAATGTTTTTTCCATAATAATCAAAGGCCAGGAGACCCACTTTGGAAAACTCCAGTTGACTCACAGAGAGAAAAATGGAGTCAGGACGTATTTTTAAAACCCAGGCACCTTTGAAAACCTTATGTCCATCAATCTCTACACGGGTCTGTTTGCCCCTTAGTTTCCTTTGGCTGGTGTGGCTGTCGAGAGGGCTCCGGTCATGACAAACCCATGCTTCTTCCCATAGGATGGCCTTCCACACTCAGAGCCTCTTTACCGGTATCATAGTCAACAGGGCTTGTCCACTACAAAATCGCGCAAGCATCCAGTAAGTCCTCAATAAAGTTTATTAGCAGGAAGGGGGCTAAGAGACAGACTGACTACTCATTAGTCATTCTCTACACAATTGTGCTGGCCTGGCTGTCAGAAGGATTCCAAAAATATCTGTTCTCCAGAAAACTTCCAGACAGGTTGTGTTGAGTGACTATTTTAGAAATAATATTTCAACACGTTAAAATGACTATTACAAGCCACCGTTTGGCTCCAGTTCAATTAAAGATGAATGGATGAAATCATTTTCCTGGATCCAAAGGTCTTTGATTCCAGTGACCACTAGTTACTGGTCCACCTCAGTTTCTTACATAGCACAGGAAGTCGAGAGGGTCAAAAGATTGGGCCACAAAGTACTGCAGAACTTGTCCCCCTTATTCAATCCGTGTTTGATGAGTATTTACTAGTCACCAAGACCTTCTCTTCATTTCTACAGGCTTTTGCATCTTCAGGTATGTTCTCTGTGGTGTCTGCAGAAAGAAGTAACATGAGGTTACTAAGAAGCAGGAAGAAAGCAAGAATTCAAAGGGTAAGAAAAGCCAGAGTCACGGAGACATGGACCCAGGATCCGTCAGGGTGGAGATGCTGGAACCAGGAATGGAGGCCTGGGGCAGGATGGCTGAGCAAACCCTGGTCAGCTGATGCTCATGAAGGTGCAACACGCTACATCGCTTTAGCCACGTCTGACTCTATGTGACCCTATGAACTGCAGCCCATCAGGCTCCTCTGTCCATGGATTCTCCAGGCAAGAATATGGGAGTGGGTTTCCATGCCCTCCTCCAGGGGATCTTCCCACCCCAGAGATCAAACCCACGTCCACTGCAGCTCCTGCATTGCAGGCAGAATCTTTACTGCCAAGCCACCAAGTAATCCCCAGGACATACTGCTGTTTTACCTTATCCAAAGGAAAACTGAGTTCCATGTGCACATTTCCATGTGTTTTAAATAACAATGTGTTTTAAACACCAATAACAAGACATGTAATGCTCCGCTCAAGAAGCCAAGGGTGACTCCTACTACTGAAATAAGTAACCTAAAACCAATAGCAACTAAAAATCTCAGAGTCTCTCAGGAAACACAGCTCCTCTGCAGAATTTGTCTAAGCTCCAGAGTGATGCCTGTAGCAGTTTTAATGCTATTCAGGGCTGAACTCTTCTCTGCAGAGCATTGCAATACTTTCTGAAAAGCACTTTCCCAAGGACACCTCTTTCTTGAAAACCTCTATCATCTCAGAAAGCATCGATATTTAACAGGAACCACACCAAAGAGCCATCTTACAGCTTTAAGCACCCAACCAACCACATGGAAAGAATCAATGGAGCCAGGTGAAACCCCATTAAGTCTAATTTATTCTCATGACCTAACACAGTGGCCCAATGGATGCTAATCACTGACAGGTAAGAAAGATACCACATCCGTGCTTAGGGAGCTCACAGACTAATCAGAAAATAAGGTAGCCAAATGATGGTGGCTCCAAAAACAGAATATGGTACCCAACGTGCTTTGTAAGTTTTGGAGATGGGAGAGTTCTACTGCTAAGCCGGGTGAAGGGCTTTCCATTCTGTGTAAAATTCAAGACCTGGAGCCGTATCAGAAGGGCCCCCAGCCTTGAAGAAGATCTGGCCAGTGATAGGGCTTGGGGTTGAGAGACAGGGAGCAGCCTGTGGGATTAAGGAAAGTTCAATAAGAGCATAAGGTTTCCCCAGATCTTCAAAGAGCTTTTTATAGGATTTCCTGGGACAGTAACTGCAATCTTCCCTCAAGAAGGGGAGCACCCTGATGCCTGGGTTTACCCACACCAGAGGGTCCAGGGGAGGCTGGCTTTCCATGCAATGAGCTAGAAACATTTGCAGACGTGACTTACCCCACTGGGACTGCCCCCAACTCTACCTTCCCTGGAGGCCAATGGCCTGTCCTTCAGGTAAGAGCTGAGTCATCATAATAAATAACAACATTTCACATTTATTAGTTGTTCTGTGCCAAGTACTGTGCTAAGTGTTTCACATGCCATATATCATGTTATCCTCATAACAACTCTCTGACATTTATTATTCATCTTACAGAAGTGAAAGCTGAGAGAAGTAAGTAATTTGCCAAGGTCACGGAGCTGGCAAGTGGAGGATCAGAGTGCCAGCCTACCTCTGACTCCAGAGGCCTGTCTCTCTGCATCCAGCCTCCTCTCTCAGGAACAGAGTTGTTGCTTAACGAAGACCCTTGCCCTTTGTGCCAAACTTTCGTCGATATTGTTATTTAAAGGGACACATCCCGATTTATCCCAGTATCAATTCTCTATATCATTTACCTCAGCACTGATTGTATCATTCGCAAATTAGCATTAGGCAGCAATTTCTGGTTCCATATAAAACAATTTGGCAATCTAGCCAAGAAAATGAAAGATGTAAAGCAAAAGCCTGGTTGCTTGAACTTAATTCTCTTCCTTATCTTCTTGTTACATATTGACGTATCTGAGGCCATTCAAAAGCATCCAACTTGTCTTGCCTGAGTGCAAATCAGATTATTGACAATGAAAGCCATTTAATAGGTTATTTAAATGTTAGCGTCCTATCTCTGTGGGATCTGCTTCTTGACTGGCTTCTACTGCAGAATGGTCAACTTTTGTTTATAGAGAACAGAGGTGTCTCTGTTTTTGTGGTCCAAGTGTAGGTGCTATGGCATGCCTGCTCCAGTGCGTGCCGTCATCTCTTTCCTGATCACTCCCATCCCAACGTTCTAACCCTGGCCACCCCAGATATGGGCCTGTGTCCCCCTGAGCCTGCTATGGATGGCCGCACTGCTGCGAGGAGACAGGCCGGGCAGCAGGCCCAGGGCTGTCTGACCTGACAGCCCCTGAATTCGCTGTTCAATCAACCACAATTCAGTGAACCCCAACTATTACTCAGTACAGAACCAGTTCCTATAAACATGCTCTAGAAACATCCTGCCTAGTTTCATCTATTTAATAATATCCATTATGAAGTGCCTGCTCTGTATTTGGTATTTGGTATTTGGTCTTCAGCTCTGGGAGAGAGAAACAATCGCAGCAGTAAAAGCAACCAAAACCTTTACGGTGGAGGACACTGTGATGTGTCCAGATCTCCTTTCAATGAAGTATTTGTGTCTAAGAGGTTGGGAGTATAGTCAGCAGGTGGCTTTCACCTGTCAGATCCTTCTGGAATTGCCTCACCCAAGGTCACGCCCCTACCCAAGCATCCTACATTCAGTGACTGATGACTACAGAGGTAGGAAAACCTGGCCATGTCAGCTCAACTCTTTTTTTTTCAAGTCTTTATTTAATTTGTTACAATATTGCATCTGCTGTATGTATTGTTTTTTGGCCACGAGGCAGGTGGGATCTTAGCTCCCTGACCAGGGATCAAACCTGCACCCCTTGCATTGGAAGGCAAAGGCTTAACCACTGGACCACCAGGAAGTCCCCTAGCTCAACTCTTAACTGCTCTTGCAGCTCTGAAACTCCGCACAGGTGGCCGTTCTGCCTGGCTACAGCCTGACTTCTCCCGTGGCTTCATCATGCTTCCCCTCCCTTCCTTCTGCAGCTGTTTAGACCAAATGCACACTTTCATAAGCATCAGGCACACTAAATGCCATCTCAGTGTCTGCTTCTGAGACAACCCAACCTGTGACAACCACAGGCAGGAGTCGTCCAAGAGGAAGCACACGCTGAGGCAGGGTTTTGAAGCTGGATCACTCAGTCTCTACTCCACGGGCCATAGAGACCACATACTCCTGGTAGGTGTCAGCTCATCTGTCAAAGCTTTCATGGGTGCTGATGGTGATGATATATTTCCTGAGGAAGTACGTTTGCTGGCACAATGTATTTGGTAGTTGGAAAATATGAGGGAAATAACTGAAAGAATGATAGAATCCAACTGAACTGGATTGTCATTTGGAAAAAGATAATGAAGAGATAAGAGCAATCCATTGCCACTCAAAAGCTACTGTGAAGCTGGTGGACCTCTTCAGAAACAAACACAAGGGCCCTCATCTCTTGCAGCAGGTGGATAGAGGGGGGAGGACCAGGACTTGGATGGACACTTTAGAATGACTAAGCTTCCTAGAAGGTTATACTCCCAGTTTCCAATCTGGTGGGTCTGCTATGCTTAACTGAGGCCCTAACTGAGAAAAAAATTAGACTCTAACACTGGGATGGAGACATCAGAAGAATGCCTTGAAAAATCATAAATCTCCAGATTCCACAGAACCGTCTGCAACTGCAGGAGTGGCCTGTCTCTCCCTATCAGGAGGTAACCTCTCTTAAGTGTTAAGGATTAGTCACTCAGTCATGTCCAACTCTTCATGACCCCATGGACTGTAGCCCACAGGCTACTCTGTGCATGAAATTCTCCAGGGAGGAATACTGGCGTGGGTAGCCGTTCTTTTTTCCAGGGGATCTTCCATACCCTGGGATCCAGCCCCAGTCTCCTGCATTGCAGGCAGATTCTTTACCATCTGAGCTACCAGGGAAGCCAACTCCTGCCCTTGCTTGCAGGCAATGCGAAGTCCTCCCCCACATCAACTGACCTCTACTTCCCCTACTCCTGCACTAGGATTAAATTACAACAAAAGCCAGCTGAGCTCATGCTGGATCTGATAAGAGAAAAAGTGTTGCACCTTAAAGGCACTATATGATCCTTCCAGGATATACCTGTTAGAGCCAGGTTGCATACAGACTTGGACACTGATAGTGCTTGAGCAAAGGAACCAAAACAAGAGGTTGAAATAGATGCAGTTTGTTAATTTGGGAGCACTTTTTCAGAATACAAGATTTGAAACCTTGGCAAAAAACGAGGAGATGAAGAAATGTGCTACTAAGATGTCTTCTGGGAACATGGAAGATGCAAAGAGCCACACTAAATACCAGAATTGCCACAGCAGAGAGCAGAAGAAGGAATTTAAAGGATCTAGTCATGCCAGGATGGATATACCCTGGAAGGCCAAAAACACAGATGATTATGCTCCATGGGCAAGTCTAGAGAGTATCTCATTCACAAAAGGTCTAATAGAATGCACTGGCGGGAGGGGCACAGGATCTTTGTGAAGTTCAGTGATAATTCCCCTCTGCAGACTACAGATGGTGGTAGAGGAGACTGTTACAGAACTGGGCAGTGGAGACAATGAGAAAAACACTGGTAGGGGAAGAGCCATTATGTGGTACTTCATCGCCAGAAGCCAAGAGGACACAATTATTATAGTAAGCGCAAGGTCAGAGGACCACTGATCTGCAGAGTATTATCAAGATGGTTAAGAGAACACAGTGTCCCTAGAGGAAAACTAGAAGGGCAGCCAACAAGGATACTACTCAATTTGTACAACAACAACTAAAACACACACACAAAAAAAAAAAATCAAAGGGGAATGGTAAAGAAATTGAGGGCAGTTGCCCCAACAAAAAGCCATGATTCCTTGTCCAACTTTTAGACCTGGATTCCACTGAATGGATAAAAATCCATGTCCCCACAAGGGGGGTCCTACAATACCATGGCAAGTGTACCCAATAATAGTTCTCTGAGTCCTTCCCCAGAGAGAATTGCACTGTGCCCTAAGGAAAGGGAAGCAACAACTATTTTTAAGACTGTTGGACATAGGATTTGAATTGGCATCAATGCCCAGAGACGGTGGTGATTCCCATCACATCTCCATTTAGCTCATTAGTGTAGCCCTTGCACAAAAATCAGGTGAGTCCTGGAAAATGACAATGGACTCCTCAAACTCAACCAAGCAGGTGCCTAAAATTCAGCTCCCTTATCAGATGTAGTATCTTCACTAGAGTAGATTGATATGACCCCAAGAACATGGTTGCAGCCTTTGATTTAGTGAATGTATTATTTTCCATCACAATCAGAAAAAAAAGATCAGAAATGATTCTGGGAAGAACAACAGCAAACATTTACAGGTTTCCCTACTCCTTTAACACTCAGTCATAATACAGTCAAAGTGATCTGAACCATCCAGAGATCTCACAAAACATCCCACCGATCCCCTATGTCAATGACATCATGCTAATCATATCCAACAGAGTTTTGGAGGCTTTGGTAATACACATGTATTCCAGAGGGGGGCAGAAAACCTCCTTCAAAGATTCAGTGCCCTTGCATATATTTTTTTAATTTTATATTAGAGTATAACCTTAGGAGTTGAGCTGTAAAAGATATGACAGAACAAAAGGAAATAGCTGTAGCTCCCACCAAAAGGAAAGGAGCACAGTGCCTTGTTCTAGAATCTTGGCATCTTCCACATCTGGAAATACTGCTCTTGCCTATATACCAAGTAACATGAAAATCTACTAGCTTCATATGGCTTTTAGAAGAGAAAGGGGAGCCCAGCAATAATCCAGGGATTGTGGAAGTGGCTAATCCAGAACCTAGCACAGCAGAGCCAGAGGACACAGGCAAGTTGTATGATCAGGTCGCTCCGACTCCCACATCATTCACTACCCTTACACTCTCCTGAGCTCACCCTATGACTGTAGGGGAGCCCTTACAGGCATTTGGCAGAGGAAGAAAAAACTCAGGCTTGGTTCATGGGCTGTTCAGCTCAGTATGTGGATGAAAGAAGACAATGGATAGCAGCTACACTATCCATGGTCCTACTTAGGAGTAGGGACAGTGACTCTGAAAAGAGTCAGCAGTGACTCTGAAAGACAGTGGTGAGGAGAAATTCTCTCAGTAGACAGCTTACGCAGTGTACGTGGTCAACTACTTTATGTGGACAAAGATCAGAATATATATGGACTCATAGGCAGCAGCAAATAGCCAGGCTAAATGGTCAGGGGCCCAGAATGAGAGCCATTAGTGAATTAGTGTGTATAGTCATTCAGCCATGACCAACTCTTTGCAACCCCATGGACTGTAGCCCACGAGGCTCCTCTGTCCATGAAATTCTCCAAGCAAGAATACTGCAGTAGGTAGCCATTCCTTTCTCCAGGGGATCTTCCCGATTATATATATATATATATATATATATATTTATATTGCTTTTATATGATGAGATGAGAACTTTGTTCTGGCTGACTGGGAGAGACCCTCAGGCTGGCTAATCCCTAGAAAGAGCAAATAATTTCCCTTTGAGCATGCTTTTCATACATAAACCAACCAATCCAAAGCCTACCCCCACCCCCTTTTTACCTGGCTCTCATAGGTCTCTTACCCTCTGGGGCCAATATTCCCCTGCCCTAATCACCCCAGGGCTAGATACCAAACAGGTTACAGGCAGTGCCTACACGCTGGAGTTTGCTAAAATTATTCAAACTAACCAATCCTAAACCTGCTTCACTTGCTTACCCTGCCTTGCAAGTTGCTCTCCATGGAAACCATGATAAAGACTCTCACCCAAACCTTCCCCTCAACCTTTTGCCTCCTGGCTGACCATGAAACTTCCCCCAAGTGGCCCGACATGGTGTGGCAAACCCCTTTCTCTTGGGAACTGTGAGTAGCAAACTGTTTTCAATAACCGTCATCTGATCTATTGGCCTCACCATACCTTGAATAATAATGAAACCTACATTTAAAGACACTTAGAAGAACAGGGTTACAAGGTTTTGGGTAGCAGCACATGGATTCACCCCAAATGTAGAAGTGAACATGAAGACCTTCATATCATATTAATATTTGCCAGAGAGTTTCTACCATACTGCTGCTGCTGCTGCTAAGTCGCTTCAGTTGTGTCCTACTCTGTGCGACCCCATAGACGGCAGCCCACCAGGCTCCTCCGTCCATGGGATTTTCCAGGCAAGAACACTGGAGTGGGGTGCCATTGCCTTCTCCGTTCTACCATACAAAGTACACTAAAGCCAAGCAAACAAAATGCAAGGCCAGCTGGCATCAGCCAGCCTCTCAACAGCCACCCCAGTGCTGTGCAAGGTACAATATGAACAGCAGAAGCACAGTGGCAGGGACAGAGGGCATGCACAGTCTTCCATTTACCGAAGCTACTGCCACAGCCAAGCCAACCAACCTGACCAACAGCAACAGAACCAAACACAGACCAGGGGCAGAGCCACCTCCTGAGGAAACCGGCCCGCTAGAGGGCAGGAAGCTGACCACATCAGCCTACTTCTGCCCTGGGAAGTCTGGCAATTCCTTCTGACAGGAACAAACACATATCTTGCGTATATATTTGCCTTTTCCTGTCCACAAAGCCTCAGCCACATCACGCTTGAAGGTATACAGAGGGTCTGCGATCTGGATGGAATCCACATAACAGCTCATTGGGCCAGGGGGTCCATTTTACAACAGAAGAGAGGCGGGGTGGGTCCATGACCATGGGGCCTTCTGGTTGTATCATAGTTCATCCTCTGAAAGCTGCCAGCCTGGCAGAGGCAGAAGCAAGCCTGCTGAAGGCGCTAAGAGTGCTAACTGAAGGACAACACTGTGTGAGGATGAGGCGCCACCCTAAGGGAGGCAGCGCACACGTGGACTTTGACACAAACCCGTGCACCCAAGATCAAAGATGCACGGGTCCAGAGACCCACGAGGTGCCCTGGGAGCAGTCTTACTTACCATTATCCTCAGTCTCCTATTGGAGAACTTGTGCTTCCTGAACAATGTGATTCGAAGCTCTGCAGTTGCAAAGATCTTGGTTGCCAAAGGAGGACCCTCCCACCAGAAGACAGAGGAAGTCTTTATTCCTGAGGGAAACAGAGGAGGAAGTTAGTATGATGAACTACAGCCCCCGTTTAGTCACAAGCCATGATTGACCCCTGGCCATTTCAGACACTAGTGTCAAGGGAGCAGCAGGTAGGAGAAAGAGTCGCCATCTTTGCAGGGTGATTGGACCTCACTGTCAGGAGGAGGTTAGGCTGCTCTAACACAAGGAAGGGAGAAGGGAATCTGTTTGGCGGTCAGGGGATCTACTTGGCACTTGAGGCATTCCTTTTCCCAATTAAGGTGGTAAATGGACAAATGCGATGACTCTGAGAAAGACGTAATGATCAGAAACTCAAACTCTTAGACACGTAAAGGTGAAATTCTGGGCAATGGCCCCTAGTAAGCAGTTCAGCCCAGCATGGGTGCTGGCCGAGGCTGAGGGCATTCGAGGATTCATAGGAGATAGATGGTGGGTACCAGCTGGGACTCAGATTCGTCTTGTTAACCTTCCTCCTTTAAGTTTCCCTCAGGAAGAAAGACCCACAGGATTCTGTGGGAGCTGCTCCCTGAATGTGAACGAAGAAGTGAGTCTGAAGAGCCTAAAGTTAGACAGTGGAGGACAGATGACACCCTGCCCAGACCCCCTTCAAGGAAGGGCGTGTTGCCCCAGCTTCTGGGGGAGTTCAGCAGACAACCTCCAACTGTCAGCTCCTTCAAGAGTAGCTTCAGCTGCAGAGAGCCACCTCAGCCAGGGCTATTCCATCTCCAGGGACTGCTGACAAAGGAGCATCAAGGCCCCACCCACCATCTCAGTCCAACAATCTGAAAAGTCAATCTGGCTCTAGAGCTCCCTGCGAGGATGGCTGTGGATGTCACTGGATCTATGTGTCAGCTTCACTCTCCCTCCACCCATCTTCTCTCCTTCCCCTCCCTTCCCAGGTGTTGATTTCCAGAGCACTCCCCAATATGCCTCCTGCACATGAACCCCATCTCAGAGCCAGCTTTCTGGGGCCCCTACCCGTGACATTAGAGAGCCAGACGCTCTTCTGTGTGCCCTACAAGTCCACGTTCATTTACTCCTCTAAGCAAGCCTGCACAGACGACAAAGGTTAAAGAACCTGCCTGTGGTCACAGAACCAGTTAAGGGCGGACCTCCCTGATGGACAGAGCCCAGTCTCCTAGGCTCCCTGATTTTGGGAGCTCAGAGTCCAGTGGGAGAGACACAGATGTAGATGCCTGGTCCCTTTTAAGTGCAGAACAAGAGAGAATTCAACTGAGCTGGGCAAAAAAGGAATCTCTGTCCCATTGTCAGGCAGTGGAGGCCTGACAGCCAGGCTGTGGGCCTCAGACCCCAAATTTTCTCAAAAGTGAGCCAAGGAAGAACTCAATGCAGGGCACGGAAGTCCCCCATGACATGGGAGAGGGTCACCCTCAGCAAGGCCCTCTCCAAAAGGTGGAGAATCCTTCCTGGACATGCTCTCATGAGGCCTTCCAGAAGGTTCTGCAGCTAGCTGGGTAATTTTTACTCTGTCCTAACCGCTCCTAACTGTGAAAGCTGCCTGCATCCCTCACTCAGTCTGCATGAGGAGCCCGCCCTTCTCCAGAGTCCGGCACAGGGCTGTGTGGAGACCTCTTGGCTGCACCGCAGAACTGACACCCAGCTACATGCGATGTCCTCCAGCCAGGCTAACCTCCACTCATGTCTCAAGGCAAGGTAACTTCCTCAGGACCACCTGTGTAGAGGAGGTGCCATCCCCATTCTCCACCCCAACAACTAGTTGGACAGAGTTTGGAATCATTACCACCTACATGCAGGTCCCTTCAAGCAACCTGACACATCATAGGTATACTTTAGAAACTTGAAACTCTAGAGCTGAAACTTCAGGGTTTAAACTCTAAAGTTTAGAACTTTAAAACTTTAGAGTTTTATCTGTATACTCCTGTGAGAGTCTTGGCATATATCTATCTTGATCAATAACCTATTAATTCATCCATGTATTGGCTTTCTTTCTGTACTTAGCAGGTATTCAATGAGAGACAGCTCCCTCCATCTGGAGTAAACAGTCTTGTATTAGAGACAGACTTTGCATGGAAAAGATTCTAAAAACCAATGTTAAATAAAGCAATAGAGAAATAATTGTAGAGTTGTGTCCTCCTTTGAAAGGCATGAGCCCACTCTACGAGACTGCTGGCTGGATTCTTCAGTTTCCTATAGAAACTTTCTTTTCAGTCCCTGCCTAGTAGAGTTCTTAGGTTGTCTGTCTTGACATGACTCTCCTCCATTCCACCTTTTCATTGTCTCCTTTATCACCCTGGTCTTGTTCCCAGAGGAAGCTCCCTCACTTGTCATTCTCCTCACCCCAGCATGACCCCTGCCCTCTGGACCTGACAGCTGTTCTCCTTCAGCTCAAGTCCTCAAGACTGACTGCTACCCCTGGGGGACTGGGGGCTGGGGGAAGCCATGGGATGTGCCTGCCTTGCTCAGCTTGCCTGACCTTCCCTGGAGCTCCCACTCTGGTTCCAGCTCCTCCCCAGCCCTGGCCCCACTCCTGGCCTTGGAGCTCTGACATCTGCAGGCCTTTAAAACAGAAGAGAGGCAGATGAGCTGCTCCATCCCACCCCCACCAACTCCTTCTCTAACATGATTCTAACCTGGACATTTCTCTCCATATAACACTGTCTCCATATAATGCTCTGGGTGTGCCCATTCGAGCTCTCTCTCCACAGGCAAATACCCAGTTTCCCGCCCCCCCCCCTCCATTGGTCTTAGTGTCCTACAGGAATGGAGAAGGAGAGAGGAGAGAGAGAAAGTTGAGACTGTCTATCCAGTTGGCAGGATCCAGAAATAAATATTTAAAAAACAAAATGACAAAGCCGGAAGTCCAAAGCGTCTGATGAGCTGGATCATTTAAGAGATACCCGTGGACCCCTCCCCTCTCCTTCTCCCAGCCCCCTTCCCTTTTTACTGCAGCTACATCTGCCTTGTCCCGCAACATCCCTCTGGGACTTTCTGGGCCCTCCAGGTGCACCCAGCCATCTCCAGCCACTCGACCTCAGACCTCAGGCTTGCACCTCGAAGGTCCTCCACCCAACCATCCTCTAATTCCTGAGGCATTAAAAGCGCGACTGAGCTCCCGCGGCTCCTAGCCCCCGAATCTGACAGGGCTGTCGCCTCTCTGTCACCCCGGCCTTTGCTGAATTCCTGGCAGCGACCATCTGTCTCGTCAATCTCATTACTGCAGAGTCCATCAAACTCTTTTCCACGCCAGAAGTCATAGCTAAGGATGTTGTATTAAATTGTCAGCCCCACCCAGCTTTTCCCAAAAGGCCATCACTCTCCATTAATGTATTCTTTTACTCTCTCATTTAAGAAAGAGGTAGGAAAAGCCCATTATGTATCAGGCACCGTTTTTGGCATGAGGGATTCAGAGACCAAGGTGGATATGGCCCTGCCAGTCTGGAAATCCACTACTAGAAAAATCCAATAAATCACTGCATGTGAATTAAGAGTTAGTCCAGAGGAAAAGTGGGGTTCCTGAATACTCAGCCTCTCGGCTTATGAAGAATCAAGCTCCCAGAATTTCCCAGCTCAGGGTATGTGCATCCAACCCCCTTGGGGTCAGCTTGGTCCTGGCTGAGGAAACCCACCTCTTGGAGCGGAGAGGATGCTGAACTCACAAGGAGAAGGCGAGAGAGGACAGCCGCTGCTACAGCGGGAGGCAGGTAGAGAGAGACACCACTGTGAGTGTGCCCAGCAAGGAGGAGGCTGGCTGTCAGCCCAGAGGGGCTTAACGCAAGCACTCCACGTCTGAAGCCAATTTAGTGGGTTGCTGAAAAAGGTGTCATTTCATTTGAGAGGGGGAAACTGGGGGTGTTCAGAAGGGAATTTCCTTATTCTTCAGCCCATATCACTCTGGAGATACATCCTAATCCTGGTGATTCTCTGGAGAAAAACAAAAAAAAAAAAAAAAAAAAAATAACTTTCGTGGTCCTTTGGTGCATCCTGTGAGGGCCTGGGAGAATGTGGGCTCCAAGCAACGTTTCTGCTCTCAGCCACACCCACGAAGGGCCTCTCTGGAGCCCAGGGTGCACCTTCTCCCAACAAGCCATAAAAAGCTGGAGCACAGGCAATTTCCTTTCAAATTAAGAAATACAAATATTTCCGGCATGAAGAAAACCCAAGTAGCAACTCAGAATGCATGCAGTTAAGTCCCTCTTATCAATTTACAATATAAAAACATCTCATGCATATAAAAGTGAATTTGGGTACCAGCGGACTCACAACCTTCCCTGGGTGTTTTTGTGCACCCAGGTTAGTACATATTTACACGTCGAATGCACACAGGATGATGCCAGGGCCAAATACTGAAAGAAAACATGCGGTAAATGGTTGCTTTAATAAGTCCTGTTCCATTGAAAGGAAATAAAACCTGAGTATTAATGAGATATAATTATATATTTAAAATCTTTTCCCTTGTGCAGTATATAGGATTAATGCCAGTAAACTCACAAACTGCAACATTCTACTCCATTACATCTGCAATGATTAGAGATAGTTTGAACATCTGGCATATAATCTGTGATAGAAAACAGCATTCTGCACTTTAATGGACGTCTGGAGGCTACACATATCTGATTTTATTTCTTTCTGTTAACTCTTTCATGGGAGAGGGAGATTTTGTTGCCAGGATGCTTCTCCTCTCTTTCTTCCCTTCCTTGCAGCATCCCCGACCTTCCCCGGGTTCTCCTTGGCCACCTCTTTTTCCATTTTCAGCAGTGGACTCAGAACGAGAGCCACCAGAATTGTCAAAAGTCATTTGAACGCTGCACAAGGGAGCAGCATTAATATTCAGATTTTAAAACCTTTAAGAACGTCTACCAATGAAAACGAGGACAATTTCCTCATTATCAGGGAAATCAAAAACATTAAAATGAAGCCGCATCCACGTTTTCATCGATATTTCAAAGGCGCTCTGCACACTCGCTCTTAATCTGGTTCCCTTTCATAATTGTGTACATGGTAACTTGCCTGTCGAGGCTGAGGATTCCAATATTTGTACATTTTTGATGCCTCTTAAGTGTGAGGAGCTAAGAATGTCTTTGACTGGCACAGGCTTTCATTGAAAAAATTAGATGATTTTTCTGCTTCGTGTAGGGTGTGTTTAGCCCCAAGCTAAACAAGGAAGGTTTTAGCCCTACCGCGTCTCTATAGGGAAAAGAAAGATCCTTTGGTGAAACGGGAGAGAGTGACAGTGCTAGCTTTTGCTTTATTTATTGAAATATTAGCTAATGCCTACACCTGAGGAAATCTAAAAATTGGTTCTATGAACAGTCATGAAGAATGATTGACAGGCAGCCTCAGTAAACCAGGGGACACAGTAGACCGTCCCCGGCATTTGGGAAGACCTCTGATGGGCAAGCTCCTGAGGCTGGGTTTGGTATGAGAACACGCGTGGAAGTGTGCCAGTGGTAAGTGGATTTGAGGGTGAAATAATCATTTTCATGCCTCGAATTTAATGGCTGGTGCTGAATGTTGTAATAAAGGCCATAGTTACTGCTCATAACTACAGGTGTAATAAGGCGAGATACTGGGCCTTCAGACCCTTCCAGCAATAATTCATGTGGGAATTAAGAAGCCTTAATGAGTCGAATGTGTCACCTGGGACCTCAGAAATATAGTCCTTAGGAAAGAGGAAAGCAGAAAGGACTGGCTGGAAGTGGAATCGTGAGGGAGAGTTATTAAAGACCATGGACGCAGGCGCTTCTCTCCCCCAGGGTCCTCCGCCTTGCCTCCCCTGCGCACGCGTCCGGTTCGCCTGTCATTGCAGATTTTAAGCCTTTTGAGGGCAGATTCTCGTGAGTTGCCTCTGCTGGATCAATGATTCTCAACCATGGGGCAAACTTGCTCCCCAGGGGAGACCTGGCAACATCTGGAGATATTTCTGGCTGCCACTCTGGGAGGGGTGGGGCGTGCTCCTGGCACCGATGATGGTAGAGGCTGAGTCTGCGGACCGAGTGCACCAGGTCGCCCAGAGGACAGAGATTATCTGGCCTATAGCGGCAACAGCGCCACTTTCGAAAAGCCCTGTGTAAATTGCTCCTACTGAGTAATTCTTCCAGTTTTCAAGGGCAGAGTTTTGCAAAGGAGGGTTCTATCTCCGGACTCTATGGGGGACAATAGAAACCACAGCCAGCTTGGAGATGCTAAG
The DNA here is from genome assembly GCA_935064755.1 of Tragelaphus eurycerus. Taxonomy (NCBI): domain Eukaryota; kingdom Metazoa; phylum Chordata; class Mammalia; order Artiodactyla; family Bovidae; genus Tragelaphus; species Tragelaphus eurycerus. The sequence goes on from CAKXYN010000020.1 coordinate 16,585,806, forward strand.
TTAAAGCACATCCCCAGCCCTGATCCACGCTGGATCTACCAAAGTTGATTGCGGGTGGGGTGGGGGGAGGGGGTCACCGGACTCCTGATACAGTTGCTTTATTAAGAGGCTCCTATTTAGTTTGGAACAAGTGGAAATTCAGATAAGGAGCAGAGTGTACCTTGCTCTGTCTGCACCAAGGATTTGCCAAGCATGAGCCTTGTGTGCAGACACTGTGGGGCACCATTTTTAGATCCTTTTAAGACAAGCAGCTTTCAAGTGTCTCAGCCCCACCTGGGGGATGCCAGCACTCTTCATGCTAGTCACAAATGGTCCCGGCCCTTCAGGAAAGCGGTTCAGCAGGACATCCACTTGTCCATCGTTTTTAGCCATTAGCACCAGTTGCTGAACATACTCAGATTTAATGAAAGGTTTTGTTTAAAACAGTCCTGGAATTCTGATGTTTCTCCCCTTGAAAATCTGATTAGTGTTCAGATTTTAGAACATTTACAGTAGTAGTGTTAGTCCCATACAGACAAATCAAAAGGCTCTCTATCTCCAGTTTTCTCAACTTTAATGCAGTCCAGAATGTGAGTCAACAGCAGCCCCAGGACCAACCTCGTGACCTGCGGCGAGTCCAGAAACCTTCCGGGGAGTCCCATGGCCGAGGATTCCAATTTCCGCTCCAGCCAAGTTTAGGAGCTTCTGAACTGTTGGAGCTTCTACCCAACTTCTGCTTGTCAGCCAAGCTCTCTCATTTCTCTTTAAGCTCCCTTTCACCTCCCATCTACAGTATCACTTCCTGGAGGAAGCTTGGGTAGAGCTTTACCAATGATGCAGGAGTAGTAGAGTTGAGGGGAGTAGGGTCCAGAGGGGGGCTCCAAACTTCCTAACAGCAGAGACTTTAAAAATAAATAATAGATTTCTCTCTTCTGTGAAAGACTCTCATCCTTTCCACAAACTTGGATTTCCTGTTCCCTTATTACCACAAGCCCTCTCTGTCCCTAGTTCATCAACACTCCAACAATTCAGATAAATGAATTCATTATAAATCCTAGCACTTTATTGGGGCTTCCCTAAGATGGAGGAGCCTGGTGGGCTGCAGTCCATGGGGTCGCTAGGAGTCAGACACGACTGAGCGACTTCACTTTCACTTTTCACTTTCATGCATTGGAGAAGGAAATGGCAACCCACTCCAGTGTTCTTGCCTGGAGAATCTCAGGGATGGGGGAGCCTGTTGGGCTGCTGTCTATGGGATCGCACAGAGTCGGACACGACTGGAGTGACTTAGCAGCAGCAGCAATGGCTCAGCAGGTAAAGAATCTGCCTGCAATGTAGGAGACACAGGTTCAATCCCGGGGCCAGGAAGACCTACTGGAGCAGGAAGTGCACTTTATTACATGAAGCAAGTTAGCCCCTCTCCCTCTGACCCCAGACCCAGTGCCAGGCCCCACTGTCTACCACCTGCACACACACAGACCTGCTCTTAAGTTCAGTAGCCACACCACTGGCAACTTCCCCAAATTTTAGCCCTCAGAAAAGGGAGACAGTCATTTCTTTGTTGATGTGAATTCTGCTATCCTACCCCTTGTAAGGGGGCTTTCCTGGTGGCTCATCAGTAAAGAATATGCTTGCAATGCAGGAGCTATGGGAGGTGTGGGTTCAATCCCTGGGTCGAGAAGATCTCCTAGAGGAGGGCATGACAACCCACTCCAGTATTCTTGCCTGGAGAATCCCATGGACAAAGGAGCCTGGCAGGCTGCAGCCCGTAGTGTCACAAAGAGTTGGACACGACTGAAGCGACTTAGCACGCACACACGTACCCCTTATAAACACATATCCTTAGAAGGCAGAAGTGGACTCAGTCACTTTCACATGATTTTCCTCTGTTATATTGAAATACTGTTGGTCAGGCTTATTCTAACTTCTCTCTCCCCTAAACCTGGATCAGATTATAGCCCATGATCTCTTCTCAACTCAGCATCTTTTCTGTCCTTTCTAGCAAACATCCCCAAATATTGATAATGAGATTATTTGACTGGTGTATGTCTCTCCCACTAGGCTGCAAGTTCCATGAGGGCAGGGACAGTGCTGCCTTTCTGCTGACCCCCAGCACAGTGTCTGACACACAGCATTCAGCTGTACATATGTGCAGGAAGGGGACACAGAGAGGATGTTTTAAGAGAGCATGTCGCATCATAACTTTTCCCCTTCTTCACAACCCTAGGGTTTGTGTGTAAGGGTCTGCTCAGGACACTCGGGATTCTCTTTGTTCCTTCTACTTGCTTCCAAGAGTGTTGGTCAACAGACACGGAGGGCCCATAGTCTTCAAGCTTCATGTGCCTCCCTGAACAGATGTTCCAAGATGACGGCACTTAATTTCGAATAAGTCTGCCTGTGTGTATGTGCGTTTGCCCAACCTGGGAAAAACGATACACTCTTGCTGTTAAAATCCCTAGATACAGTGGCCTTGCACGTGCTCAGAAACTGAGCATGGAGCAGGTGACCCCTTGTTTGGCTCACTACCCAACAGTGATCTGGAACCAGGCATTTTAATGAAATCCAGAAAACAGTCCCTCGGGAAACTCCCCTCCTGTTACGTGCTCTCCCACCCCCTAGAACCTGCCATCCTAAGGTCTCATCACCCATGCCCCTGATCTCAGGTGCCAATCTTCAGGGCAAAGAAGCATTTCAAAAGTTCAAAGACCTTAAAGGTAAGGATACAAAGTTGGAACACTGCCTGTAAAGAGTCTGTTTGGATGGTGTTTGGCCTGGGGTAGCTGCCCCAGCACCCCCCAGTCTCACCAGCCACCATCGTTCTGTCCTTCTTGTCTGATTGGAAGGCCAGCCCCTAGACCATGGTTCCTTTCACCCTCCAAGGGACAGTGACTTTTTGCCTTGCTCTTTCCAGAAGTGCCTTTTCTCCAGCCTCTCTTCTGACTACTTTCTTCCAGACAATGTCTGGGACCAGAGGCAAAAGTTATGATATTGATCTTGTGTAGGGCCAACCTCACCATGCCGTCTGTGGCACCTTACTATGCAAGGGGCCCCTCCCACCCCAGGTCCCAAACACGGTGTGTGTAATTGATTTCAGCCTCCCACTCACTCAAAACCAAAACAGTTACTGAGCACCTAACCTGTGCCAGACCTTAGGCTGTGGGGCAAACACAGAGGAATCTAGCTCAGGTGTTGTATCACCTGGAAGGACGGAACATATACAAAGCCAGCATTACTCAAAGGGCAATTAGTGTCCAAGGAGGAAGTGCCAGAGACCCGAGGGTGCATTCTGGCTGGAGATGGGGAAAGGCATCCCCTAGGAGATGGCCCCTGCTCTTGGCCCTAAAGGTCTTAGAGGGTTGAAGGCAGAAGCTGGGAAAGAAAGCAAGCCAGGCAAAGTGAATCAGCTTAATCAGATCTGTCACACCTTGACTTTGAGATTAACCCAGGTGATAAAGATCTCCCAATAGCCCCTTCTTTGTTTCCAGTTGAAATATGGCATTTTCTCTTTTATTCAGCTGTTAAACATTGATCTTGGGCCCATGGAGACCTGATTCTTCCAAGGATTAGGGAAGTGGTGGAAATGCTAATGCTGAGCTGAAAGAGAGGTGGGCAGGGTCAGGATGAGGATGCTCTTGGGGAGCCCTGGGGCTGTGGTGTGGACGGAGGCCAGATCAGAGCTGGGGTTGGGGTTTGGAGGTTGGACCAGCCCTAAGGTTGCTGTATGCAGACTTGCACCTTCTCCTCCAGAACACTCATCCTGGGGTTTGGAGACAGCACGAACTTCACACTCTGGAGGCATCACTGTTCCCGAGTGTCTCCAGGTCCAGAGGGGAGCACAAAGTCTCCTCTGTGTTGATCATTAAAGCTAGATTTCTATTGAAAAATTACTTTACTGGTTTTTATTTTAGACCCACCCTATTTCCAAAGGGATCTGAAGCAGCTTTTCATAAAAATTGGTATATTATTAACAGAGGCTGGTTAAAATGCAAATAAATTTTAAAGTTCAGCAGCCAGACAAAGTGTGGGAGAGCTAATGACTCAGTAAGCCAACATCCCCTGCTTCCACCACCCCTTCACCCTTCCTGGGCTTCGGTGCTTGTGACTTTCCCAAGACCTCACCTCATGGCCAATAGATTCCCCTCTATATGGGTGGAGCACACCATGCCTATTTTCTGGCTGAGCCACCTGAGGAGTTACGCAATACTCCCGAGGTCCAGTTAGGAGAAGAGCTGGGGCCAGGGCTCAGGACACTTGGCATTCTCTTTGTTCCTTCTTCTTCCTTCCAGGAGTGTTTGTCAACAGACATGGAGGGTCCACAGTCTCCAAGCTTCATATGCCTCCCTGCATAGATATTCTAAATGACTGCACTTAATTTGGAATAAGTCTGCCTGTGAGGAAATGGGCATTTACATCTGTCACATAAGGGCTGCTGGGGTCCTTGATTTAATTTCTGAGGATATATCTCTCCACATCTGAGAAATGTAGCCAGGGGAAGTGTGGTTACACAACAGGGCACGTCCTCCACAGGCACTGCACTGGGGGCATGGCTGGCCCTTTAAGAGCCAATGTCTTCCTTCTGGTCTGGAATGCAGGTTTGTGAGTGGGATGTAGTTTTCTCTTCCATGTTATCTGTTCATCCTCCCTGGGCATCCTTCTCTGCAATGGTCATTGGAAATTACACATATGGCTTCCTGCCGCAATCTGTTATGAGAATAACTGAGGATTTAATGTGCCAAATATATCTTACTCTCCCCTTGGTCTGGCACAGGGCAAGTGCAGTGAGGGAACGTCTGTGCTGTTGCGTCTTTTAGGTCCCGTATAGCTCTCAGACTAGCCACATGCCAGAGATAAGCTGATGTCTGCAGAGGGTGGGGCAGGCTGAGAACAAACACTCAGCTTTAAGTACAAATCTTTCTCCATCACTTGTGAATCATCCCAAGGAGACTTTGGTACATCAGGCTGGGGACCAGTAGACTGGGGTCCCGGGGTCCTAGGCAGGTCCTAGGCAGGACTTGAGGAGCAGGACACGCTTTGGGGCCTGCATGGATTCAGTGCCTACTTATCATCAGAAGAATCCCAGAAGAAACAGAAATGAACATTTGTGCATTTTTTCATGTACTGAAATTATCTTTTTTTTTTTTTTCTTCTAGAGAAACAGCACTCCCACACCTTAAGGGAGGGAGCTGAAACAGAGTGATATCCAATGCAAATTCATTCTAAGAAGGTTGTGGGGGCCACCTGGTGTCCAATGCAGACAGGACCTGCTGCTAGGTGGATGGGAGAGAGAGAGGCAGGGGGGGGGGGGGGGAAGGGGGGGAGGGGGAAATATCTGACTCCTTCTTATCCAAACAACAGCCGTCAGGAGGATTTGGAAGGGGTTGCGGGAGGGTGGGGGGGACCACCTTATGTTGTGGGAAGCAGATCAAAGCAGAAAAGATAATGTCCCCGCAAGGAAAGGGTGAACAGAAAGTGCCTTGATGGAGAGAGCCTGAGAGAGGTACAGACGGCCCTGGATCCCAGGCTAGACTTCACAACAGCCTGGGTGGGTGCCTTCAAAGAAAGAGAAGGTCAGAACCACTTGCTCAGGTTTCAGACACACATAGATACTAACGCTTCCTTGGAATTCTCCCTCTGGGTTTAGGTTTCCTCAAGAATGTAGTCCCCATCCCTGGTTTTCTATGTGGAGCTGAAATAATTCATCAAATATTTGGAATGTGTAATTAAATATCTAATGCCAATTAGCAAATTACTAATGAAATAATCAGAGGCTTTTTATGGTTTATAGTTCGGCTCGAATTTTAATCTAAGTGGTTATTGATTCTAAATACAGTCTGAGTTGCAAAACACTAGGTATATAGATGTGAAATGAGAAACGAAAAGAAGGTTTGGGGGCTGTGGTGGTGGGTGCTGAGAGGCCCTGATCCTCACTGTTTTGGCAGCAGGTGCCAGAAGTGAAGGGCCATGTAGGGCGTGCCCTCCGTCCACTGTTAGTGGGGAAATCAGGGAAGAGATGCAGAAGTTTGTGGTGGAGGCCCAGGGCCTGTGAGACATGCTTCCCATAGTTGGATTACAGCCCATCGCTCCATGATTACAGACCAGAGAAATGCATGACACCGCCTCATGCTCCCTGGAGGCTCTGCCACACCAAACCCTAGGGAAGAGCAACGGTGGCTAGAAGACAGAGCTTCTGAGGCTGCCTTGCTCCCACAGGCTGAGAGGTGACACCTGCAGTCTTGGGACTTTTCATGTGTGAGAGAGCAGACTGCAAAGATACCATCACTTGAGTGTAGGTCTGGACTGGGATGCAAGGGTATTTGGTGTGCATGGGGACATGATTCCCTATGGGTGTGGAAATACATTGTTATCAATAGGGCTTGGGGTGCCTGGTTACTTACAGAGTGTGTGGGTGCATGGTTACCTACAAAGGGGAGGAGGAATATTTGGTTAGCTATGGAATATAAGGTGGTATCTCTCAACTATGGAGATAGGGGCACATGGTTACCAAGAAGGCAAAGGAGTATGGTTACTTTGGGCGGCCAAGGTACAAATGAATGTTTCCAGCAAAGCTGTTGAAAGAAGTGCAAGCCACTTTGACAAAAACTTTTTTCAAGTGCCTTTCTCCTTTTGTATGGAAAATAAAGTGCTAATCAAACACTGAATTTAAATACTGAAGCAGGTTCCTTAAGATATCTTCTTGACAGATTATTAGAGAAGCTGAGTTACTAGAAGGTATGAAAAATAAAGCAATTTCCTTTTTCTAAGAAATACCTTTACACCAATTTTATTTCTCCCATTCTATATTTAATAAGATGCATTATCATTGTTACAAAGAACAATCATCCCTGTGGCCCATAATTATTAATTCTATGCACACTCTATTCCAGGAACTTCATCATACATCCTAGGTCATGTAATCTTCACCATCCACTCTTCAGGATATGTATTAGCACCAGAATTAGCAAGGTCTGTTTCATAACAAGGAAATGGAGGCACACAGATTTTTAACAACTTGACTAAGGAGAAGGGCATGGCAACCCACTCCGATCAGTATTCTTGCCTGGAGAATCCCATGGACAGGGGAGCCTGGTGGGCTACGGTCCCCAGGGTTGCAATGAGTCTCACACGACTGAAGCCACTTAGCATGTACACATAATTTATGCAGCTACTCGGTGCTTGGGGCAGGCCTAGAACCCAGGCATGTCTGTACCAATGCTGTGACTCTCTCCATGGTGCCACTCATGGTAGTAGATGGTCACTCAAAACAAACCAAGACTATGGGGACAGTCTCGCCCGGGATTCACATAGCCTTGTTCCTGGGCAGTTTTTCAGTCACTACAAATACAGCCCATTGAGTCCTGGGGCTCTTTTGAAGACAGAACTCCCAGGGGAAATGTGAGGAAAGCAGAAGCTGAGCTAGGAGGCCGGCCTGTAACCGAGATGCCCCCCTTGCTCAGCTAGTCCTCCCTGGCTAACGACGGAGGAGAGGCTTGCCTCCTGGCTGGACCTGCTCCTGCTCCTACCTGGCCAGGCCAGAGTGCAGAACCCGCTTCCATTCCCAGCCCTCTGCAGCATCTGGGAGCAGGAAGGAAGATGCGCCACATATTCAGCTCAGGAGTGATTTAAACACTCCTCCAGCTCAAAGGGGAATCTTGAATTTCATTAATTAATACATCAATAGAAGCCAATGGAGAAAAACATGTCTTGTTATCTGGCTCCTCAGATGCTAGACATGGGCTCATTAGCCTTAAGCATATCAGCCCGATAACACTATTTATTCCATACAGAATAATGATCTACTTTAGGGGATACTGCAGTGAACCGAAAGGCCGAGTCCATCCATTATCACTGCTCGCCGCACATGCGCGTGCATCACTGCATCCTCCATGAGAACGCCAGGCACGTGGTACTGGGCTCCTCACAACAGACCTGCAGGGGTGAGGGCCAGCCACCTGGCCAAGGTCACACACCAGTTATGAGGCAGAGTTGGGATGCAAATCTGGGTCAGACCAAGGAAACAATCTGAGTTTCCAGCCTTCCACACAGATAACACACAGAGTGAGACAACACGAACTCCCACTCGGGAAGGGAAGGAGAAGGGAAACCAACAATAGGAAAGGAAAAGGCAGGTGGTCAACCCACACAGACTTATCACCGGCCGTTATCTGCTAAGGGTAAGCAAGTTAACAGATTGTGCCGTTGTTGTTATTTCTGTTTTAAATTGCATACTCTGTTTAATGACAGTGTCTTCCAGAAGGAGCCATGAGCAGTCCTAAAGCAGTCAGCCTAGTTAGCCAATGTGCAAAAATAAGAATATTTCATGTTATTTGCTCAGACCCACACAAGGCTATTTGAGATGCTAAGGCCCCTTGTATAGAAAGCAGTCATCAGTTAGATGATGATCCTATTACTGAGCAAGGAGGTTTTCTAAAAGGGGATACTGATTGGCAGTTGATAGGCAGGATTTACTGCTCCATGTCCCTAGGTCTGTAGCTTTGGGAATCGTAAATGCGGGACCCCACAGCTGCAGGGCCAGAGACCTGTAGGAAGATCTGTTTCTGTGTTGCCTATAGCTTCATCCTGCTCCTGCCCTTTCTGATCTTGGAAATTCCAAAAGAGCACCCAATTCACCAAACTACACAGACTGTGGCGCCGGTGAGCCATCTCTCAATCAATTGGTCAACTCCTCAGCAAGCGCTTAATAAGATCCTTCTTCCCATGTCGGGTACCCCAAGGATGCACAGGAAGAGTGAGTCAAGAGCTGGGTCCCTGGAGCTCTTTCAGTGCAGCTGCTGCTGCTGCTAAGTTGCTTCAGTCGTGTCCGACTCTGTGTGACCCCATAGACGGCAGCCCACCAGGCTCCCCCGTCCCAGAGATTCTCCAGGCAAGAACACTGGAGTGGGTTGCCATTTCCTTCTCCAATGCATGAAAGTGAAGAGTGAAAGTGAAGTCGCTCAGTCATGTCCGACTCTTCGTGACCCCATAGGCTGCAGTCCACCAGGTTCCTCCATCCATGGGATTTTCCAGGCAAGCGTACTGGAGTGGGTGGGGTGCCATCGCCTTCTCCGCTTTCAGTGCAGAGAGGCTGGTTAAAGCCAAGCCAACTGTCATCATATGTTGAGCAGGCCATACTATTCGAATCAGAAGCAACTGAAGAGCTCAGAGACACAGAAACCATGAAGCCCACAGGAGACAAGGAGGGTTTCCAAGAGAAAGGAAGGGTGCACACTAAGTCTTTAAGGGCTACTGCCGGGGGACAGAATAGACGAGAAAGAGCTTCTTGGGGCAGCTGGCTTTGAGGACACTAATTTATGAGCACGCAAAGAAATTAAGCATGTGGGCCTTGGGATGTAGATAATGAGGGCTGAGTTGTGATGCCTTGGGTGACAAAGAGCCATCTCTACAGCAGGGATGGGAGCACCTGCCATGACCACCCACAGGTGAAAAGCCCTCCTTTACAAAAAGGAGGGAAAAGACATTCTAGGGAGGGGATTTTCTTTCCACCTTGGCAATGGGCCTTTAATAATTCAGGCCAGTAGTACTGATCAGTTCTGTGCAGGGTGCCAGGGATTGTTTGGGTGTCACTGAAAGGACTATATACTGCCCAGTGATTACTCCCCAAAGGCATAAACACCACTTTAGCCCAAGGAAAGTGCCATATGTTTCATTGTGATGCTCTGCAGCCCACACTGCCCACAGAAGGCAGTTCTCAGTTCTGCTCTCGATAGTAAGAAGAGGGCAAAGGGCCCTTCCCTGAGGGCACAGTTGGGGGAGGAAGCAGAGGCTACAGCAATCATTAAAAATAAATTGTTTTCAAATTAATAAAATGCAACAGTCCACACTCAAGACCAATAGCAAGGCGAGGAGACCAACTGCTTCTCTCAAGAGCAGGACAGAATTCAGAGAGGAGGGGCACGGGCGGACCTGGCCCAGGAGGCACTCACAGTGTCTGCTAGGCTGACATCAACCTGTTTACTCTGATGGGAATGACAACCCCTAAATCCCACCAACCAGGAGCTGCTGAGGGGTATGGGTGAAGCGAGGGTCCCTGCCACCCTCATCCCTTTGGGCCCTGAAGTTGAAGGGTGGTGGGCAAAACCTGAGGCCCTATGTCAGGGGCAATCACAGTAGAATCACTGCAGTTTATGCTGGCCTTTGAGATGGGATTCCTCTAAAATGTTCACTTATTTCTCTATCTCCTCCAAGAGTCTGAGCTTCCAGGCAGGAAGAGCCCTGGGTAAGTGTCTACGACAGAGAAAGCTCTTAGAGGACAATTTGGAGACTGGACTAATGTCAGTGTCCTTACTTACTCTCATGCCTAACCCTGAGAACCCTCAGCGTGTCCCTGCCCTACGGAGACCCACGGCCAGCAGGTGCTCTGTCCAGCGACCACACATGATCACAGAGAACAGCATCCCTGGGCCGTGGCCAGGCCTGCTCTGGTGCACACAGTGGCCCCCGCAGTGCTCCCTGGGCACAGCTAAGGCTTCCTTCCTAAGAGGACCAGTGAGTGGCTCATCCATGGCCGAACTCTGGTGTCCATCACCATCCTCGACAAACTCACTCCCTTAGCTCCTGACCTGCTCAAACCACAGGGTTTGACTTGAGGGGCAACTCTGAGGAGAGTTCAGTTTCTCCAGGTAATGAGCAGGTTTTGGATTTCCTGAGAAGGGAAAGAGGAGCATCAGTCTGCTAAGTGTTGGAGGGGTCGCAGGCTGTGTATCTGTGGATGCTTCTTGATTGACAGCATCAGTGAGGCAGATTAACCCCGAAGAAGCAGCGGGCCAGCCCTACCTCATGCTCACTGACCCCATCCTTGACCTCCCAAATTTCTCCAAGGAGCCCACCTTCTTCCTACATCATCAGCCTTCCTCTCCTTCTTCTGCAGGACCCACCCCTGCCCTGCGGCCTGTTCCTCCGCCCCAGCGAGCTGCCCCTGAGCATTCTGGCACCACCCCAGCTTTCTCCCGACAGCCCGGATGCTCTGAGCCTGAGGACACTCCCCACGCTCCCTACCCCGGGCCCGAGGTGCAGCGTCTCCCTGTTCTACTCCTCCGGCCACCGGCCTGAGTCTGGCAGCGTCCTTCCTCACTTCCTTCCAGGTGACCTCCGCTGGGTTCCCTCCTCCTCCTCCTTGGCAACTTCTCTCCCCTGCCCTGCCCTGGATCAGGGGGTTTGTCTCTCCAAGGAGACTCCAAACTCTCCAAGGGTGGGGGTGTCCTCTCTCTCCCGAGTCACCCTCCCAGCGCCCCTGCACAGATGATGCACACAATAGACGCTCAGTGCATACACAGCAACTGGAATCGCAGTGGCTACAAAGTGACCAGCTTCCCGCCGTCGACAGGAAGGTCATTTCCCTGCTCCAAATCTTGAACCTTTCGCTCTATAGAATGACCGTTCTGCTGCAGGAAGGTTGGGGGGCAGAGGCACTCTGAGGCCACCGCACAGCCCAGCCCGTGAAGACAGAGTGGAGCTCCGCCGTAAGAGCTTCCAGTGTTCCCGAGGCTCTCGCGCAGAGTTTCGGTCCGCCTGGCTCTATTCTTAGCAGCGCTCACAGCCGGTACCCGGAGAAGCCTGGTTGTTGCGCAGCGTCTGGCTTTCTGCGTCCAATCTTCGGTGGAGCCTTCTGTTTCCGCCTTCAGGTACGTGATGCGTTCCTGTCCCCCTCGTGTCAGGATGGGTGGGGGTGGGCAGGCGCCATCTGGGAGAGGTGCGGCCGGATCCTCAACCCACTCCCCCTCCTCCATCTCCCCACACCCCTTACCAGTGATCCGGGCCTTTGTGTTATTTTTATAAGACTCGGCTGCCAACACAGATCACCGAGGTCTTCTGTGGCACGGAGCACAGCTTTCCCTATCCAAGGTGACCGCCTCCAGCATCGTGGCTGGAATTCCCCTAGGTTCCAGGTGGAAGGGTGCGGAGCCCCGCCACAGAGAAGAATGTACTAGAAGCCGTGGTCGGAGTCAGTCGCCCAATCTGGTGCCCCTGCTGGATGCAGAGGCCTCCTGGCACCTCATGGCAGTGCAGCGACATAGTCCACGGAGACAGTCCATAGAAGCCTGTATTTCAGGAAGGACCTGCGCGGCCTTCCCTCCATCCTTTCCGTCTCAGGCCAGCCCAGGGAAGGAGGTGGAATAGGCACGGTTTGCTCTCAGATTCCTCCATCTCTCCATCATTTCACTCACCCATTTGTTCATTTATATTCCTTTCTTCTTTCAACATTTATACATGTATTTATGTAGCTCCTGCCTTGGTTTGAGTTCCCTTAAAAAGCAGATTCTTGGTGAGACAAAGACATGGGTGTGAGTAGTTCATTAAGAGAATTCCAACACACTTGAGGAGTGGGAGCTTAAAATGAGGAAGAGGGAAAGCCAGTACCAGTGCAGTGATGGGCCGGTGATGGGCAGGCTGCTGCTGCAGGCTGCTGGGACTCAGTCCTACAGAGGGCCCTCAGAGGACTGTGGAGAACCCAGTTGCTGGTTTTCATTCCCTGATTCCCTTCTCCCATTGACTGAGGGTTGTTTCTTGGAGGCATTAAATCCCTAGAGCTTTCAGGCCTACCTGCAGCTGGACGCACTTCTATGATTCTTTATGCAGGAAGCGGTCAGAGGCCGGGATTGCCCCCTGGACTGCAGCTGCAAAGTGTGAGCCAAGGGGACATGGGCAGGGAATTAACATGAGCTATGGCTCCAAAGCGCTTATTTTGTAGACCTTGACTGGATGCACACCGATGCCAGGCACTGTGTTGAGGCTTTGAGGGGTATACCATTCTGGTTCTGATTGATAGAGCAGACTACCTCCAGGGTCCTAGGCTGGGATGGGACCTCACCCCCGCCAGGAAGGTTCTTTTCCCCATCTGAATGGTACAGCCAAAAATGAAACCAGTGCTGAGGATGGAACAGCATAAGCTTTATTCAAGGCTTCCCTGGTGGCTCAGCTGGTAAAGAACCTGCCTGCCAGTGCAGGAGGTGCAGGTCCGATCCCTGAGTCGGGGAGATCTGTTGGAGAAGGAAATGGCAAACCACTCTAGTATTCTTGAATGGAAAATTCCATGGATAGAGGAGAGGAGCCTGGCGGGCTTGCAAAGAGTCCATGGGGTTGCAAAGCGTCAGACATGATTGAGCACACGTGCACACGCACAGGCACACACACACGAGCTTTATTCAGTGGCAAAAAAATGAAGAAGGGGAACCTAGTACACATATCAACTTCTCAACCTAATTCAGGTGGAGACACCAAATATATAGGAGAATGGAATTAAAATGGAGGGAATCAGAAAAAGTGGGAGGAATATTCATGAGTAATCCAAGAATAGGGGTGTGGTTTGGACCCAGAACTGATGCAGTTCTCCTTTCCAGGCCTTGTATAGGCTTTTCTAACAATTGTCAACTGTCATGGCACCCATGGGGGTACCATTTAGCATATGCTAATGTATTACAACGAGCATACAATGAGGCTTGAGGTCTATTGGAAGTCAAATCTTCTGCCATCATGGGCTTACTTATTTCTAACCAGTTCTTGTTTTTTCTCTTTGCAACTTCCTCCCTAAATGTAGATAAGAGTTATTGGTTTCTAGTCGAAGAGAAGGCAATGGCAACCCACTCCAGTACTCTTGCCTGGAAAATCCCATGGACGGAGGAGCCTGGTAGGCTGCAGTCCATGTGGTCGCTAAGAGTCAGACATGACTGAGCGACTTCACTTTTACTTTTCACTTTCATGCATTGGAGAAGGAAATGGCAACCCACTCCAGTGTTCTTGCCTGGAGAATCCCAGGGATGGCAGAGACTGGTGGGCTGTCATCTATGGGGTCGCACAGAGTCGGACACGACTCAAGTGACTTAGCAGCAGTCGAAGAGAGGCAGGAGTAGGATTCTGGGGCGACAGCCTTAGTAACAGCTTGCCATTTAAAACCAACTGCAATTTTGATTGTTTGAGTAGTTTCTTTCCAGAAACCTAAAATGGGAGAAGGTGTGGTTATGTTGAACCAACATTCAGAAAGTCTGGATTTTAAACTTGGGTCATTTACATAGGTGGAAGCAGGAAGCATACACAAAGCTTCCATCGTGGGTCACCATTGACCCTGAAATGAACCGGCCCAGGCCACTGTCTGGGCTGTGACTGAGTTCAGTCTAGGTGGAAGCAAACAGAACTTGCTATGACAAACAGCAGTAAGTTCTGAACTCTTGTGCAGAACTATGTGCTTTGGGAGTACAGAGAGAAATAATTATCCCAGAGTTGGATAGGGAAGGGCTTCCCTAGTGGCTTAGACAGTCAAGAATCTGCCTATAATGCAGGAGACCCAGGTTCAATCCCTGGGTTGGGAAGATCCTCTGGAGAAGGGGAATGGCAACCCACTCCAGTATTCTTGCCTGGAGAATTCCATGGACAGAAGAGCCTGCCAGGCTACAGTCCATGGGGTTGCAAAGAGTCAGACGTGACTGAGAGACTCTGTGTGTGTATGTGTGTATGTGTGTGTGTGTGTAGAGAGAGAGAGAGAGGAAAGGCTTAATGGTAGAGGTGAGATATTCAATATTTTTAAGATTTTTAAAATTCTTTTTAAGTTTTACATTTAGGTCTATGACTCATTTTGAGTTCGTCTTTGTTTGTGGTGCATGGTGTGATCAGTTGTTGTTGCTGATTTTTTCACCTAGAGGTATTCAAGTTTTCTTGTAACCAATTGTTATTCCATACCACAAGGCTTGTGGGATCTTAGTTTCCTGACTAAGCCCATGCCCAAGCCCATGCCCCTGCATTGGAAGGTAGAGTCTTAACCATTGGATCCCCAGGGAAGTCCTGAGATACTCCATTTTTGCCATTGTGGACAGTAATCATCAACTGCCTCAGTAGACTCCTTCTGTGGGCTACACTTCTCATCTTCATTTGTAAATCCTCCTGGGGTACAGCATGATTTATTTCCTTACCAGCCAGCCTAACTTCAGCAGCAGACTCTGTCATTCCCCTCCTGATCTACATGACAATGAGGACTATTAGGAAAACACAATGGGCCATCTTATGCAAACCTGCTTAGAGACACCTCATCCTTCAACCCTTCCTTTTCTTGGCTGTGATCTTCCTGGCCTGTTTGAGGTTGCAGAACCCACTAGATCTCTGCTTTGGGGCATCTTGACCTTTCCTCCTAGAACCTCCTCCCCCAGTCTCTCTCAGTCCCTCATATTCAAATCCTATTCCGCATTCTAGGCCCATCACCTCACATCCTAATGCTCCCCCTGGAAGTGGTTGCTTTCTCTAATTCTCTGTTCCCACTGTTATTTTCAGTCACATCAGCTTTGATGTGCATGACTGAATCACTGAGGGTGGAGTTTCAGACACAGATGAACAGGTCATCCAGAAGCTATCTGTGGAAGGAGACTTGTCCCAGGACTCAGACAAGTGCAGGGCATGTGTTATAGCAGCTTTTCTGATCTGGTTTCTTTGTAAGGTTGTAGCCATGCATTCTGGGAAACAAACTCACTCAGAAGGACAATGCAGATAGTGGAGTGCAGTTTATTACACCTGTGGGCCCAAGGCAGAGTCTCCTCTTAGCCAAGGACCCTGACCAGTTTTTGTGAAAACCTTATACACCCTAAGTGTACATGCGCAAATGCCCCTCCCCAAATTTTCTGAATCTAATCTGAACAAAGGAAAAGAAAGATACAATCAAAGTTAATCCGTGATTCGTATGCCTTAAACCCGTGATTCATATGCCTTAAACCCGTGATTTGTATGCTTTAAGCCTAGGTGGACAATTATCAATAAGCCTGTGGTCATACCCCAATAAGCATAATAGAATTTATGATTCTATTTGGTTACACAGATAATTAGGGTATTTTTTTAGGTGACGGAGAGTCTAGGCACGAGCCCTGGGGCTCTTCCATTGGGGTGAGGGAGGGATCTGGTTTTCCAGTTGATATGTCGTTTCCATAGATACTGGGTATATAGCTCAAAAGTCCACAATCTGGCCCAAGATGAAGTCCTGCTTTCAAGACTGAGCCTGTTCTGTCTGTTTCCTCCTTCAAATTCAGTGAAGTTTCTTGAGAGCAGGTGAGCCTGTCTGGCTCCTAGTAGAATGGTCAATGTCCAACAAATGTCTGAGAACTCATATGTGACATGATCATTGAACACTGAGTGAATAAAAGCTTCTCCCCAGATATGAGACAACTGGTCCACATAAAGGACTGTTTCCATGCTTTGCCTGAACATAAAGGAACATGGTAACACATTTTGGAATCAATGAACCCTTTCCTCTGGGATTACAAACCTACTCCAGTACTTACAAAACCACAAAAACAATCTCTAGATATCACTCTACAAATATTGCTTAGACAGCCCTTGAATACAACAGTGTGTTTATTTTCTATGTCTGGGGCACAACATTTTGCATCTCTCTCTGAGCTCTCAGCTTTCTCGTCTCTTGAATGGGTGTGTTGGACACAATCATCTCCGAGAGGTCTTCCTCTCTTTACTGACGTGCAGTGAGTCTAAATGTAAAATGTTGCTGGTTGATGACCTGAACTGAAACGTTCGTCCTGCAACTCAAAATTGTCACGGGAGACAAAATATTTGAACTCTCTGGTTTCATATTGCACGCCACCATACCTCACCCTCTTCAAGAGGAGCAGACAATGAATGAAAGGCGAGGTGTAAGTCAGGCTGTTGTCATTGCTAACAACTGCCCTCTCACTGCCTTGTCTGGCTCCGGGCTCCACCCGGCCAGATATGAGGCCTCCCCATCCTTTCCTCAGGTTGGGGGGACCTAAGTGCTGGCAAAATAAGTCTTTGGAGAGGGAGATGATTCACGCCCCAGCAGAGCAGGCTCCCAGCCACCTGCTCCCACCACCCTCTGGGCCCTGGGGGCACAGAGGCATGACCTGGAGGGCTCAAGTCTCCCTGGGCGGATCTATTACATGCATTAAAATAATTTACGCTCAGCCCTATAAAGCGTTTAATTCGTCGTGCCATCATCCATTCCAGAAGCATTCCTCTTCATCGTGAATTATTTTTGAAGTATTTATGTGGACCTCACCGAAAATCACCCCAGTCAGCAAACTGAGAAATGGAAAGGCATTAAGAGGAGGCACTGACCCCAGGGTCACAGACATGAGTGTGGCCAGGGTCAACAGGGTGGGAGAGGGAGCTGGGATGGCCACAGCAGCTGCTGACCAGGTTGCCGGGCTCTGTCCTCCCTGCCCACACCTTGGCACGGGCAGGGCACACATATTTTTCATATTAGCAGCTATGGTAACAACTGCTGTGTGCAGCATTTCCGTTTGCAAAGCACTTCCCCATGTTCTCATGTGTGGCTCCCAGTAAGTCTGCACAGCACATGTTTTGTGGTTTTTCAGTCACTAAGTTCTGTCCCGACTCTTTGCGTCCTCATAGACCATAGCACACCAGGCTCCCCTGTCCTTCACTATCTCCCAGAGCTTGTTCGAATTCATGTCAGTTGAATCAGTGATGCTATCTAACCACCTCCTTCTCTGAGGCCCTTTCTCCTTTTGCCTTCAATCTTTCCTAGCAGCAGGATCTTTTCCAGTGAGTCAGCTTGTGACATCAGGTGGCCAAAGTACTGGAGTTTCAGCGTCAGCATCAGTCCTTCCAATGAATATTCAGGGTTGATTTCTTTTATAGTTGACTGATTTGATCTTCTTGCAGTCCAAAGGACTCTCAAGAGCCTTCTCCAGTACCACAGTTTGAAAGCATTAATTCTTCAGTGCTCAGCCTTCTTTATGGTCCAACTCTCATATCGGTATATGTTATGGCACATGTTAGCAGCCTCTTTAACAGATGAGGAAACTGAGTCTCCGAGGGACAAAGACATGGGCCCAGTTTAGCAGACACAGACTTGGAACCAAGTTTCTGATTGCAGCTACCCACTTGGCAGCTATGCATCCTTCCAAAGAGCTTGGGCAGCTGGTCTCATATGAGTCCAATGCCTGGAGGTATCAGATCAGTTTTATCAATGCAGTGGGCTGCCAACTCCTCTGCCCATCCACAGACACATACCCATACTACAAATAAGAAGGACCATACTCAAGTTCTCAAGGATATCACTGGTCTGCCATTGAGTTTAGTCAATATTCTTCTTAGTTTGGGGCCTCATTTCTGGAGACTGCTGAAAGAACTTTTTTACAGTTAACAAAATTTCCAACAACACTCCTGGGATTATTATCAAAGATAATTGGGCTGGGAATTCTTATTTATTCAATAATCATTTATTTGAGGTCTTACTCTGTACCAGGTACTACTTGTACCAGGCTCTGATGGGTCCCTCATCTCATGAAATTTACATTCCACTGAGGAAAGCAGACTATCATTGTAAACCACAAGGTAAACAAGATATTTCTAGGGAGTAATTTATTACTGTCACAAAGAAGACAGAAATAAGATGATGAACTGTGGTGTGGTACAGAGGCCAGGAACATATGGGTGTGGTGACAGAAAGCTTCCCTGAGCGACATCCATGTTACAACCTAAGAAAGGGAAGGTGTCCAGCTTGGAAAGGGCAAGAGAAAACCAGTGCAAAGAGCCTGGGGCAGGAACAGGTTTGGCAGGCCTGACGTGCAAAAAACCATGATGGCTAGAGAAGGAAGGTAACTGAGGGAGAGATGGAAGATGAAGTTAGAGAGATTGATAAGGTAAAATAATGTAGGGCCTCAAAGCCCATGGTAAGGAATATGAAATTTATTCTAACGTAAGAGGAAGCCATTCTAAGCAGTGTAGCTGAGAATGATCTGATTTGTTGAATTAAAAAGCTGATAGAGTTTGGTGATTCCTCAAAATGTAAACATAGAATTTCTCAATGATCCAGCAATACCACTCCTAGGTATATGCCCCAAATAACTGAAACCAGATACTCAAATACTTAAAAGTTCATAGCAGTACTGTGACATAGCCAAGAGGTGAAAATAACCCAAATGTCCATCAATGAATGAACAGAAAAACAAAATGTGGTATAAACATACAAGTTTAAACATACTGTTACATACTACCATGTGGATGAACTTTGAAAATATTATGCTAAGTGAAATAAGTATTAGTCACTCAAATCGTGTCTGACTCTTTGCGACTCCATGGATTGTAGCTCACCATGCTCCTCTGTCCCTGGAATTCTCCAGGCAAAAATACTGGCAAAGGTTGTCATGACCTCCTCCAGGGGATCTTCCTGACCCTGGGATTAAACTTGATTCTTCTGCATTACTGCCAGATTCTTCACCTTTTGAGCCACCAGGAATCCCTAAGTGAAATATGTCAAACACAAAAGTTCACATATTGCATGATTCCATCTATGTGAAATATCCAGAATTGGTAAACCCATGGAGACTGCGTATTGCTGGAGAATGGGGAAGGAGGCATAGAAAATTACTGATTAGTGGGTGTGCGGTTTTCTTTCGGGTAATAAATATGTTTTGGAGCTCATCAATGGTTGTGCAACATTGCAAGTGTACTTACTAAATACTACTAAACCGTACACTTTAAAACAGTTAATTTTATGTATGTGAATTTCACCTCAATAATTTTTTTTTTTAATTTGTAAAAAGGAAGTTGATATTCTTGGGCACACGGATCCTCCATGCCATTCCAAACCAATGCCCTCCACCCAAAGCCCTGCATGCCCCTTCTTTTACAGCCTCTGAAATCTGGGCCCTCAAACACCTCACTGCTGGATTCTCCCAATTCAGGGCCCTCTTTTTGAGTAAGGTTCTGGTGGGCACGCTGGAAGCCAGCAAGTCCTCACTCACAGAAAGCTCAATGCTAAGGACCTTCTCTGACCTCAGATCTAAAAGGATTCCCACCCTCCACTTTCCCACAGATCGCTGAGAGGGCGGAGTGGAAAGCCAGGGCAGGATCCTCCTTGCCTGTCCTCTACTGGGTCCCCAGCATCTGGCACAAATGGGTGACCCGGTCCTCCCAGCAACACCCCCACTCCACCCTGCAGTGCTCCTGGGCCCCAAATTCTAGTAACAACGATTCTGGGGAGGAAATGAGCAGCAATTTGGGAGGAAATCAGAGTTCAAGTGTCAATAATTTTTAAAATATGCGGCATTAATTTCTGTCCACGGTTATGGGATGATCAGCTGGCGCCTAAGGACTCGCGCGCCCTCCTTGGGGCCAGAGGCCACAGCGAGTTCCCTTGGAGCATTTGTCGCCTCCTTGTCAAAAGAGGAGCCCTGGGGACCAAGCCTGGGGCGGCCGGGGCGGGGGCGCTTTCTCCTTAGACTAAGGCTCCTTTGATACCTTAGGGCAAGGGGCTGGGTAAGAGGCCGGTTCCGGGTGTGAGCCAGAAAAACCCGCCCTCGCCCCCGTCCCCGCCCCGCGGAGACTCAGGGGGGCCCCCGGGCGCCACCGTTTGGCGCCGCGCCCCCATGTTGCCGGCCCGCTCCCCCACCCGACGCCCCTCTCCAGGCGCGCTGCCAAGTGACCCGCCTCATCAGTCCGCCAGGTCTCTCGGCGGGAGGAAAAACTGAAAATTAAACCCTTCGCAGCGGAGAGCTTACATGTTGGGCTGGTTTGCTGTTTGGGGGTTCTTGATGCTCCCCTGCCAGCTTGGCCGGGAGAGAATCACAATTGAGTGTCCGTCCCCCGTCTCGGTCTCTCCTGCTGTTCTCCCTGTATGCAGGGAGAGCGACCCACCAAGCCAGGGAAAGCCCGACGGACCCGCAGTTACTTTTGTTGATTTTCTGGAGATCTGATAGTCAGAAATGGAGGCGTGGTGCGCAGTGGGAAGAGGCCGCGGGACTCAGAAAACCAAGGCGAACCAACCTGCAGAATAAAGGAGCGCACCCAACTTAGACATCCCCAGACCGGTTTGGAATTCTTCCTGCCCTTGCAACGCCTATTTCTTTGAAGTTGAACCTTTTGACCAAGCCATTCCAGCGGACCTGCCACCAAAAATCATTTTGTAAACAAAGATAAAGGCAGGAACTGACCCAAGGTATGAGGAGCAGTTTGTGGGGGCTTCTGCTTTTTGCTTTCTCACTGTGCATCCTTGCTTCTAAAAAACGTGACCTCTACCCTCAACTTTGCTATCCCTCTTTCTCCCTGTCTGCCCTTTCTGGGAGAGGCAGTGAGGCTGACATATTTCAGACAAATCACAGCAGCCAACTTCCTGTCCGGCCCCATTTCTGCTGAGAAACCCTCCCTCCACCTCTCCGGGGTTCAGGTAACTGGATTGATGGAGCCTCCTTCACGGCCTCTCCTAGCCGAACTTCTCATAACCCAATGCATAAATAATCACATGTTTTATAAATAGCTGTGGACAAGAGGCTGTAAAACAACGAAGATATATTTGTGCCTTTATGTCCTAGAAATATTTTCTAAAACGACTGTTTTATTTGGTGTGGTTTTGAATGGGGGCGTGTGTGTACATAACAATCCCCAAAGTTTTCCCCTGCCCCCCCACCTCAGGTCAAACCAGCACTATCGTTAGCAAATTGATAAGGTTCCATGGGCAAGCTTTATTCGTTCTGACACGAGCCTATGACACTTTATAAAAAGAAGTAATCCAGAACAATCTCTAGGTAATTAACACCTAGATAAACAAACATAAATTTCTATATTGCATTTATTTGGACTACCACTCAAATATGCGTGAACCATGCTTTTTTAATTAAAAGATAAATCCATGTGACACTTAGCCTCAAACTTAATTATTCAGCATAGTATAATAAAAAATAGAGCCCATTAAATGTGTCTTGCACTGTATTTCTGTATTAACAGCAAAACAGTTCGGTCTGGGATCATTTAAATTTTCCCCCTCCTCTTTGCTTGTGATTTCCCTGTTCACATAAGCCCTTCCTCTCCCTCCCTGCCTCCCTCCCGCCCTCCCTCTGTCTCTCTTTTCTCTTAACACCAACAGGTGAAGAGATTAAAACTCTACACAGGCCCCTACATGGAATGCTCAGCTGGGCGACATTTTTAATATTGCATTACACTATGAATTTTTTTCCTTCCCCATGGAAACATACCTCTAGTTCTGTGGAACGGGCCCAGCCTTTCTATCTTGAAAAGAAGATCACAATATTTAACACTAATTTCCTTGGGATTGTGCTTACAATACACCAGGTGAGGTTTTCATAATATACTGTTACAATACAGATGTTCAACAGAGAGGGGGAAGTGTGCAAATCCCAAACTACAAGAGACAGCAGGGTTATCATCTTTATAAAAGTTTCAGCACAAAATAGTATCTTAACATTGAGTATCAGCAGCTCAGCAGTTTCCGGCTGCTAGGAAGGGAAATTCACATTTGAGGCATTCCCCACCTAGTCGAAGCGGGAACAGAGATCTATTCATTCAGTCACTCAACAGAGAGTATATAAACAAGGACCATGTGCCAAGCACTGTGTGGAGCGCTGTGTGAGCCTTGTCAATTTCACCCTTATAGGAAGGGTACTGTGGCAAGGGAAACTGAACCCGAGTCTCAAGTTAGCAAAGCCCATGCTCTGAGCCCCTTGGCTCTCCCGATGGAGCCTCCTGGGTAAAGGGCAGAAATAGCTCAGCTCAGCTGGGATGTGTGCCTTTGCAGAAAGTAGCCTTGGACCCAGTTGACCAACCATCAGGTTTGTCCAGGACTGTCCTGCTTTTAGTACTGGAAGTTCTGCAACCTGGGAATCCCTTTATTTGGGTAAATCAGGATGTTTACCTACGTAGACTCCCCCAGCAAATGGTGCTGCTGCCACTGTAGCCAAGCCCATCCAAGAAAGGACGGACTGGCGCCATGGAAAGACCTTGAATTGGGCCCAGGAGACACCCACACACTCCCCAAAAGACCGAGGCCCCTGGGTGTGATTGATGACTGATGGCTGTCTGGGATCCTGTAAATTTGTTGAAGAAGGCATTTGGATCTTGTTACATCGACTCCTATATTGCTGACCTCTGACAAGTCAGAAAGCCATGCATCTGCAGAATGCACCACATTTCAGTGTTCAAGTGAGTTTCTAGCTGGTGTCAGTTTCAGTAACAGTCCTTGGAACCTGGTGGTACCTAGCTTGCTCTCTGCGTAGCTTGTAATGCAGTTATGTACTGCCAGCTCATATAAGCTGAGAAAGAGTCTTGTTGTGGGTACCATTTCTGCTTCACAGATAAAGAAGCAGATCTGGGTAGCTGGGGTGACCTGCCTGGATCCCACAGGTCGGAGAGGTGGAGACAAGCCCTCCGGAGCCCCATCCAGCCCACACGGCCCTTGCACTGCTTCTCCACCCCGCACCCTGTCCATCACATTTCAGTTCATTGTCACCACTTAGGGAAATCTTCTGGGATGTGTTATCTCTGAATCTCCTCTTCCAGATATGTTTTACTAACTTGTGTGATTATCAAATTGAAGTCTGTTTTCTCCTTAGACAGGGATCTGTGAACATGGTCTCTGACTCACCACTGTATCTCCAGCCTGTGGCCTGATGCCTTGCACACACTAGGTCTTCTGTAAACTTTCATCAAACAAGTGAGTGGAATGACATTTAACCACAGGACCAACTCTTTTTCTCCTGCATCCCATTCTTTCCCTATCTGACCCTCAAGACCCTGAGAATGGCAAGAAAGTGGTGAAAATACTGATTTTTCAAATGAGAAAGCTGGAAGACAAAAAGTTTAAGACATTTGTCCAGGATCATTTTGTCTGAAGGAGGTGAATGTGGAGGAATCATGACCACCTGACCACTGAGGAGCCCTTTCAAAACACAGAGGTGTTAGTGTATAATGCTTTGTGGTGAAATTAATCTCAAATATAGACATGGCTTATCACACCACAATAGCAACAATCTAACATTTGTAGAGTCCTTTATAAATTTACATATAATCTCCCCTACTTTATCGAAATTTAATTTCATAATTTTCATATACAGCCAATGAACTCAGAATGGCTAAATTGTTCAAGATCAAGTATCCAGTAAGTAGTATAGCTAGGATTCAAATTTAAGTCAGGACACCCCAATTTTGTATTTTTTTTTTACAATGTACTAATAATCTGCCAATTGTCTATGACTCTTTAAGAGCTCAAAATATTTTGATGGAAATATATACTGATGCTTCTTAAAAAGCCCTCCTTCCAGTTTTATTTTTTACTTTTAATAGCTTTATTGAGGTATAATTCACATACCATAAAATTCACCATCTTAAAGTGTACAACTCAGTGGTTTTTAGTATATTCAGAGTTGGGGAACTACCATCACTATCTAATTTTAGGAACATTTTATCTCTGCAAAAAGAAACATCCTACTCTTTAGCCATCAGTCACTCCCCATTCTCCCCTCTCCCCAAATCCAGCCCCCATTAACCTATGTGTGGTCTCCATGGATTTGCCTATTGCATTTCCTATAAATGGATACAGTATGTGACTGGCTTCTTTTGTGATTGGCTTCTTCCACTCAAGCACAATGTTTTCAAATCTCACCCATGCTGTAGCCTGTGTCAGGTCTCCATCCCTTTTCATAGCAGAATAATATGCCATTCTTGACAAGACAATAATTTGAAAAGATACATGCATTCCGGTGTTCATAGCAGCACTATTTATAATCGCCAAGACACAGAAACAAGGAAATGTCCATCAAATGAATGGATAAAGAAGATGTGGGGGGGGGGGGGTGTGTGTGCGTATATATATAAATGGAATATTAGTCATAAAAAACAATGAAATAATGCCATTTGGAGCAAAATGGATGGACCTAGAGATAATTATACTAAGTGAAGTAAGTCAGAAAGAGACAAAGGTCATCAGAAGGTATCACTTACGTGTGGAATCTAAAATAGGACACAAATGAACCTATCTAGGAAACATAAGCAGACACTCAAATGTAGAGAACAGACTGTGGTTGCCAAGAGGGAGGCGGATAGGGGAAGGATGGTTGGCTATTTGGGGTTAGCAGATGCAAACTGTTACATATATGTAGACTGGATAAGCAGCAAGGTCTTACTGTATATCACGGGAACTATACTCAATTTCCTGTGCTAAACCATGATGAAAAAGAAAAAAGAAATCACAAATGTGTGTATAAGCCACACTTTGATCATCTATTTATCACACAGTTTTTAAATACACATATTGAGCCAGTATGTAAAATTAAGAGACCACTCAAAATCCAAGCGTCCAGAGTCACTTGCAAACTCAGAAGCCCTGATGCCACATTCCTTTTGGTGATGAGGCACTGGGCTGGGGTTTCTCATTGCCCCTGAGACCCCGCTGCAAATTCCTACCGTC
The DNA here is from genome assembly GCA_935064755.1 of Tragelaphus eurycerus. Taxonomy (NCBI): domain Eukaryota; kingdom Metazoa; phylum Chordata; class Mammalia; order Artiodactyla; family Bovidae; genus Tragelaphus; species Tragelaphus eurycerus. The sequence goes on from CAKXYN010000020.1 coordinate 16,610,974, forward strand.
CTCCTCTTGCCACTGAGGTGTCCTGCCTGGCCCCTGGAAGCATTTGGGATTGGATCCATCATGTATACGGAGTCATGGCCCCTCCATCAACCTGCCTTCTCTGATGGGTCCTTTTCCCGATGTCTCACTAACCCCTCATGACTCACCTTTGCTGTGTGACAATGGACCCTTAGGATTGCCATCTGTTCCTGTCCAGGAACACCAACAGTTTGGCCTCCTGAAAGAAACCCAGTGATTACAGACTCCTCTAGCGTGGCTGGATGCCTTTGCCTTCAACATTTCGGTGGGGCTGACCTATTCCAGAGCTGCAGCATTTACCCTGGGAGCTTGGTTTTGAAACCATGTCACCACTAACAAGGAAAAACAAGTAAAAAAGCAAGCCTGTACATCAAGTGTGGGGCGCACACCACACCTGAGGAGATCAGTGTCAGAATTCTGCTTTTTATGTAGCCCTGAAACCATAGGTTTTATTATTCTTTGTTCTTTGCTTCTGGAGAGAGAATTCAACTTGTCCTCTGATCGGAGGTAAAAGACTTCCTTGTTTTTAATGATTTTTTTTTTTAAACTTGCTACCGGTAAAGGAGAATAATAGATCCCAATGCTTTAAGTGTCTGGTATAATTACTATAATATGAGGAGCATTGGTGTTTGTATGGGTATTACCTCACTGTAACCTGTGTCTGCAAGCTTTCAAAGAAACGTGCACTTGGGTGTGTGCATACACACACACACACTTACACACGCTGTTTGTACACCCAGTGATACACTTTCAACTTGAAATTTGAAAAAGAACCAGGCTATGGGAACCACCCACACAGAATACTGCAGGGCTTTTTGTTAGAAGTGCGGTTTGACCAAGCATTACCAGAGTCTGACAAAGCCACAAAAATATGTTTTGCTCCTCCTAGTAAACATACGCGAATAGGAAGAAATGGGTATTTTTTTTTCCAGAGGTAGAGGTTTTATTGCGTAAAACACTGGATAAAACTGGACTGCTTCAAAGACATTTTATTCTAACAGCAGAAAGAAAACAGTCATTGCTGAAAAAACAACTTTTAATACTTTCTATACCAGAATAAAGTTCTGTCAACTGATGTATTATAATAATAAATAATGACCAAGAATAAACTTTAAATACAAAGTTTTCTACTTGTTACAAGCATAGCAACAAAATCCTCTACTCTATTGATCTCAGATTTCCTCCAAGATAGACTTTTTTCTTTGTGTAGGAATGTAGACAGTATTATGACCAGCATCACAGACTACAGAAGTTACAGGAAAAAACTTGACATGTTTAGATATGAGAACCTGATGACATTCAGAGACTGACACTGCATCACTGCGGCTGCCACTTGTTTGTGTTACAAGTTACAAATGTTCTGGAGAGAAGGCCTGTGTCGGGGGGAAATAAGGACAGTAGCACTGGACAAAATGGAATCAACACACACGCCACAAAGAAGAGGGGATGTTCCCAGTGTCACAAACAGAATTATTGCCTGTCGCATCCGACGATGCTCAGAAGACACAAAAGGATACTGAAAGAGCGCCCAAAGTGCTAGAAATGGAATGTGGCTCTTGTTGGTTTTTTTTTTTTTTTTTCCACTTTTTTTCCTCTTTTTACTTTTTTTTTCTTCTTTTTTATATTTTTCTTTGCTAAGATACCAAAGGCGGGGGCAAACACACAGAAAGCAAGCGACTGGCACAGTCACCAAACACAGTAGTGCAGTTAAAATCCTAAAGCTTACTACAGTCGGAAAGTTTTCAATAACATTTCAGTCCTTTCTCTAGGATCATAGAAACAGTTGCATTAAGTTTATCAACTCGATTTAAGTAAGGCAGTGAGAACTATTCTAGAAAAACAAGAAAGCAGCTTGCTCTATGCCAGATGGGTCCGCATTGTACAGCGATTGCGTTTACACTGAAACCCCGGGTGGATGTCACCCTCTCGACAGCATATGCAAACCGGATTCCTTATTAGCCTGAGATTCCTTCTGGTCTCAGGATAGCGAAGCATTTTATTTACATTGATTGCAGTTTAGTATTTTTGTAAACTGCTGTAGGCAGAGCTGAAGTTTTTAAGGCCCTGGGGTTTTATTCTGTGCTCCCAGCCTGCAAGGAAATATCGATCTTTTTTTTTTTAAGTCTGAATAATTTTGTCTTAGAAGAAGTTAATACTTCAGTACTTCTCCACCATCACAAGCAACAGCACCAATTTCGTGTCACTCAAAGGAAATATGTTAAGAGGCTGAACTCTGACGCCACACTAGCAGATTCAAGAATAAACCCTTAACTAGTCTTCATAAATTTTTTGTTAAAAAAAATGAGTCAAGTGTTTCATTATTGGCCCTCCAAATCTCCCTCTGGGTGGTGCAGAACTTGATAAATTTGGAGTATCCAATCAGTAGAAAATCTAAAATCTACAAAAATATAGAACACATTTGTTTTACAAAAACAGACATTTTTAACTTAAACAGTTTTCTTCATTAGTGATAGAGAGCAGGATGTTTAGATTCATATTTTAATACAAGCTATTTCATAAGAGCTTGCTGGAGAAGAAAATCTTGCTTCATGTCCATGACACTTACAAAAACTAACAGATTAAAAAAATCTGATAATAAGGACTGGAGCAGCCTTCATTCAAGTAACATTTTAAAAATCATAATAAAAACAATCTTTCTACTATTATGTAAATTTCCATTCTTCACCAGAACCTTCTGTGAGTAGGGTGGGCTAGTTCTAAGCATTTGATATCATGTATCCCTATTTTTTTTTATTAACAACCTTCTTGTAAATTCCTCCAAAAATTAAAGAAAAAAAAAAAAGAAAAAGACAACCGAGAAAAAGCATTTCCTTCTATACTGCAATTTGATCTAAAAAAAGGGATTACTCATCAAACCTGCAATGGACATTTGTCTGCAGACACTTCCTGACCATTGATTCATTTGGCTCTGGATTTTTTAAAAATGCACATTGAAGATGGCAAGCCTCTGCAGTGCTGGTCTGCCCTGGCGCTGGCTGCGGGCCGGCTAAGATTTCTCCAAGAGTGCAGTTACGACACCACGTGAATTGATTTTCTCTGCAGTGACCGCTCCAGTCTGACTGGCACCGCGACTGCCTCCCAACACATCCCATTAGGGTGCGAGGCAGATGACAGCAGCTGGTGTCAGATTATAGAGGTGTTTTCAACAATGAAAACACAGCCCCTCCATCTTCAAGGCAACACTAAATCATTTAGATGGCATCGTTTTGCAGTTAAGAGCTTGATTTTTGGACATAGGCGACTCTAGCATTGGAAGGGCCCCCCAGCTTTCTTGAGCTCGGAGGACACCAAGCATTTCTGAAATCCCTTTTCTCCCACCTGCGTTGTTTGGAAGTACTTGTTGCCGGGTAACAGTTTAGCAGCCATTTTCAAGGGCTGGGGATTTTTTTTTTTAATATATATATAGATATCTTTTTAAAATTTTTAAATGTTCTATACACTAGCGGGGGGTTGTACATGAATTTTTCCCCTTGGAATGCAGTTAGCAAATTCTTTTACCAGATGCATAATGTGAAAATTGTGTAAAATAATATTGCAATCTCCGAATTGGTTGGCTCAGTTGCGCTCCTCCTGGGCCTTGCTGCCTTCCTCCGTTAACTCTGCTGAGCTCCCCGCCTTGACAGCTGCGGGGTCTTCGAAATTCCCAGAAGCCTCCGAGTCGACTCTGGAGCGCTTGAACCTGCGGTCGGGGTACTGGCTGTTGTCAAAAGGCATGCGATGGACACAGAGGACGTGGGTCTTCAGATTTCCCTTCTGAGAGGCACTGTAGGGACAGTAGCGGCACTGGAAAGGCCTGTGACCTACGGGCAGAAAGAGTGGCCGGTCAGTTCTGCTGCGTACCCCTCCCTGGCTCCCAGCGTTCAAAGGACCATGATCATTATTACCAGTACAATATCAGCAGTGTTATTGCCTTGCAAAGGTCAAATGGCAAAGAAGAAAAATGCAGCCAATATATCTATTTGGATAAGTAATAACTTACTTGGATAAATAATAAGCTGCAGTTTAGTTGCTAAGTCATGTCTGACTCTTTTGCGACCCCGTGGACTGTAGCCCACCAGGCTCCTCTGTCCATGGGATTCTCCAGGAAGAATATTGGAGCAGGTTGCCATTTCCTTCTCCAGGGGATCTTCCCAACCCAGGGATTGAACCCATGTCTCCTGCATTGGCAGGCGGCTTCTCTACTGCTGAGTCTCCAGGAAAGCCTCAAACAATAAGTTACCAAATAATAATAATAATAACTTGGACAAGGATTTAAAAGATCTTTCCATCCTAGTCAGGGTTTTTAATTCAGCCTTTCTAGGTGAGAGAAAAGAAAGTTCCAACACCTGGAAATTCTTTTATAAAAAGTAAGATAGCAAGGATTTTAGACTTTGCAGGCCAAGATCAAAGATATGACGTAGATACTTATATAACAAGAGAGGAAATAAATTTCCAACTTTTTGTTGATGAAATTCAAAACTTTATTTATGGACACTGAAATTTGAATTTTATATAATTTTCATATGTGATGAAATATTATTCTTGTTGGGCTTTTTTTCCAACCATTTAAAAATGTAAAAACCATTCTTAGCTCCACAGGCTGTATGAGAACAGACAGGAGGTAGATTTGAGCCCTGAACTAGACTTTGTGACCCTAGCTCCATATCAAAAGACCCATAAATCCCTCCATCTGAGATGCTGACTCAGATCTCCAAGCCAGTTCACTTCCTCATGTCCCCACCAACTCTACTGACAAACAAGTCAAGCGTGACCAGGAAGTGTGTTTGGGGTGGGGTGAGAGAGGGATGTTCCCCAAGCTTTGCTCTTCCGTGGAGTGGAAGTGCCAAGCTGGAGGAATTTGGGAAGCTCTGTTTCAAGAGGAGGCAGCAGAAAGTATCAGACAAGAACTGGGACACTCAGATAATTAAGGCCAGCCTAGTTTTAAAGAAGTTCAATTTTGAATGGTGACGCCCGAAATCAAACTTCTCTAGAAAGGCTGTAAATAAGAACAGAAGACGGATTCTTGTGAAAATCCACCTGCTCCTTCAGGTTTCATTTCTCTGTTCTGGTGCACCATAGACATGCACACGTCTCTGCTATCTTTAGGAACCAGTAAAGCATCTAGTTTGGGAAGTTATAATGGGACAATGCATTCTGCCCAATGCTGGGAAGCTGTGGATATGCCATTCCTGGAAGCCCATGAGTCCTGTCCCACCCAGCACCCAGAGAGGTCAAGACCCAGCGCTGGGTTTCATTTACTCAGAAAAATAAACAAGCAAATAAATGGGCCCAATTGTTTACCCCAGAAAACATCTGAACAGCATATTCATCACTCTTTCTAGAGCATAATAGCAGAAGTCCTGTGTGTCTACTTAGCAAAGCAGTCTTGTTCTTGAGAAACTGGAGAGCAACCAAATGTTTGGAACTGAAACTCATTTTCTCACCAAATTGCACACAGCACTAGATTCTTGCTCCTTTCTTAGTGGGCTTCGGGAATTAGCTCTCTCCATCTTCCCTCGTAGCCAGTTGGTCCCCAGGTCAAATCCATTCTACCTGTTGAATCTTTCTACTTCCCATATTGCCCTTCTGAGCCTGGTTCAGTGTACACCAGCTCGTGCTAGACTATGAACATGGCAGCTTGCAGGAGAACGTCCTGCTTCCAGTCTCTCCACTTCCTGCCACCCTCCCCAGGTCTACCAGAGTGAGTACCTAAAGCAGAAGCTCAGCTCTGAGTTCCCTGTCCAAATCTTTAATGACCACCTACCCCCTCGCCTTTACAGCTCAGTCCTAACACCTCTCCTGTCTCCAGAAGCTTCCCCTGTTTGCCCACTCCAAACCAAACGATTAGATGGTCTCTGCAGACAGGCTTCGTTCTTCAGGGTCCCCATGCTCTGACTGTGCTACCTTCTCCCTGAGACATCACTTCTGTTCTCTGCAGAGCCAAACCCCACTCTCCTTTCAAGGCTCTGTTTTGTGTGACTGCAGTCTGTGTGTGCGTGGGCCGCCATGATAGACTGTGAGTTCCCGAGGCGGGAAGCATAGCCATCTTAACATCACTGGTGCCAAGCCCTTTGCTTGGCACAGAACAAGCAGGTATGAACTGTTTGCAGGGATTGCATTATTATTTTACTGCTTCCCCTTGCCTTTTTTTGAATGAATTACAAATTTTCAGACAGAGTTTTCTCTTCTTTTGTTTCTATTGTTGTACCTAACACAAGACTGAATTTGATCAACTTTCCTACTTGCGTAAGTCCATAGAGTGGAACACACTTGCTCTTGGCCCTTCTACATGGCCTACCACAGCAAGAAGAGCACAGACTGTCAGAAGGATGGGGCCTGGACCACAATTATCAAGTAAGAGAAGCATTTGTGAGTACCGTTTGCCTCCTGCCTTCCTGCTATCCAACCCCATCCTTAGGACTCAGTCACCCCCTCATACAGATGACAGGGAAGAATCTGGGTTGGTGCAGAAGGAAAACTGAGACTCTGTTTCTAGTGGACTTAGGATATTTATGAATAGTGTCTATGGCCCTACTTTTCATCATGTTGGAGTTAAAAGCATAGACTGAAGGGAAGAATCATGGTGTTGATCAATGGCAGTGAGATAGGAAAAGCCATGCCCATTCTCTCCACCATAATCATGAACCTTCATCAGCACTAAGCTGGGTGTCAGTGAGTTTCCAACAGATCCCAATGCTCAACCTTCCAACTCATGAAGTCGTCATCCCTACGGACATGAAGTTATGCCCAGGGCTCAGTGAGGTGGTATGAGGTTCTCTGATAGGGCAGCTCTTGAGTGGGAGAAAGAAGGAAGGATGGCCCAAGTCTACAGCTGGAGGCATAGGAACCAACTCAAGTTCATTCAGAGAACCTGAGAGAAGAGTTGAAACTTCCCTCAGGAAGCCTGAGAAACATTTCTAAAGTTTTGTCCAAAGCTTCTTATAAATGGACTGTATCTTCTGGGTTCCCACCAAGGGCAGCTCCACAGCGATTCGCAAGGAAGTGACTATCCTAATTACCATGGCTCAGATACAGCTGGGGCTAACTTGTCAATTCACTTATTTTATGGCAATAAGTTACTGATGGGGAAAATCATCATGACAAGACCAGGAGCTAAAAACTCCAAATAATAATTAAAAATAAATAAATGAAATCAAAACTCTTGGCACCATAATCCAAAGAGGCTTGCAGAACCGTGAAGTAAATGACCAAGCCATGGTATTGTTTAATAAATTTACTTTAGATCCCCGTGATTCATCGGGTTCCTCCATTCTTCCACTGTTTTTTCCCATCTGTCAAAGTTGCCTATTATACTTCCTATTATTATTTGCTCATATTTGTCTCATATTCTTTGCTGTTGTGTTTTCTTCCTATTGATTGTTGTGTTCTTTTTTAAAAAAATATTTATGTTTTTTTTGTTTTGTTTTGTTTTTTTAATTTTGGCTGTGCTGGGTCTTTGTTGCTGCACACTGGCTTTCTCTAGTTGTGGCAAGTGGTGATGAAGAAAAGGTCAGTTTTCATCCCAATCCCAAAGAAAGGCAATGCCAAAGAGTGCTCAAACTACCACACAGTTGCACTCATCTCACACGCTAGTAAAGTAATGCTCAAAATTCTCCAAGCCGGGCTTCAACAATATGTGAACCGTGAACTTCCTGATGTTCAAGCTGGTTTTAGAAAAGGCAGAGGAACCAGAGATCAAATTGCCAACATCCGCTGGATCATGGAAAAAGCAAGAGAGTTCCAGAAAAACATCTATTTCTGCTTTATTGACTATGCCAAAGCCTTTGACTGTGTGGATCACAATAAACTGTGGAAAATTCTGAAAGAGATGGGAATACCAGACCACCTGATCTGCCTCTTGAGAAATTTGTATGCAGGTCAGGAAGCAACAGTTAGAATTGGACATGGAACAACAGACTGGTTCCAAATAGGAAAAGGAGTTTGTCAAGGCTGTATATTGTCACCCTGTTTATTTAACTTATATGCGGAGTACATCATGAGAAATGCTGGACTGGAAGAAACACAAGCTGGAATCAAGATTGCCGGGAGAAATATCAATAACCTCAAATATAAAGATGACACCACCCTTATGGCAGAAAGTGAAGAGGAACTAAAAAGCCTCTTGATGAAAGTAAAAGAGGAGAGTGAAAAAGTTGGCTTAAAGCTCAACATTCAGAAAACGGAGATCATGGCATCTGGTCCCATCACTTCATGGGAAATAGATGGGGAAACAGTGGAAAGAGTGTCCGACTTTATTTTTCTGGGCTCCAAAATCACTGCAGATGGTGACTGCAGCCATGAAATTAAAAGACGCTTACTCCTTGGAAGGAAAGCTATGACCAACCTAGATAGCATATTCAAAAGCAGAGACATTACTTTGCCAACAAAGGTCTGTCTAGTCAAGGCTATGGTTTTTCCTGTGGTCATGTATGGATGTGAGAGTTGGACTGTGAAGAAGGCTGAGCACCAAAGAATTGATGCTTTTGAACTGTGGTATTGGAGAAGACTCTTGAGAGTCCCTTGGACTGCAAGGAGATCCAACCAGTCCATTCTGAAGGAGATCAGCCCTGGGATTTCTTTGGAAGGAATGATGCTAAAGCTGAAACTCCAGTACTTTGGCCACCTCATGTGAAGAGCTGACTCATTGGAAGAGTCTCTGATGCTGGGAGGGATTGGGGCAGGAGGAGAAGGGGACGACAGAGGATGAGATGGCTGGATGGCATCACTGACTCGATGGACGTGAGTCTGGGTGAACTTGGGGAGTTGGTGATGGACAGGGAGGCTTGGAGTGCTGCGATTCATGGGGTTGCAAAGAGTCAGATACGACTGAGCGACTGATCTGATCTGATTATTATTTCTGTATGAATCTATGCTACAAACTTTGGAAGTCACCCTCTCTGCAAATTGTGTCACTGTGGGAACCACATGCATGTTGGCAAACCAAACGGAGAACCTCAGATATCACCTTTATTCACAATAAAAGCTTTTTTGAATTGGCCAACTTGGCATACAGGCACTTAGTATAATTTTGTCACCAACTGATTTTAAATATTAATTATGATTTTTATCCTATGGTTATACCTTAATATCTGTATCTTGGGAGAGTCAAAGATGTACAATAATTCTGGCATATTTGGATACTTCAGTGGTCAAACCATTAGTACTGAAGTAGTTTTTATTTTAACTTAGGTGAGCTGAAAAGTTATATAAAAAGGTATAATGTTATGCATGTATACATTTGTAGAAGGAAGTCTGTACAATACTGGAACCATGATAAATTTTGATCTTACATTGTACTTTGTAAATAGAAGCACTGTAGGTAATAGTAGTACCTGAAGATCCCAAAGGCCTCTGTCCCACAGGTTTTCACATACATGTCTGTATGTTTATCCTTATATTTGAGCTTTATGGCTGTTATGTCAAAAATATCCACGCCATAGCTCAGATGAATAATTTAAAATAGAGTGAACTTGGATGGTTTGACTTTAAAACAAATTTCAAATGTGTATAAAGTACTCAGATCTCTTAATTCTCTAAAATTCCTATATGAACTATATTTTTTTTTAGGATTCACACACACACACATACACACACATCCCCTTCTAAATGGTTTGTTGAAAGGTTCCATGAGACTGAGGTGGAAGAAACGCTTTGAAGAAATGAGACGTGCATCCTGAGGGAAGGTGATTATGAGGAGCCGAGATGGGGCCAGAAGAAAGCATTGTGTACCCCGAGAATAGGATGTAAGTGAAAGGTTGATTCTTTGCTGATGGGAACATTTACTCCCAAACAGAAAGCTGTTGGTATGCAAAGCACTTTTGCAAACTTGATTCATTTCCCAGTCTAGCTAAATCCGGATGAAAAGTTTCCAATTTCTCTATACCATTTGTCCATGCGAAGCCCCTGGTATTGGCACAAACTCAGTGATCTGTTACCTTTGGGTCAGATAACATACCCTATACTTTCAGAACAAACCCCTCAGCTGCTAATGCTATGCTATGCTATGCTAAGTCACTTCAGTCGTGTCCGACTCTGTGTGACCCCATAGACAGCAGCCCACCAGGCTCCACTGTCCCTGGGATTCTCCAGGCAAGAACACTGGAGTGGGTTGCCATTTCCTTCTCCAATGCATGAAAGTGAAAAGAGAACGTGAAGTTGCTCAGTCATGTCCGACTCCTAGCGACCCCATGGACTGCAGCCCACCAGGCTCCTCCGTCCGTGGGATTTTCCAGGCAAGAGTACTGGAGTGGGGTGCCATTGCCTTCTCCGACCCCTCAGCTGAGAGCTCCACTGAAATTCCCACTGTGCTTTTCCAAAACATGTGACAGAACAAAGGACCCACCTGCAGGCAGAGGCAGTGAGAGGGCCACGGAAATCCGAGGGGAGCTTTCTTACTTTCCTGCTAAGGTGGATGTGGGGCTCCAAGGAAATCAGATCTCCAGACGGAGGTAGGTCAACACATCCCCTGGGGAGAAGCCCTCAAGGTGACACACTGCAAACTTCCATCTGGCACAGTTTAATGAGAAGAAAGACCAGCCATGCTGCCTGCACCACTGGAGATGGAGGTAGCCATTCATCTGGGTCTATAGGTAGAGATGAAGATGCTACTGCTGTCCATCAATCTCTAAGCAGCAGCAAAGGCTTTAAGACAGAGTTGAGTCTAACAGCCTTTCTTGGATTGAATTTAAAAGAATAAGGGCACCCACCCCAGCCAGTTCCCCATTTGAGGAGAATATGAACACGTGCCTTTCTCAAGTTCAGCCCCACAGGGAAGCACTCTGCTTTAGGGCAGCCTGTGGCCCCTCCCTCTGAACACAAGCGATCCTTCTTGCAGAGGCCTGACCACAGAGAGCTCTCTGTTTTGCATTTTTGATTTCAAGTGTCCTCCTGCCCCACAGTGGCCAGTGTGAGTCTGACCAGGACCTTGAATTCAAAGCATAGCATCACCCCTCCGTGGAGCTGAGAGGCCACTAACACCCGAGATTCGGTTTCCCCTCTGTCTGACCTTGAGTGAGCATTTGATCTCTCAAGGCTTCAGTTTCTACATCTTGGAAATGGGGGAATAATCCGAATACTGACACCCTAATCCTATTGTGAAGATCAGAGGAGACAGCGTGTCAAATTTTAAACGACAAAGAGCCCTACAAATGTCAGCTGTCTGTCATTGCTGTAATTGCTGATTTCTTTGTTATCATTCTGTTCCTTATCTAAGTAAGACTGGTCAAGAGAGGCTATGCTTTGTTCTTTATCAAAAGCACTCATTCAAACAAGCCTTCCCTGTGCCAGTTTTGTACTAGCCTGCCTGTCCTAGGTGATCTTATCCCAGATAGTCAGGGAAAAAAGCCTGAAATAGCCTCTTTGGGGCCCCTGCTTTTGACTGGGGGTTTTGGGATCTGCAAGACCTTCAGAGTCCGAAGGAAGTAGTTGTTAGCAAGGGTATTTCCCTTGGTGAAGTTCAGCAGACTTGGGCTGGGCTGTGGTCACAGGTCCACGTGGGAAGGATATCGTGTCTGGAGGATCCTGTTCTGGTACAGGGCTGGCAGTTTGAGGCCATGCAGTGGGGGAGATGGTCAAGGGGGGTGGGGGCTCCAAAAGCTCAGCCAGGAGGAATATGAGCCCCTGCATGCCCTTCCAGCCTCTTTGCCCTCAAAGCCCCCGAGCTGCTGCCTCTGACCACAGGACCCTCTCTGTTCTCCAGATGCTTTACATGCTTTATTCTCTTTCCTGCCATAAGACCTCTGCCCAATCCTGTCTCATTCCCTGCATCTGAATGCTCCCTCCCCTGCTTTATGGAAATACTATAATCCCATCCTTAGCACAGCTGCCTCAGGCTTCCCCTGATGACCCCAGACCCACTGAGGTTCATCAAAGCAAACTCTTCTCTTCCACAGTAGAGTGTCCAACAAGAGTAGATCAACAAACAGTTCTGTTGTCTGCCCCAGAAGACAGTCAGCTCCAGGGCTCAGAAACTGTGGGGTTTTGCTTTTGCTCTGTTTTTTGTTTTTTGTTTTTTTTAGTTTTCTGATTATTGATATTTCTTACCACCTAGTAGAGACTTTGGGATGTTACAGATTTCCATCAGGTATTTTTCAAGCAAAAGGACAGGTGAATGGATGGATGGATGGATGGATGAAGGGAAGAGGAAGGCAGCCAAGAGAAAAGAAGAGGAGCAGAATGCTATCCTAGGCAGAGAGACTCGCCTGACCTCAGTACAGAAGCAGGAAGGCTGTGTGGGTGCAGGGGCCTGCAAGCTGGTGCTTCCAGTGTGGTGAAGGTGGAGCTCGGAGGGAGCTGGGCAGGGGTGGGGCCCACAGGACCCCCTGGGGAGCTTGCACCTCACTCCAAGGGGGAAGGCCTGTCCAGCTCTGCAGCAAGGCTGCTGCCCCAAAGAGCCCCCATCCCCGTCTGAAGGCAGGACCTCAGGCCCTGATGCTGTGGCCAGATGTGAGCCCCAAATCACCCTGCTTCCCCTCCTCTCTATCTCTCACTTTGAGCCCATCAACATTTCCCATCACTGCCATGCGAAAAGTAAGTACATCATACGTTAATTTGTATTGTCACAGCACCATAGAGCCGTGGTAAAGAGCACATTCATTTTTAATCCACTATGAATAATATATAAATATGTATACAGTGTGGAGGGTCAAGAGGAGTAAGGAGAAAGCAAGCAGTACACTGTTTATAACAAAAGTGGGGAAACGAGATATTTTTCTTACTTCCTACGATGGAAATATCTGCTCTTTCCCTGTACCTGAGGAGGAAAGGAAAATGCCTGCCCTTGGGGGACCATTCATTCATTACGGTTCTGCACTTGTGGGCAGCTGGGTTCAGGGAAGAGCCGGGGCTGCATCCACGAGGCTTCCAGACTTTCCATGCTGGTGGTTTCTGCTCAGGTGCGTGATGGCAGAGGGGCGTGGGGGTGAGGTAAGTGACCAACCTCTAGTGCTTAGTCTAGGGTGATGAGAAAACAGTCCGACACCGGTTCATCAGAGCACATTTACAGGAATTGCCTCAATGGTCCTCGTGACTATCAGTGGGGATATATGGTGGAGAAACATCTCTCCATTTTATGGGTAAGAAAACCAAGATTAAATAATTGTCCAAAGTCAGGTTGGCACAGCTAGTTGGTTCCTGATCAGGAATTCCACCTTTGGGTTTTCTCAAAACAGACGATCATGCCTCTACTCCCTCCTGTCACTCCCTACACACCACCTGTGGAAATTCTCTACAAAGGGGTGTCTTTGATCAGGACCCGAGGGTGCTCCAGGAGACAGTCCGCTCCTCTGTGGAGGAGTGTGTACTGTAAGGTGTGATATTGCATGTGTCACATGCCACACTCTTTATGCCACAAGCACTACTATGGCCTCTGCCATCAAAGGCTGGCATTGAGCACATGGCTGGCACCAAGCCGCAGGGTTGTAAGCTCTCTGTCAAAGCTCCTATTGCACAACTCCTGGACCCCAGACCACTTCCGGGAGCACACACTGAACACCTGCTGCATGCATTAGCCTGAGAAGATTGCTGTTGGAATGATCTGGTACTTTTAGCACTGAGAAGGTGAGAAGGACATCTATCCCACATGCCTGATACAGGCCTACCCAATACATGCTCAATGGTTGCTCATGTCTAAAGGTTGACTTTAAGAGTTGTAACCCACTGGAGACCCAAGTGGGAGGAGGAAGGGGCCAATCATTCATGAGGGAAGGACATCCCAGCTTCGAGCAAGGCTCCAGTGTCCAGTTGAAAGATGGCTCAAAGGTGGGGGGACTCACAGGAGAGAAGGAACATTCTTGAGGAAAGACACATATGCTGTTTGCCAGAGCCAGGGCTACACATGGTGACAAAGGCACAACTCTGGATGTTGGAACAAGGGCATCCTAGGGTGGAGAGGAGCAGCCCCCAGAACCATGGTTCATGCTCCATGGTCAACACAAGCAAAAGCATCCAGAAGAGGGTCATGTATGCAAGTGGTGGGGAGGGGGCTCCCTGGAACAGGTAAACAGCAAAGGGGCAATCCCCCCGTGTCCTTACGCTGCCAAGCCATCTCTCACACCAGGCAAGCTTTTCAGATCAATCTCACTGGTGCCCTTCATTGTTTGTTGAAATAACTGGAAAAAGACAGTAGGTAAATAAAGACAGTTCCTAAATAAAGAGGAACATTGCAGCCATGGCTTCTAGATCAGCCCTGACCACACCCTCATATACCTTGGGTGAGTGTAGACCCTTAAGAAAGCCAGAAAGCATGAGAGAACCCAGGCTGACCAAGGAAGAATCTTGGGGACCAGCAGCCTCGGGCCCTGCCACAGCTCACGGTTGACCCACCTGTGACATGCTCATTTTCCTTTCTGCAACATCCTCTCTGGCGCACAGGATCATGGAGTACTTCTAAACTACCACCCAAAGGTCTCCCACAGTCATGCTCTATGGTGCTGTCTTCTAGAAAGCTCCTGGTAATGACCTGGAGAGAAGTAGCCCTCAGAGGCAGCTCACATGCAGAGGGCAATGAGGCTTGGGAAGTACCAACAAGACTCCTTAATAACAGCCCTGCCCCTATTGCACCCCACCCAGAGCCCTTTGGATTCCTTGAAACTAAGGACACTTGCACTAGCAGTAAAGAATCTGCCTGCTAACGCAGGAGACGTAAGAGACACAGGTGATTCGTGAGTTGAGAAAATCCCCTGGAGGGGGCCATGGCAACCGACTCTAGTGTTCTTCATGGAGAATCCCGTGGACAGAGGAACCTGCTGAGCTTCAATCCACAGGGTTGCAAAGAGTCGGACACGACTGAAGTGACTTAGTACACGCACAAAGACCTTTGCAAACTGCAAGCTAGTAGGAAGGAAAATGGCTCCACATATGGGGCAGATTTTGTAAGTTGAAAACAGTCTCCCAGAGGAGGACTGTGCCCAGTGGACCTGGGAGAAATCCAGGCTGGGTGGTCCACTGGGCGGGCCTGTCGGCCAGGCCTCCAAGGTGGTGCTTGTCTCCACTTGGCCCTCACCTGCTGCCCCCTCTGACTGACTGCTGCTCTGTCTGACCCTGGAGCTGCCAGCTGGGGGAGTCCCTGCCCAGGACCCCGCCCATCCTCCAAGTTTCAACGTGCTCTGCTGGGCAAAGAAATGGGTAAAAAAATGTACAAGAACATGCACTGAGCTGATAAAAAGAGCCATTTCTCAGTAACACACATTCCATATATATTTTTTAATTTCCCTAATTCTAAATAGGCAAGAATGGCTCTAATCAGGTACATAATTTATGTTTTCAGTTTTCAAAAAAATATTCATCCGTCTAATCAAAGATGCTAAAACACTTTGAAATATCCTTAGTATAAATAATTTTAGGTTTTAAATTTCCTGTGATTTGGGTTTTAATTTAAAACACTATCAAAAAATATTTTACAATTTTAAAAGTGAACTTTGATCCATGTGGTAATAGATTGGAGACATCAATGTGAACTTGTGTTTAGCTTAATATGTATAGTAGAGATGTGGGTACATGCAGGGGTTAGTCTACGCACAAATATTTCCTTTTTCTCAGTGGAGAGGGCCCAGAACCCGTGACATCCCAGTGGTAACAAGGACAGTTAGCCCAGAACTTGACTTCTAATACTATTCTCAAGAAAGGGAGCCAGGGCTTCTTGGAGAAATGGCTCATTCTAGGGCTGGAGCAGGACATACACAAGGTGATCCTGAAACACTTCATGCCATAAAGAATTGCTCCAAAGCCATAAGCTGCTGTGGGTATCAGAGCCGCACGCAGTCCAGTGAGAGAGCCCCCAGTGGCCAGAACTGGAACAGCTTCAGCAACGAAGTAAATGACGAAGTATAAAATAAGCCCCCTCAAGTCATACTGACATAAACAAATGATTGAATCAATACATACATGGAGGACTTCCCTGGTGGTTAGGGTTAAGCATACTCCTCCCAATGCAGGGGACATGGGTTAGAACCCTGGTCCGAAAAGCTTCCACATGTCGAGGGGTAACTAAGCCCGTGACTACTGAGTGCCGTGCTCTGGAGACCATAAGCTGCAACAACTGAAGTCTGTGCGTTCTAGAACTTGTGTTCCAAACCAAGAGAAGCTAGTGCAATGGGAAGCCCATGCACCGCAACTAGAGAGTGTGCCCCCACCTGCCAGAACTAGAGAAAGCCCACGTGCAGCAACGAAGACCCAAACTAAATAAAACATGTAAGATATTGGGGTGGTATTGTTTAGTCGCTAAATCATGTCTGACGTTTCCGCAGCCCCAGGGCTTCCCTGGTGGCTCAGACAGTAAAGAATCTGACTGCAATGCGGGAGACTCGGGTTCAATTCCTAGGTCAGGAAGATCCCCTGCAGGAGGGAACGGCTACCCACTCCAGTACTCATGTTTGGAGAATCCCATGGACAGAGGAGCCTGGCGGGACACAGTGCATGGGGTGATAAAGAGTCAGATGAGCTGAGCAACTTTCACTCTCACTCTTCATGGACTGAAGCCTGCCAGGCTCCTCTGTCCATGGGATTTCCTAGGCAAGAATACTGGAATGGGTAGCCATTTCCTTCTCCTGGGATCTGACCCAGGAATTGAAGCCAGGTCTCCTGCATTGGCAGGCGGATTCTTTACCACTGAGCCACCAGGGAAGCTCTGCTGCTGCTAAGTCACTTCAGTCGTGTCCGACTCTGTGCGACCCCATAGACGGCAGCCCACCAGGCTCCCCCATCCCTGGGATTCTCCAGGCAAGAACACTGGAGTGGGTTGCCATTTCCTTCTCCAATGCATGAAAGTGAAAAGTGAAAGGGAAGTCGCTTAGTCATGTCCAACTCTTAGCGACCCCATGGACTGCAGCCTACTAGGCTCCTCCGTCCATGGGATTTTCCAGGCAAGAGTACTGGAGTGGGGTGCCATTGCCTTCTCTATACCTACTTGGAAAACTACAGAGGCCTCACACATTCCAAACTACTTACTACACAGGTGCTCCCCTGCAAGGAGGTGGCTGAAACTCCCACTTCTTTGTGCTGGCTGCATGGTGACCTCCTGCACAGAACTGCAGTGTGGAAAGCACTTCGGAGGAACTGAATAGGCAGACATCTGACAATCATGAGCTCAGCCAGGTGACCAAGGTCAGGAGGAAAGCACGTACTCTGATTTGATGGGATGAGAAGGCACTTCATTTCTGTGGCTTTCCTCCCCAAAACCCGGAATCCAAGTCCACTCACGAGAAATCTCAACTGAGGAACGTTCTACACAGTATGTCTCAAATCTAGCCATGTCATTAAAACCCAGGAAATACGGAGAAACTGTCACAGCTAGGAGGGCCCTTAGGAGAGCTGACCCCTACATGAAATGTGGTCCTGGAATAGAGACAGAACACTGGGTAAGAGTAAAATGTGGGCTTTACTTAATAATAGTGTATCAATACTAAGTCATCAATTGTAATCGATGTACCATACAAATGTTAGATGTTAGTAGGAGGAGCAGCCCTACCAGGATTCCGTGTTCGTGGTACTCTGGTCCAGTATGAAGAACCTGGGTTCTTGAGCCAGACACCTGGATTTGAACCTTACCTGTCTCTACAGGTTACGTGCTTTGGGGCCGGCTATTCAAACTTTCCAAGTCTCAGCTTTTTCACCCATGTATAATGGGTGTACTCCTAATAATAGTTCACTCATCAGGTTGTGAGGATTCGAGGAGAAAAGCCTTGTAAAATGCTTAGCACAATGTGTGGCCCGTAGGAAGAGTTCCATCAGCGTTTGTTCGATATGGTTTTGCATATTAAAATACTCCTTCTGTTAAGTGCCTGTTATGTGAGAGTCTTGAATTGGAACTGTCATTCCAGTGCCAGTGCTGGAGTCAGCTGTTAGGACTCCACTTGCCAGGGAAGGACACTGAGGCTCCGAGAGGCTCCATGTGTCTCTGGACCCATGAAGCCAGGGAGGCAGAAAACTCAGCTTTGCACCAGCTCCCTCTTAGACTGCAGACAGGGCTCAACCCACTGTCTCGCTTCCTCTCTGCCGCTTCAGGTTCAAGTTTAGTTAGTATGAAAGCTGAGAAGATGAGACTGGATTCCAGGAGATGTGTGCAGAAGAGAGCATCTGGCAGGGATGTCAAAGTCCCCCAGACCCTTCCAGCTCAGCCCTGTCCCCTCTTCTCCCCCAGCCCCCAACCCAGGACTTCAGAACTCAACCTCAGGAGACCCTGCCCTTCCCTCCTGCTGATCTCACACTGGCTCCTTCCTTAGCAACTTCATTCCCATGCTCTGGCCCACACCATGCAGATTTTGCCTTAAATTCTGTTTATTTGTTTGCCCCGGGCTGTCTATGCGCTCAGCGAGCCACCAGCCTGCCTGGGTGGTCAGGAGAGCCAGATTGCAGCGCAGGCTTGGCCGCCAGCACTCACAGGCAACTATTGATCAGAGATCTTAAATCATTCCCCAGATTTTATGAAAGCATTTATGTTTATCATTAAATAACCTTCAAAGGGTCGATGAACTTACTTTCCTTTTTTGGAGATTTTTAGATGCGTAATATAATAATGCTCTAACAATACCCAGTGTTTGTCTCTGGGTGAGCACACTTAATCCTGAAAGAAATGCCAGGAGAGGCCAAAGAGAGAGAACGCAAGGTGGGAGCCGGAGAACAGACAGGCTGGCAGCCTCTCCATTGTCACACAGCAAACCTCGCCCTCTGAAACTCTTCTCTCTCCCAGCATTTCCAGGAAGGGGATACTTGGAAACCACACTAACGGGAGTGATTTTAGATGGAACAGAACTGACCACTTTCAGGTTCACAGCCTTAGGAAAAAAACAAGTGAATCAAAGCTGGATACACTTTTAATAAATAGCCAGTGAAGTTATTAAGGTGGTACTCGAGCGAGGACAAAAATAGAAGGGTTTCTAAAATATAAGGTGCCAATACAGCATCTTCTATCCACACTTTTGATATCCACATCTTCCCCTCCTTAGGAATATTGGGCTAAATGCAGTTCTCTGAAGTTCCGGTGGCAATAAGGTGGATGCTAGGCATTTAGCAGAAGCTGTCACAGCCAGCCCCGCTCCATGTGAACCCACCTCTGGCACCATCGGACTCACTGGGTCAACAGACCACCCCGGAAACAGCAAGGAGAAAGACCCAGGACCAAAAGGCAGTGGGCCTGCTCTGCACACCGCACCAGTCCCCAAATTCCCTCTGTATGTGCCTCCACCTCTGGTCTCCAGCCTTTGATGACTTCCTGTCTCTTACCACAGCATCTTGCCTCCTCAGCCTGACTTTCCAACTTGCAACCCTGTTTTACCTAATATTTATTGCCATTGCCACCAGGAATTTGCCCACCCCAACCCCCAAATCTCTTTCCAATTAGATCCCACCAAAGCCTCAGCTCCTTCTTGAAGCCTTTCTTGGGACCCAGCTGTCACAGCCCCACAGGCACTTAGCAAAGGCCCACACAAGTAGGCATTTTAACTGAGTTCTGTTGGGACTGCTCACTAATGGCTTCCTGTGACTTGGGTGTGGTGGGTCTCTCCGTTCCCTGAGGGGCCTGGAGATGCCTGCCATGCACATCTCAGAATGGATACCAGAAGCTGGGAGTTGTTCCCTTTGGGCGGCTTCTTGGGAAGGGCTCGGGCCTGCCTTGGGTGGGTGCCCCTCTGCTCAGCTCCATGTTCTCGCTTTCACAAAGGCCTAAGTGACACCCTGGAGTAGGCAGCCCTGACCTTAAAGAGGCTGGTCCCAGCTTCTGGTCTTGCAAGGACACACTCCCACCTTGCTTCCTTCCACCCGGCTTGGCATCCTTCTTCAGAGGACCTCCTAAGAGGCGGCCCTGCAGAACCCTCCCTGCACACCCGGACCATGCCCTCCGCCTTGCCCTGCCTTCCACACCAGGAAAATCCAAGTGCTCTGGAGGCCCCCAGGGTTCCCAGTCCCAGCCGCCACATTCCTCCCAGCACCTGTGAAGGATGCACAAGAGCCCGCAATCATTTCCCGGTGCACCTTGGGTCACCTTGGGTCTCCGTCTCCCAATCACGGTCCCATGAACAAGTCTTCTTGCCCCACGCCCCTCCCTGGCATCCTCAATCATGCCAGTCACAGTCCCATGAACAAGCTTTCTTGCCCGACGCCCCTCCCTAGCATCCTCTTTCTGTGGGGATCATGCCCCTTTCTGTGTGGTGCTGGAACAGTACCCCCTACCTCACCGGAGCCCCAGAGCCCAGGTGACCACGGGCCAGCTCCACGGAGTCCACCACTGCTCTGGAGATACATGCTTTTGCCCTCCTCAGAAGTCACAAGCTGCAGGCACACACATTTTTCTTAAGTTTGTCTTTATTCTTAGCTTTCTATGTTCTTGGTTTCTCCAGTGAAATTTTTTTTTTGCCTCATGCCATGTGGAGTCTTAGTTCCCCAACCAGGGATCGAACCCACACCCCTGCATTGGAAGCATGAAATCTTAACCTCTGGGTGGCCAGGGAAGGCCCACAGTTTTATTATTTTGTCCCCAGTGCTATTTTTACAAAGACTTAAGGTATTGCCAATGTCTCAGAACAAAGAGATTTCATGTAAAAATACAGATTTCCAGTTTATCTTGAAAAGGTCTGGCAAGATCTTCTCAGAGGCAGTCACCTGCCTGGCACCGGGACCCCAGTTCTCAACCCCCGAGAACTGCCTGGGTCTAACAACCGGTGCTTCACCTCCTTTGGGTGGGGCGGGTCACTGGGTGAAGTCTTCCTGTGGTTTTTCACGTGGCAGATGAATTGCATTCCTGTACACACCCAGTGAAATAAACAAGTGGGTGGTCTCTGCTGGTTTAATCATTTCCTGTTTTCCATTGTGTCCCTTAAGATGAACACATCAACCCTTAATTGTAGGTTCTGTTTTATTATACAATTTAAATATTGGGGGGAGGGGGCAATGTTGTAACTGGGCATGTGCCAAGGATGTGGTATCCACAGTGCCACCTTGGAAAAGACATGGAGGGAGGGGGGGCAAAAAAGTCATCCAACACAGAAGACTGTACGTTTATAGACGGCAAATCCACTAAAAGCTGATGTCCAGGGTTACCTGTGGCCAATTCACCACCCGCTCTTCCCATTCTCATCTTTGTAAACACAGTACATGTGTGGGGGTGGGGAGGGCGCCTATGGTTTGGGGGAGGGGCCCAGGCAGGCTCATGTTGGTTGCAGAAGACCTCACCAAAAACAGTGTAGCAGGACCAGTCATATTCCATCAAATTTCAGGGCTGTTGTATCGTATTAATGTGAGTTTATGAGAGACAGAATCACACGTTCCTCTTTTCACAAAAGAATCAGACACCCACTATCCATACCCACAGTATATATCCATATAAATGGGCACACTGAATGTATTTTAAATAGCTACATTTTATCATGCCCAATTCAACAAATTGGTACCGTGAACAATGGAAAATTTAACAAACTAAAAAGGGGAGATGGAAACATAAACTTTTCAACGTTCAACGCTCTCCAAGCGCCACGAATGTTGTCACATGCCAAAAAATAAAATTAAATAAATAAAGCACAGGAGAGAGGTGGCTTTTCCTGTGAAGTCACAAAGGAAACGGTACTCTTTTCTTCCCTTTTTTTCCCCCTATAAAAGGCTCTCTCTCAAATCAAAGGTGTCAGACTTTGCTTTCTCTGGCTGGCATGATCCAGAATACGGCTGAGGAATGACAGATGTCGGCACCCAGCTGCAATGAAGCATGCTAAAGTTTCCGTCTAATCCACTTATTTCTCTGTAGTCACGTAAACCAAAACAAATGGGCAGGGCTTTACATTAGGCAGAAGCCCCACAGCAGCAGGACTCTGTTGCATAATGCAGTCGACACGCCATCTTGGTATCATTTTCCCTCCGCAGGGAAGGCACCTCGCAGTGAGAACCGCTCGGAAGTGTGGCCCCCGAAGAGTCCCTCGCGTCCCCTTCACCCTGGGAGGGACAGGGTTTCCTCGAGAGAGGGACGTTTAGGGGGAGAAGAGGGTGTCAGCTTGGAGGGAGGCCCTCCCGGGACCCAGGACCAGGACCCACGTGTGCGCACACTCACACGCCAGCGCGCTCCCGGGTTTTTTGAGCGGCTAAACTAAGACGATCAGTTTAATCACCAGCACCATCGTTTTCAACTACTTGAATAAATCCAGAGGAATTATACCCGGAGCCCGTGTGTAATTAAAGTGAGGGTTGTTAGACTCTTCATTTAATAAAACACTTGAAAAGAAAAGCCCTTGTAGGTTTAGCAATGCCACGGGGAGCGGAGGGTAAGTGAGCTCGGCGCGCCAGGCGCCAGCCCTGCCTCCTTCCAGCCTGCGGTGCGACCACCTCCTGAACCAGCTCCCCTCTCCGTCTTGTAAGGAGCGGGGCCAGGATCAGGAGTCGTGGGGCTCTGTCACCGCCAGCAGTCCCAACAGCTGCGAAGCACTCTTTCAGCACAAGTCACAAGAAAAGATGTGACGGATTTCGCCCATGGCAGAATGGCGTTCTGTTTCTGGCCCTTCAGGCAAAAACAGTAAAGGCAAAGAGGAAAATTTGAGATTTCCCCCCTTCAACTTCCCACAACAACCTCAGCAAAACCACATGACTCGCCTTCTACAATCTCCCTGGTGTGTTCACTGCTACTTTGGCAGGAAATCAGAATTACTGTTATATAAATTCCATCTGATGCCAGAGCGACCATCTGTGAGTAAAACTGCTTCACCTACGTCTGCCTGCAAAGCCACTCTCCCAGAGACAAGGGAGAAGGGGAAAAAAATTTGATTAATTTGCAGAATGCTTGTGATTTGCTCATATATTATTATAACTGCTCATCAGCACATGACAAATTCCCAGCCCTCGGTGCAGGCTCCCGTTCGGTTTCAGCAGTTTCTTGCGTCGGCACCTGACAGACTGCAGGGCCTCTAATGACTTTCAGATGCTTACAAACAGTAATTCTATCTTCAGAATAAAAAAGAAAAATCCGTAGGAAGAAAAGAGGAGCGAGTTCGTCTATTTCATTTCCTTCCTGTAGATCAACATGATTTAACTCTTAAGGGCGGCCGCAGCTCCAAGATGGGGCCTCCCAGGCCCCAACACGGCCGCCTGCGGAGACAAAGACCCCCGTTGCCCCAGCTCCAGCTCCCGGGGAAGGTGGGGGCTCAGCCCCGCTGGGCGCGCCCCGGTGCCTGTCGCCTCAGCCTGGCTTTCCCTCTGCGTTCTCCCTGTGCGCAGTGGAGTCCCTTTCATTTGTCCACTTCTAATACCCTAATAACCTCTCGCATTCTCTGCAAACACATCTGCCTCATAACTGCACTTGGATTTCTGGTGTTCCCCCCTCCCCTTTGCTTTTAAAACTCTGATTATGCCTTCTGAAGCCCTGCCTCTGTGCTTGATTGCCTGTTTTAGATTAGAGATTTTAGCAAGGAGACAAAGACTTCAGAATGCACATCAGTCCCACATATGAGGACCCACAGAAGGAAAAGCGATAAAACGCGATACACCATCTGTCCACAAACAATAACCTGCGTGTTTGGAGGCTCACAAATTATTTAGCATACAACCTTCCCAAATTACGGGAGCCTTGAAACAGAGCAGAGTCTGGGAGTGAGACCCTCTTTGATGTCCTTTGGTATTTCCCACCCCACACCCCCCTACCTCCAAATTGATTGCTAACAGTTGAGGAATGTCTCGGTGACAAGAAGATTTTTATTGTCAAGATATCCCTTTTACATGTGGCCTGGGACACAGACAGGGGCCGGCTCATCCCAGCCACAGACGATCTGGGACAATTGGACCAGATACAGAGTCCGTCTCTTTCAGACGTGTCTGTAGGGGGCTGGGCCACCAGGGAGGAAGAAGTGGTCTCCAGAGCAGATCCCACTCTTAACACAGAGGGATCCTGATCGTCTCTGCCTGTTCTGCAAACCGGTCAGCTGGTTGGTTCACTGTGAGAAGATACTCTAGATTTTGTTCTGGAGGGATTTAGACTACACGCAAAGGGATCTCCCCTCCCCACCTGAGAGACGTGTTCTTCCACCCTTCCTCACTCAGACTGTTCTGAGCAGCCACACTGACCCTAGGCCATAAATTCCTCATAAGAATTTGCCAGTATCTTTACTCACACTACAGAATTCCTTCTAAAGTGATTGACTAAACTGGAAGGGAAAGAAGGACCAAGCATTACTTTAAAAAAAAAAAAAAAAAGTAGTTTTTGTTTCAAGCAGGTGCATTTTTGTCAGATACTCCTTGCCCTCGTTTTAAGGCTGGGATCACGGATGGCATCCACGGGCTTTGTCATCACATTTAATAGTCCTCACACAGCCCGAGGAGTAGGTCCTCTCATTTCACAGGTGCAGCAACCAAGATGTGAAAGCAATCAGCGGTGTGCCCAGGTGAAGCCGAATGGGCACCTAGCGTTTGAAACCAAGTGGTCCAACTCCAGACCCCTCTTCTCTAAACCATCAGAGATCCTCGCTTAAGGATGAGACTGGAGAGGAAGCCATTTAGTGTCAATGATCCAACGGAATAGTTTATATGATCATTAGTAAACAACCAAACATTTACTTTACAAATTGAAGCCTTTCCTGAGTCTCAAAATAGATTCGTCATTAAGATTAGAGTTGAATGGGAACTAAATGTGGCTTCGTTACCAAATTCATCTTCAGTTTAATTATCCAGGTTCTTCTAGTCCCTTCCCCTGAACTTCCTCTCTGGAGTCCCCTGCCCGCTCCAGGGGCGCTGATCTCCCCCTCAATGGTAGGACTTGGTCCGCGTGCGGACTCTCTTCCCTGCTCGGAGGCTCCCTGAGGACAGTGGCCCAGCCTTGTTGGTATCTGTCTCCAGCCCATCTCGGACAAAACCCTGCACACAGTAGGTGGCCGGCAAGTAAGTACCTATTGTTGGCTTTCTGGAGACGCCTCAAGATGTCCAGCACCACAGGGCTCTGAATTGTAGCATGTTTCTCAGACTCCCCTAACCTGAAATCAATTAAGACAGTGTTTACACACACAGCTTGGCTGAAATTAAGACGGGGGGGGGGGGGGGACGGGTGGTGTGCAAGGAAGGAAGCAGGGGAATCTCACTTGCATTCAAACAACCAGATGTTTATTTTATTTTTTAAAATACATGATGCCAAACAACAAGCCACAGTGGAATTTCCACTTTCTGGTCTTGAGCAGGAAATCCTCATTCTGTGCCTTGCAGCCCCAACAGACACGTGTACCCATTTTCCTTCCCTGATGACGTCACTGCGTCATTCTCTCCTTTGCACGTGCATCACTCTTTGTGATTGGCTGAGAAACTCCACACCCACCACCCACGTTTTGCATGGGGAAGTCAGGGCTACAGGTGACCCCAACAGCTTCTGCTGGTCAGTCCAAGCACAACCCATCCACGCACCGTCCTGAGGCCTTGGCTGTCTTCCTTTTAGAGGAAATTTCCAAATTTCTATTTCTTGTCTGATGACCACCTTGTCCCAAAAACCACAGCCAATCTGTAAGCCTACCTAAAGAACTGAGCTTCCAAACGTCCCCCACCCCCAAATGATTCAGAAAACCAGAAAAGGAAGGAAAAAAATGAGGGTCTCCTAAAGGAAGCGGTTTCTGGTTGGGGGGGTAAGTTGCCCCTCATGCAACCACCCTCCCCGACACACACACACACACACACACACACACGCTCTCGGTGTCTCAGCACTAACCATGTGTCAGAGATGGTACAAGGATAATCATCTTGCTGAATCCTCAAAATGACAGGATGGTATCAAGCAGTCAGTTAAAGCCCAGACTTACTGCAAACACATGCAGAAGGGTAGAGGAACCAGCAGAGCCAGACGTGGGATGCAGGCAGCCTGACCCCAGCACTCAGCTGCCTGGCCTTTGAGCGATGGGCTCCCCACAGCTGCAAGCCTCCATTTCTCCATCTGTCAGAGGGGCTCACCTGAGGGTGGCAAGGTCCACCTGGTGACACCCACCCAGAGTTTAGCACACACGTTGCCGACTGCTATGACCATAGATGTCAGCTGCCGATCCTTGGCAGAGCCCAGGTCCCTGAAGTTTCTGTTTGCCTTCTCTCCAGTCCATGTTCCCTGGGATGATACGTCTCCAGCAGAAGGTAACTGGAGGTGGGGCAGCCAGGGCTGTGCAGTGCCTCATGACCTGCTCTTAGCCCCAGCACAGGGGGTTCCCTGGGACTAGAGCCACGGCTGGCCCTAGAAACACCGTCACTCCACTCCCCCTCAGGCATGCACTTCTCTTAAATGAAATACTGCAGTCCATCAGGATGAAGTGGGGGTTTCAGAAGCTGCAGTAAGAAAATTAAAGAGACTAAGTCAGAGCATTTTATGCACGTGGGATAACTGCCTTTTGATATAGCTTTTTACTACACATTTGGTATTATGGATCCATAACAGATAAAAGTGTATCGTGGAAAATATAAAAGTGCCAACAATTGTCAATATGCATTCACACGCTGTAGTAAGAATATTCTATAAAATACTCTCAAAATATGATGGATGTGCGTAACTGAGTGATGCGGCTAATGAAAACTTGGAGAAAGTACATCTTAAGCCCCGAGGAGGCTTATGAGACACAACAGCCCGAACTCAGCTGACATTTAAAGAAGTCCCTTGATACTCAGAACAAAGAGTCCTCAAGCATACACTTTCCCCATAGCAAGGACTCAAAACACACAGAAAAATGAAATAAAATCTGAAGTCTAGGCTCTGGTGACAGGAAGGAGCATTCTGGGTAGCTGAGAGAGAACCCACAGCAGACGCGGACCTTGGTTCTCTGGACACCCGCGAGGTCCCCGCGCAGACAGGCATGGGGGGTGAGTGGGGGCTGAAGCAGCGTGGGCTCAGCCTGCCCATCTGTGATCTACATGTCTGTGGGCATCTACTCCTCAGGATGAATTTTATGCTCCAGCTTCATTGTTTTGCTGCCTTCACTTTTCCTGGCAGCCATAAACACATTGTTATGCTCTCAAAAATAAATAAATAAATAAATAAAGTAAAACATTACCAGCTTCCTATACACATAATAAAATCAATCTTCTGCCTCTAGTACATTAAATGAAATAGCATGTCCCCAGAAAATACATAATAGTCAGTGTCTACAAGAATCATGCAAATAAAAGTAAAAATAAAAATCCAAAGGTCAGAATAAAGCACTAAGACTATCCTACAAAAATACAGATAAATATTTGCATGCATTCTACATAGCCTGTGTCCTGAAAGTGCCTCTATCAAGATGTATTCTAGAATTCCTAATCTATGGTGCCTTTTTCTGATAGTTTATGAAGTCAGTCTTCCTATTTCCCCGAGATACAGACATTACACACAGCGACAGTAAATAGACCTTTTTAATTGAGCTGATAGGTTGAAAGTGAACGTGTCCTTGAATTTACACTGAAAGATAGACAGTGATTATAAGAAGGGATTTAGCCACCGACTTCCCTTTTGTATGACAAGGATTTTATCAACAGACATATTTAAGTAAATAGTGCCAAATAAGGTGAACTCTGCGTTAAAGGACAGATTCAGCTGTGGGCTGCAACACGCCCCTGGCCACCCTGCCCTTCTCGGGGAGAAGGGAGCCGGCCACTGAGAGCTCAAATTCATCAAAGTTCAGATGTGACTGGCTTCTCGCAGGCTGAGTGTGGGAATGTGGCAATCTGCAATTTATTTAATTTTAATTCAATTTTGTTTCACATCCTGTTTTGCAAGTCAGCAAGATGGGCTAGGTTTGCCAAAAAGGGGGTGAAATAAGGAAGGGAAGGCAGTTTCCTGCGGGCATGTATTAGCAGCCCAGCGTTTGTCTGGCTGGCCTGTGAGCCTCTCCCGGCACTGGCTGCTCCGTGCACGCAGGGAGCCTGTCTTGCCCACAGTAGCACAGTCTCACTATCTCCCCGCTGAAGGGCCTATTTGTCTGCTTTAAGTGAAATCACTCAATTCTCAAAAGTCAGTGGAGGACTTTAGAAGGGGGAGGGTTCGGATAGGCTACTCCAAATAAGTTCCATTAATCAAAAGACACAGTGTAATGTAACTAATATTTTACAATTAGGGGAGACAAGATGGAACTAAAAGCCATCTATCTCTCTTATACCACATGATCATCGATTCATAATCGGAGACTGAGAGTTGCACAAAGATGCATTTACTGGATGGGGGGAGCGGGGGGAGGGCCGGTCTGAGCCGAGATAATGAACACGATGAGAGAGCGAGACGCTGAAGGCTGAGGAGAGATGACAGAGGGGCTGGATGCTGACGGATGACATGAAGACGCGCAGGTACCTGACAGACCGAGAGCTTGGCTCCCTCCCCGGCATTGTGATCCTCTATTATCCCCGGCGAGGGAGTCAGAGGGGAGAGGGGTGGCCCGGCCCAGGTGAGCACCACTCTGTGGCTCTCCACTGTCGGTGCCCCTGGGCGCAAGGGGATGAAGGGGACGCTGGCTCCATCTGTTTTGTAATAAAATTCCTAAATCTTCAAAGCGAGTCATTTTTTTTCTTTCACTGCCACCTTCAGGAAAAAAAAAAAAAAAAAAAAAAAAAGAGTTGGCCCTTTCCAAAAACAAGGGGGACAGTCCCTGGGAGTTGGGGGCTGCTGGCTGCTGCAGAAGAGTTGGCTAGAGACACCTCCCCCTCCCAGCGACCCTCCCTGGGACTGGGAGGGGGACGCCAGGCTGCAGGAGCAGCAAGGCAGAGCCAGAGACTGGAGAGGAGGGGTGGGGAGGTCGGTGGGCTCCTGCACTGGCCTGGGGACAGGAATCTGAGCCCCACCAGGAAGGAACTTCCTCCTCTGGCCTTAGCCCCATGACGCAGGAGCCTGGCCCGGGGTCAGGATCCTGACCCACCCGCCTCTACCTGCCCCATTATTTGCTTGTAAAGATACAGATGGCCTCACGCAAATGCTCATGTAGCGTGTCTTCCGAACAAAGAAAAACAAATGATGTTCCGGGCCGCAGAGTAACTTGGGAACTCAGCAAGATGGCAGGACAGGACCGTGGGGACAGGTGGTGGGTGGCAGGGCGCCTGCAGGGGACGGAGGTCAGGGCAGCCCTGGAGGGGCCCAGTCCCCACCCCCTGGGTGGCACTTGTGCGGGACCCATTCTTTAACGTCCAATACCATCAGGACCAATTATGTAATATGGACAAATCCCAGACTGAAGCCAGAGGCCCAGAGAAGCCGTGATGGGTATTCACTATTTATTTTTTTAAACCTCACTTGGCTACCGCACATGTCCCCTGCCTTCCCCCTCTCCAGGCAGCCCTCCCTTTCCTTGCTCCCTCGATGTGGCCTCCACTCTGCTGCACGTGCTGCTTGCAAGGAGCCAAACCGGATGGGGATCCTAGAGTTTGATTTCCCCACAAATCAGCAGGTATTCTCGTGTATACGAGCCTGTGTGTACACACAAGCCACACACAAATAAAAACACTCCCCAGTCATAAGAGCCCCCAGATGTCTGGGCGTCTCTGCCCAACTGGCATCTCCAGCAGCTCTGACAGAGCGACCAGGAGGACAGGTGACAGCGCTTCTAAGAGGCCCGAGGCTCATTCCAAAGCCCCCGTCTCACTGTCCTTGCATCCCCGGGGGAGGCGGGGGAAGCCTGGGAAACAGATGCCATGGGACCTCGGGTTATCACGGGGGATGGCACTTGTACTGTCTTGGTGCTCTACCCAGTTCTTTGTGAGAGTCTGGGAAATCCCTCCTAAAGTTATCTAGTGGTGGCAACGGTAAGAGGGTTCTGGGAAGACAAGACAGGTGACCAGCCCAATCTGGTAGCCTTGAGAGGGCAAAGGTGTTTAAATAAAGTCAGTTTTGTGGCCCGAGCAGCTGTGAGTGAGATACCCACCACCGCCGCCCCCACCCCCACTTAACCCGCTGGAAGCTTCAGTGAAGCCATAAATGGCCTCACCAGGCTAAGCGTGAGTGTCCCAGCCACGAACAGAGCAACTGTGCCTGCCCTCCAAGGCTGGGTGAGGCCGCCTTGCTGGGCAGTGGGGTCAGCTCTCAGATGGGCATGGCTCTCCCCCACAAGCCACCAGCCCCTATGAAGTCATCCTGTGATGCGCAACAGCCCTCTCCCTTGCCTGAACTAAAGATTTCCTGGTTTACATGCAGACCCTTTAATGCGAAACGACTGAACCAAGCCCTGGCTGGATAAAATAAAGCATGAAAGCAAGCCAAAGCCAAGCCTTTAAAACGAAGTTCCAGGAATACAGTCCGTGCGTGCGGTTTTAACCTCTCCATCGCCAGGATTTTGCCCTTAAGCAGAAATGAGAACTGAGCATTTTCAGGTAGAATGAACATATCTCCCGTTAATCCATGGAAATTAAATGTATTGTCTTTGGAAGCAGTCTCTGCATGGATACTTCCACACACATGTGGATCCCGCTTGGTTTTGGTTGGACGCACGGTGCTTTTATTTGTGGTTTGATCAAATGCAGGACAGGGAAGATATACAATGTTCCAAGAGGATTTCTAAAGTGAGATATTCCCTGGGGGGAAATAAACATGTAACATGCTATGAGCTTGTCTTAATGAATCAAAAAAAAAAAAAAAAAACCAGAAAGCAGTGTTAAAGGTATAAATTCTTAAGTTGAATGAGATATGAATAAAGGCCTGAATTCCATGCTTGAATTAATCCAGCTATGTCCATTAACAGGAAGCATTAGTGCAATGCATCCGAGGTACAGCTCCTCCTATTTCAGGAGTTTGGGGAGCTAGGGGACCAGCTTGGAGCAGGCAATAATTAAGTAGATTGTTTCATCTTCCAAAGGTTCTAAAAATTCCAGTCTTTAGTGACTATGGGTTGTGACCACATGCTTCTTTGGTTTCTTCCTTAGAAAGTTCATATCTTTGCAAAAATATTTAGTGAGCAATTCCATTCGTCTTTTTACAGGGACATCCAGTTTTCAACTCCGAATGCTAAGCCCCGAGAACACGAAAGGATATCAGAGAATATTGAGAGGAAAAGAACAGAGACTCTGCTCAGCTTCCCCCCACCCCATCCCCACCCCCAGTCCCAGACTAGGTGGGCTGGCAGCCACTAAAAATTAAATAGCAGAGGTTTTCAAAATGAAAACAGAACATTTCCACAATTATAAAAACAGCTCTAACACTCTAATACTCCTTGAACTCCAAACAAATTATTTGGGAGGATATTAAGCCTGGAAGGTCTTTCAAATTTCTTATTAGAATGGAGATTACTTAGAGCTTGTGGCCAAATCACATACAATTTGACCCAATTCTTTTCCACCCTTTCACATCATTTGATATTAGGCAGAAACTATTGTTCCAATGCTGAAATTCATTATCCTCTCCTGTAGCCAAGGCCAGGCTGGGAAAATTCCCCGAGATCTGGCTTTCAACATTTTATTGCATCCATAAAGATGGTCTTTTCCGCCACCTAGAGGACAGATGGAGGCATGGCATGCGAGTCACCCGGAGGAAAATTAAATACAGCTGAATAATTGAATGAGAGGGCAAGTTGAATCAGGGGTCACCATCTGTTTGACTAGAATTGTTGGCACATTTCAGCTAAGCCTCGCGCGCGTCGTAAACATGCTTACAGTTATCATAGCTCGCATTGCCCTAAAATAAAAGAAAATTGGTCCTAAAATAAGCCTGAACTAATTAAACATATACCATCTTGTCGTCATGGAGACCAGAGTGAAGGTCACCGGTTTCTCATGGCATTCAGGAGGGTGCTGGTGCCAAAAAGAGACAGGTGATTCTTTCAACTCCTGGAGAGAGGGCATCGCAGCGGCTGGAGGTGCTGCCCGAAGGTGGCCAGAAGGAAAGCGGTGCCACCGCCCCGACCCCTACGCCACTCTTTCCCGGGGCCGTGGGGAGGCAGAGAGAGAGCAGGGAAGAAAGACATTATCTTTGCAGACCCCAGAAGCAGTGCCGGGAGGGACCCTAGGTGCCCCCTGCCAATGTTACTTAACGTTATGCCCAATTGGCGCGTTTGCCCCTGGGGGTGGGGGTGGGGAAGGCATCTTTCCAAAGAAATGGGTGTCATGTCTGAATCGTATCCCTCTGCCAGCTCATCTGAGAGCTGGTCGTCTCCCAAGAATCTAGATGGGGCTGGTTCGGTTGCCTGTGTGAATTATACGGTGTTCTGCGTGTGCGCAAACCAGCACAAATGTATATTTTGGGAGAGAAACCAATTCCAATTGTACATCTCGTGATTCCTCTGAGTAGATCTCTCCTGCCTCGAGGAAACACACCGGCCCTAACGGCCTTGGCACACAGTGGGTTTACGCTGGGGGCAACTGGGGACAGGCTTGTGCAAATCCCAGCCTTGGGCTCAGGAGTCGGGGGTCCAGGGTCAAGGTGACACCAGAGGTTTGGGGATTTGGAGAGGTGGCTTTTCTGCCCTGGGGCCCTCAAGCCCCTCCCTCTGTTCCCTTCCCCGCCCACCCGCCCACTGTGTTGAGAGTGTCCAGCATTTCCCCTTCCAGTTCTCGTTGTCGATTATGCACGAATCACTTAGGAAAGACACAGTGGAGTGACCCCAACTTCAGGAAACCTCCTCGGGGACACAATTAGCGTCTGTTGTATCCCACGTTGGCTGGGCTGACACCATCGAGGCCTCTGGAGGTGCTGTTCTCTCTCACACGGTGGAGATGCTACGGGGCGGGGAGTACCCAGAGACCAGAGCGTGGAAACGGACAGGAGAGCTCAAGCCACTCTGCTCCTAAGTAATTAGGACCCATCAAATGAGGCTGGTTTGCACCAGTCTCCCGCCTCATAAACCAGCCTGCAGTCTGGCTTCCTGGAATCCACATTAGGACAATGGGCAAGAAAGATAAAAGAAAACTCTCAACACCGGCTACCTCCTGGGCCGGTGGGGCACTACCCTAAGAGCTGGAGGAAGGGCCTTGGGCCCTGAGGTGCTTCCGGGCCAACATCCCAGCATCATCCCAGCTCCATCATTCAGCAAAAGCAGGTGGGGAACACTGAGGAAGGATTCGTTCCACTTTGTTCCAAGAGCTTTCCCTGTCTCTGCATTTTCTGCTGGGGACCCCCAGCCTCGCCAGCTCAGATACCCCCTCCACCAGGAAGCCCTCTGTGGTGTTCCACAGCCCACCGTGCTCCTCCCCCTCCACCCTGAGCACTCCGGCTGTGTCCCAGTTGCCTCTTTCTCACACGTTCATCCTCAGCTCTACCTGAAGCCTGGTAAATCAAGACCCCTCCGGAGGCTACTTACTTTGCCAGGTGCCAGCTGAACAGTGATCCACTCCATGGGTCTCAATCTCACAAACAGATTTTCTGTATATACAGAGGATCTCAGACCAAGCAGAGTTCCCCCTGGAGTGCAGCCAAGCAGGCTGGGCTATTGCAGGGCTTGAGAAGAGGTCCGGGTACGAGGGTGGGAAGAGGGGATGTTCTTGGGGTGGGTGAAGGGCACACCTGGCAGGCGTTGTGTAACAGCCGTAAATGACGATTGGAGGCTGGACAGGCCAGTGGAGGGCAGACTGCCCATCGGTCCCTGCCTCTCCCTTGCTTGCTCCTGTTGGGACAGCCAGGAGCCAAGAGGCTCCCCCCGTCCAGACCTGCCGAGTTTTCTCTGTTCAGCCGGACTCCTCTTCAGCGGAGCCACCCACCCCAGCCCTGTCCTGTCCCCCTGCCCCTCCTGCCTCCTGCAGGGGCCTGAGCCGTGGCCAGAATGACAGTAGAGACAGGGACCTTGGGTAAACTGAGCCCTGGTTACCGAGTGACAAGGAACCCCATCACCTGTGCACCAAGCTCCTGATGTAGGTTGGGGGAAGAGGGGCTAGGTAGAGACCCCAGCCCTGAAAGGGCAGTAGCTGCCCAGCTTAGGCTGCCCACTGCCTTGCAGCAAAACACATTGAGGGTTGCAGTGCCTCTAAATTTTCCAGAGGAGCCAGAAATGCAGATTTTTATGTGAAATCCCTTGAGTTTTAAATGTTAACTACCAATTCCAGGCTTTCAGAGGCTCTATGGGGGCCAGGCCGCCAGGGTGTGCAGACTGTCAGGAGCCAACACACACCTGCCTGTAACCTTCCAACTGAAGCCGCAGGCAGGGCCTCTGAGCCCTGGCCGTGACACTCGGCCACGCCTGCACATCCCCTCCCTGCTGGCTCACATCCAGGGCCCAGCCAGAACACCCCAACCGCCCCCTCTGTGCACAAGGCATCCTCCAAAGAGGGAGCTTCCGAGGGAGCAATGCAGCCCTGAGCCCCTCAAGCCTGCTGTGGGCTTTGCTCCTGGCCCCACACCCTGAGGGGCTCCTGGTGTCCACCCACAGGCCTTGTTTCTGCCCCAGTCAAGGACACCCCCCACCAGCCTCCTTCCTTTGCCCCAGGCGTCTCCTCAATAAGTCAGCCACGGGCACTGACTCTGCCCTCTGTCTCTTCCGAGATTATCATGGAGCCACAGAAAAGGGAAAGGCACTATTAGTAATCCACCTCACAGATGGATTAACTTTCAAAAATAAAACATCAGGCTGGTGCCTGGATAAGCGCTTGGAGAGGGATTTAGGGCTCAACTCCCCCTCCCTTCTTCTTCTAGGGGACCACCTGTTGCCAAGGAAGGGAACCACTCCCACCCACCGGGAGTCAGTGCTGAAGGGGGCCACGGGGAGCTGCTGTGATCACAACATGCCCCTCCCTCATTGTGAACAAAGATTTAATTGATGGATTGCTGGAGAGCAGAAAGCAAAAATACTCTCGAATGTAGGGGAGGTTGAGGGGAGACCAAGGAGCCCCAGGAACCTGGGACAAATTCCAGAACAGCAGGCCCCGCCCCAGGCCCTGTTACACCCTCCAGGCTTTGGAACTGAGAGCTCATTCACTTTGCCCTTGTTTACAACTCTGAGCAGAAGCATCACCTGGCAGGGGGAAGAGAGGCAGAGCCCTGATATGATACAGATTCCCAGGCTCTCCACATCAGCTATTGCCCTGGGGAGGTGGTGGGATTTGGGATGTATCCTAAGGCCTGGGATGATTCTTAGTTCAGTCAGGTGGGGGACACAGTGAAGTCTCCCAGTGCCCACCCCCTGCCTAAGGGCCCAGCAGCCACGGCAGAGGCTGGGGTCTGAGCTCTGCTCCGGACCTGCAGTTGAAATGCCCTGGGTTTCTTATCTCAGGTTCCCACAGTCACCCGTGCTGTGAGCTGAACTAACACTCAGCTGGGCCTGGTGGCTCCTTCCTGAGAGGCGACGTGATGTGATGTGTGTGGGTGCTCAGTCTAGGTCATGTCGACTCTTTGCAACCCCATGGACTGTAGCCTGCCAGGCTCCTCTGTCCATGGAATTTTTCAGGCAAGAATACTGGAGTGGGTTGCCATTTCCTCCTCCAGGGCTTCTTCCCAACCCAGGAATCAAACCCGAGTCTGCTGCTGCTCCTGCATTGGCAGGTGAATTCTTTACCACTGAGCCCTCTGGGAAGTCCCGTGATGTGATGCATGCAGGGCCAGCTCGGGGTGGGGAGACCCAGCCTTGTGCACAGTTGTCCCCAGGTTTAGAGTCAAGGGCTGGACAGCTCTCCTTTCAGCTCTGGCCTCTGATCTATGCTAGAACGGAGGCCTCGGGAGGGAAACATGCAGGTCACGAGCCTCTCTGACCGCTGCCAGGGTCCCTGAGGCCCTGGAGCCAAGCCTGCCCCCACATCCTGAGCACTCACACTCATCACCAGAACCTGGCCCACCTTTTTGCAGAAGAAAGCTGTTACCCTCGTGAGGCACCCGAAGACACCTCCCCCTGGCTTCCCTCCACCGTGGTTGATTCTTTCTGCTGCTGCTGCTGCTAAGTCGCTTCAGTCGTGTCCGACTCTGTGCGACCCCACAGACGGAAGCCCACCAGGCTCCCCTGTCCCTGGGATTCTCCAGGCAAGAATACTGGAGTGGGTTGCCATTTCCTTCTCCAATGCATGAAAGGGAAAAATGAAAGTGAAGTCGCTCAGTTGTGTCCGACTCCCAGCGACCCCATGGACTGGAGCCTACCAGGATCCTCCGTCCATAGGATTATCCAGGCAAAAGTACTGGGGTGGGGTGCCACTACCTTCTAGATGCTCCAATACTGCTCCTTTGTGGGCGTGTCCCAGGCTGGTTTCTCACTTTTAGGCCCTCTTGACACATTTTGTTTCTTACACAGACACTCCCACTGAATGCTCACTGTTTTGATGTTCTCCACCACTTCAGGGAGAGGTCTCTGCCTCCTCCGCTCCCAGGGGAGAAAACGCTGTGATTCAGGGTGATGCTGGAGGCTGC
This sequence comes from Tragelaphus eurycerus, assembly GCA_935064755.1. Taxonomy (NCBI): domain Eukaryota; kingdom Metazoa; phylum Chordata; class Mammalia; order Artiodactyla; family Bovidae; genus Tragelaphus; species Tragelaphus eurycerus. Next base: position 16,647,179 of record CAKXYN010000020.1, read on the forward strand.
CGTGCTCCAGTGAGCCCTGCGCCCAGAGGAGGCAAGAGCGCCAGGCCTTCTCCAAGGGCCCCTGCTCCCACTCAGGAGTCACCAAGTCCCCCCCAGACCTGAGAGGATGGTCCACACGTGCGGCCCTGACTTAGATCCAGGCTGCATGCCCAAGTCCTCAGGGGACTTTTCAAAGGAAGACAAAAATTCACAGTAGACAGGAAAGGCTGGTTGCCTCAGTCCCTGCCATCACACACAGTCACACAACGTGCAACTCCCACGGATCAGGCCCAGACAGGCCCCGCAGGAGGTCAGTGTGCGGCCAGCTGTCCCTGCCCCAGAGGAGCTATTCCCACTGAGACTCCAGGCTGGGAGCCATGCCCCACACTGGAGAGAGTGGATGCCCTCCCCACAGCAGACTGGGCTAAGACGGGGGTGCCAAGACCACTGCAGCCAGTGTGGGACAGCCGGAGGGCCAGAGGGCCCCTCTGGGGAGGTCAGGGACCGGGGTCCCGTCCCTGTAGCCTGCCAGTTAGCTCTGTAGGTTCATCACAGGCTGACAGGAGGCCCTTAAGAGGCCAAATTAACACGATCAGGTAACACCTCCACACAGTCACCTAGCTGCTGAGACCACGAAGCTGAGAGGTGGCCAGTCCCCACTAACCATGAGAACAAAAGCTGGGCCCGCAGAAGCCCCAGTCTCCCGCAGTACCAGCCGGGTGTCTGACTTCTCCACAGACCCAGCCTACCGCCTGGCCCCACAGTAACCAAGGTAACCCAATGGTTAGCAATCAGCGTTTACTGTAATTGGGCTCCTAATGCCTAAGAAACTTTTTCTAGAAGCTTCCAAACTTTCTTCAATTGCAGAGAAAGCATCAGGTCTCCCACAAAGAAACCCTGCTCCCCAAAAACTATCCCCCTTTGTCACAAGAGAAACTTCCAAGAAAAGACTTCCATTTCAGTCCTTGTTAAAGCGCTTCCTGCAAGAGGTTCCTCAAAAATATATTAAAAAATCATATTAAAATCATTTTCATAAGATGTGTGTTGAGAAAAGACAAGTTTAATTCTCAAAGGCTCCATTATTGAAGCAAAAATTAATATTTGTACTGTTTCTAAATTGGAATAAAATTGCAAAGATGCAAACACCATCCTATATCATAATCTATAAACCAGTCACAAATGTTAAATCAACTGTAAAAATGATTTAAAATCTACTTGAATAATTTTATTAAACTGATTTAAAATCATATTTTTTGCTACCTTCATTATTAACTGCATCTCCCACAACAATGGGGTTATAATGGATTTTTGCAAATACAGATATGTTCCCAAATAATGCTGTCGATGTAAAGACCCCCCCCCACCCCACCCCGGTGGGCATGCTTCCCGGCTCATGGCAAGGACAGGTGGAAGCCACATTATTTGCCGATCCACAAATTGCCATGGAGTCTAATAAGAACACAGAAGACTTTATGCACAAGGGTTCAAGTTCATATTAAAGCACAGAATAGTCAAGGACACCATTTTTGTAGTGGTGTCTCCACTACAAAAGAATGCCTCCAAAGACACCAAGTGCTACGGATTTCTCAGTTACAGTGTTCAGAGTTTAAAAGCCAGTGCATATCTGTGTGAGAGCTCACTACTGAACACCCATGTCATGCACAGAGAAGCTCCCAGAGGACCATCCTCTCTCCAGCCCTGAAGATACGTCCTCTGGGTGCAGAGCAGCTAGACTGGGGAGGTCAACCAATGCCCCGGCCTTCCTGTGGGTGCCAGGACATGCAGAACTCAGAAGGCTCTCACTGCCTTTCCCTCTGCAAATCAAGTGAAAACAAGTAGAAGTCTAGCAGAAAATGCAGCCAAGAACCTGCCCAGCTCTGTCTGGTCTCCCTGGAGCCCTCTTCAAACTTTCCTCTCACTGGCTACAGAAACCTGCTTCGGGTCCATCAGTGGGGGTCTAAGGCTCACTTGAGACAGCAAACTTCAGATCAAGTCCTTCTGCTTATCTCCACACAGAAATGGGGCTTCCCTGAGAGCTCAGTTGGTAAAGAATCCATCTGCAATGCAGGAGACCCCGGTTTGATTCCTGGGTTGGGAAGATCCGCTGGAGAAGGGATAGGCTACCCACTCCAGTATTCGTGGGCTTCCCTTATGGCTCAGCTAGTAAAGAATCTGCCTGCAATGTGGGAGACCTGGGTTCGATCCCTGGGTTGGGAAGATCCCCTGGAGAAGAGAAGGGCTACCCACTCCAGTATTCTGGCCTGGAGAATTCCATGAACTGTATAGTCCATGGGGTCACAAAGAGTCGGACACGACTGAGCAACTTTTACTTTCACACACAGAAACAGATGAGCAGCCCCTATCCCAATATAAATCTCTGCACAGGGATTTGGGGGTACCTGTGGGGGCACCCAGCATCTCAGGGCATCTCCAATTCCCCAGATGCGGGACCAAAGGACTCCAAGACTAATAGGTGATGTACGGAGAAGGCAATGGCACCCCACTCCAGTACTCTTGCCTGGAAAATCCCATGAACGGAGGAGCCTGATAGGCTGCAGTCCATGGGGTCGCTAAGAGTCAGACATGACTGAGCGACTTCTTTCTCTTTTCACTTTCATGCATTGGAGAGGGAAATGGCAACCCACTCCAGTGTTCTTGCCTGGAGAATCCCAGGGACGGTGGAGCCTGGTGGGCTGCCATCTATGGGGTCACACAGAGTCGGACACGACTGAAGTGACTTAGCATAGCATAGCACAGATGCTACAGGAGGTAAAGCTATAAGAGGAAAACGAAGTCCCAGGAAGCTTTGGACTGTCATCTGCATCGCTTAGGGAGCCTTGAGAGCACAGCCTTCCAGGCATCTTCAGCTGCTATGGTTTCTCAGGGGTAGGGGTTTGGCAAGGCAGGAAGGTAGGCAGGGGGCCCCTCCCAGTGCCCAGCGGCCACCTGCCATCTTCTCCTGCACCCTGAGCATGGCCGGTCTGAGCACCCTGTCTTCTAGCCTCTGGGCTCTGAACACTCATGTCTGCCTCCCACAAGCATGGAGGCAACACCTGAAGCTTTGATAACCTCTCTTCCTGGCTGCAAAGGCTGCCTGGCCAGTGGGCAGGATGAGCAGGAAGTGTCCGAGAGTTCATGTCCCCAGAAGGTGCTCTCAACCCACGGTGGGCTGTGACCTGGAAGGCCCCCTGCCCCGGGTGACTTGAAGGAGTTTCCCCAAAGCTCCAGCAGCCCTGGGCTTTGTTCTCTTCCCTACAGGTCACCAGCCCACACCATGTAAATCCTTCATGCAGGATCTGATTCCAGAGAAACCTCCATGAGAGAGGGGAAGCAGAATTCCAGAAGAGAAGAGTCCTCCACTTGACATGAATGGTAACCACTTTTTAAATTTTAATCCTTATTTTATACTGGAGTATAGCTGATTTACAAAGTTGTGTTAATTTCAGATGTCTAGCAAAGTGATTCAGTTACATATCCATGTATCTATTTTATTCAGATGCTTTTCCCATAGAAGTTATTACAGAGTATTGAGTAGAGTTCCCTGTGCTATACATACTAGTCCTAGTTGATTATCTGGTTTATATATAGTACTGTGTATATGTTGGAGATGGGACTACCAGACCACCTTACCTGCCTCCTGAGAAACCTGTATACAGGTCAAGAAGCAACAGTTAGAACCAGACATGGAACAACAGACGGGCTCCAAATAGGGAAAGTGAAAGTGAAAGTGAAGTCGCTCAGTCGTGTCCAACTCTTTGCGACCCCGTGGATCGTAGCCCACCAGGCTCCTCCACCCACGGGATTCTCCAAGCAAGAATACTGGAGTGGGTTGCCATTTCCTTCTCCAGGGGATCTTCCCGACCCAGGGATCGAACCCAGGCATACGCTTTAACCTCTGAGCCACCAGGGAAGCTATAAATAGGGAAAAGAGTGCATCAAAGTTGTATGTTGTCACCCTGCTTATTTAACTTATATGCAGAGTATATCATGCAAAATGCCATGTTGGATGAAGCACAAGCTGGAATTCAGATTGCTGGGAGAAATATCAATAATCTCAGATACACAGATGACACCACCCTTATGGCAGAAAGCAAAGAACTAAAGAGCCTCTTGATAAAAGTGAAAGAGGAGAGTGAAAAAATTGGCTTAAAACTCAAAATTCAGAAAATGAAGATCATGGCATCTGGTCCCATCAGATCAGATCCGATCAGTCGCTCAGTCGTGTCCAACTCTTTGCGACCCCATGAACCGCAGCACGCCAGGCCTCCCTGTCCATCACCAGCTCCCGGAGGTCACTCAGACTCGCATCCATCGAGTCAGTGATGCCATCCAGCCATCTCATCCTCTGTTGTCCCCTTCTCCTCCTGCCCTCAATCCCTCCCAGCATCAGAGTCTTCTCCAATGAGTCAACTCTTCGCATGAGGTCCCATCACTTCCTGGCAAATAGATGGGGAAACAATGGAAACAACGCGAGACTTTATTTTGGGGGTCTCAAAAGTCACTGCAGATGGTGACTGCAGCCATGAAATTAAAAGACACTTCTTACTTGGAAGAAAAGCTATGACAAACCTAGACAGCATATTAAAAAGCATTAATATGCAAGGACAAAAGCAAAGACATTACTTTGCCAACAAAGGTCCATCTAGTCAAAGCTTTGGTTTTCCCAGTAGTCATGTATGGATATGAGAGTTGGACTATAAAGAAAGCTGAGCACCGAAGAATTGATGGCTTTTCAACTGTGGTGTTGGAGAAGATTCTTGAGAGTCCCATGGACTGCAAGGAGATCAAACCAGTCAATCCTAAAAGAAATCAGTTCTTTATGTTCATTGTAAGGACTGATGTTGAAGCTGAAACTCCAGTACTTTGGCCACCTGATGTGAAGAACTGACTCACTGTAAAAGACCCTGATGCTGGGAAAGATTGAAGGCAGGAGGAGAAGGGGATGACAGAGGATGAGATGGTTGGATGGCATCACTAACTCAATGGACACGAGTTTGAGCAAGCTCTGGGAGTTGGGGATGGGCAGGGAAGCCTGGCGGTACTGTAGTTCATGGGGTCACAAAGAGTCGGAAACAACTGAGGGACTGAACTGAACTGAACTATATATGCTAACGGCATCCCCTTTTGCCTAACATTTTGCCCACTCCCTCTCCATCCCCGGGTGGCTCATGGACACTGACACCAGCACCACCCTAGACCTCGGCTCTTCCCAGAATTGCATGAAGCCAGTTCTCCCTAAGGAGCAGCATCTCTTGACAGAGCTCCACCTCCGGGCCCTGAAACCCTCTCACCACCACCCTGCCAGCCCACTTCGCTCAGATAAATATTTCGAGCGCTTCATCTCTGAAACACAATATCTGCCTCTTCGAGATGCCACGCGACCTTTCACATCATTTCCCCCCAAAGTTAATTTCTGTGATGAATGCAATGTACGCAAACCCATAAATCTGACTGTCTGAAGGATTCAAATTAGGAATTATTGACAGCTGATGGAACCCAAGTGCAGAGACGAAGCAGGTTTTCTCATCTGTCCATCTAAATGTTGGGATGTGTATTGATTAAAATATGACGCTCTACAAGGAACCCAACATAAATCTAAACTCTATTAGATTAACACGAGCATTCAATTAACATAAAATGACAACGCAGGAGAAAGGGGCTGCGTGTCGGTCACCGATAATATTTTAGCCATAAACATGGGGAACCTGGAATCGGGAGTTGTGTCTGTCAGGCCAGAGGTGCTGGGGTCGGGGGGCGGTGGTAAGCCCAGAGGTAGGAGGCGGTGGGCACAAATGCCTCAGCCAGAGAGGCAAGGAAGAGGAAAGGTCGACACCTCTTGCATCTGGACCTGCCAGACAGCCAGTGCAAGGGTGCTGCTGTGGTGGCCCACGTGCAAACCCAGGCGGGGAAAGCAGGCTGCAAGAGTGAGCTTCTGAGATACAAAGAGGACACCTTGGTTGTGCTCAGGACCCAAGCATGAGGCACCAAAAGTCGTCCTGGCAGAGGAGAAGGAAGATCTGAAAATAAACTGGAAGGTGAGTATTTGAGTCAGGAAAGAAAAAGACCGCACAGAAAAGCAATGAAAGAAGCGTGATGTGGGCAGCACCTCGGAAGCGCCGACCCCGGGCTCAGCGCGTCTCTTTCACTGTACCACGCGCACTGCCCCAGAAAGTCCTGGGAGGATGGAACCGCTGACGTTGCAGATCGGGCAACTGAGGCTCCCGAGGAGAGGCTCCCATGCTTCTCAGGCCGGTTCCCACATATGCCAAAGGCTGCAGGGTCTCTGAGGCTGTTCTCCAGCCTGGGGATCACATTGGTTTGAAGCACGGGGTTCACTCAACCACAGGGCTGGTTTATAAACGCCCAGCTCCATGGGCCTCAGTGGGTCCCCAGCAGGCCTGAGCCCCCTCCCCCACAGCACTAACCCACTCCGAAACGAGTTCCATCTCGGCCCCTCCTTCCTGCCTCATGTCCCCAGCCCTGCCTCATCCTCACCAGGATCTTCTCCCCCAAAGACTAACTCTAGGGAAATCCTTGTCTCAGCGGCTGATTCTGCAAGAATCCAAGCAAAGGACAAAGGTCACAGAAGCCATAAGTGGGGACTGGTTTTGTTTGCTTGTTTTTGTTTGTTTTCAAACCAGGGCTTCTCATCATTGCATTCCAGTGCTCTTTCTAACAGATCCTCAAGCTAGGAACTCACATCCTTAGGAGTAAGGAGGAAATCTTGGTGGAGGGGAGGGGATGCCTCTCTCAGCTTTGATACTGTTTTCTGAACAAATTTCAAAACACACTTTTCTGCAGAAGTGATGCCCCAAATCAAATCTGATGGCCAGCCCAGCCCTCAGAACTCTTTTAGCACCTAGCTGATCTGTTCACTAATTGTACTACTGCAAATATGTGTATTAATGTGTAAAATATTACATTTGGTGGTAAACTCAGGACTCCCAGGGGTGGAACTTGGCAGCAACAGCCCTAGAACACCCCGGGACACTCTGCAGACACACGGACACCACCAGAGGGGACAGCATCCGCTGGTGACCACTCATCAGAAGTTCTGAGTTCCTCAAGAGAGGGAAGTTACTTGCTTCTGTCTAGGTTCAGTTTCTCTAGCCGTGTAATCAGTCTTGTTTGGAATAAAACATTCTTGGCCCAAGTTGGGACCTCTAGTAAGTGGTTTGGTCTGGGCTGGGTGGATTGGGGTCCCAGGGTTCCACAGACTCCAGTCCTCGGAGTCCGGCTGACGTGGAAATATCTAGACTTAGTAAGGACAGTCGTCTGGCACCTGGAGGGCAGCCCTGTGCCCCAGCCTGGTGCCCGCGGGACCTCCTGCCGAACTGCCTGCTGCCTGAGGCCTGGAAGGAGGCTCTCCGCTGTTCACCACTACATCTGTTTATGCCAGTGCTTCACGAGGCAGGGCGGATGCCCGTGAGTTAGACCTTCCCTGCCCTCTGCCCCCAGTCTGGGCCAGGTCCTCAGCAAGCTTGGGGCCTCTGCCCTGCCCCATTCTCCCCCTCCCTCATTTACCCCTGCCCTAGCCCTCTGCAGCCCAGAACCACTCAGATGAGGCCACCAACATCTCCTTCGGGTTGACAAGACCTCCATGACCTGGTCTCTGTCTCTCTGCAGACCCCTGCCCCTGCCTCCACCTCCCAACTGCCCTCCCACATCAGCCCCAGGACCCCCGTCAGCCTAAGCTCGGCCCGTCGCTGCATGCTATGTCCTCAGCCGGGTCATCTCACTGTCACCTCGCTCAGCCCTCCAGAACTCAGACTGGCACTCCCTTCAGGAACCTCCCTTGGCCCCCTTCCCCAATCTCAGGCCTGAGTACAGGTCAGGGGGGCAGAGCCCAGGGGCACCCGCCACACACTCACATGCCTGCACCCACCATCTCTTTGTGGACAGGAACGAAGATCTGTGCATCCTCCTTGTCCCAGGGCCTGCCGTGGGCCTGACCTGCACGTGTGCTGAGTGAATGAGAGATGGGTGAGTGCAAGGGAAGATGTCTCAGGAGATGCGAGGTGGACCCTGGGGTGGGGCAGGATCTGATTGGGGAGAAGAGCAGAGGATGGAGGAGCAGGATGTGGCCGTGAGTTGGGGAGAACCGACAGGACGTACTCTTGCACAGATGGACGGGACCAGACCCAGGACAGCTCCCGATTTCAGACCTGCCCCTGATGAACCAGGGGCCACTCCAGAACCTGACTCCACAGATGGAGCATTGAAGATGCTCCCCTAATAAAGAAAACAAAGCTCTTTTCATTGTGAAAGACCCACTGGCCACCCCCAGGATCCTAGAATCTCCCAGGACTCACCTGGCAGGGCTTAGGATACAAAATAATGATGTCAGTAATAATAATAATAATAGCCTCCATTGCAAAATCCTTAGTCTGCAGCAGCATCAGGCTATAGAGGCTTCTCTGCATAAATTTCACTCAAGCTACCAGTCTGTCCTAAGCTAGAGCAGTAACTGAGACCCTACCTGCTTTACAGGCAAAACTCTGCCACCCAGAGGAGTGCCTGGCTCCCCCAGGATGCATAGCTACTGAGGACCGGATTCGAACCCAACCTGAAGGCGCGCTTCAATCTCCCTTCGACCCTACCTGTCTTGAAAAGCCCTTTATCCTTGTTGGGAATCTCAACAATAGAGAGTGAGCCCAGACTCCCACACCAAGGCACTCAGGCCAGTCAAGTCTCATGCTAAGGCCCTTTGAATCTGAGCTGTCTCCCGTCTGAGGAAAGTGACAGAGTGGGAGATGTTAGATAAGGTAGTCGTGGGTCTGGACGTGGAGTGGGGACTGGGCCCAGCTCTTTCCCCTGTGGGAGGAAGGGACTCTGTCTCGCCCGCATCGTACCCTCAAACTGTATACAGCAGGTGCTCCATAAATGCAGCTTCTCTCCATGAATACAGAATTGAACAAAGTGACTACTCTGATGTCTTTTCTCTTTTAATTTTTTCCAAGAGTAAGAGCAATTTTAGCCCCATATCTTTCCCCAACACCCCGGTGATGGTCAATGCGGACCTTTACTCACTGAACACACCTATCCCTCACAACTCCTCTCGTAGAGCAATCTTCCAGGTTTTCTACAAATGGAGCCCAGTTTCCCAGGGATGAGTAGTGGTAAAGAACCTGCCTGCCAATGCAGGAGTTCTATCTCTGGGTCGGGAATATCCCCTGGAGAAGGAAATGGCAACCCACTCCAGTATTCTTGCCTAGAGAACCCACGGACCGAGGAGCCTGACGGGCCGCAGTGCATGGGGTCGCACAGAGTCGGACACGCCTGAAGCGACCGAGCAGGATGCCTTCTGCGGGCCTCGGGCGCCCTCTTGTGGCCATCCCGGATACCTGCCACCGGGTCCTTGAACTGGGAAAGGGAGCCGACTGGAACGTCCCACCTGCCTGCAGCCCCAGATTCCCCAGGAGCCTGTCCCTTCTTCCTTCAGTCTGGTTGGACACTGAGGCTGAGTCCTCGGGGATGCCAGAGGGTGGGCAGGCAGCCTTCCAGAAAGAGTGGGGTTGCTCCTCCCTCAAGCCGGGGACTCCAAGCTCTCAGCTATCTCTAAGGGTCATTGGAACACATCTGCAAAGCTCAGCCTCCCAGATGTCCAGTTTGGGGAAGCGAGTGAGGAATAGAAATGGGAGACCTGACCTGACAAGAGGTACTTCCCAAAATTGCTTGTAGTTCCTCTCTGAAACTACACGCTCGCTCCTGCTAGCCAGGGCATCCCCCCCAAGAGACAATCTGAGCTCTGCTCCTGCTGCATCCAGGAATGATCTAATTGGGCTCTGAGAAGCCTCTGGCCCGCCCCATTGATAACTCCGTGGACTGCTCTGGGACCAATGCTCTGGCACTTAAGGGCCCCCCCAAAACCCTCCGTTCCTGTTACCCACACAGAACTCATACTCCCTGAGCTGAGATGTGATCAGTCCTTCTCCTCAGGGGCCTGGCTCCTTCTTCTGGACATTCAAGGAGCGGTCCTTTTCCAAATGAAATGGAAGTTCCTCAGATGTCTTGCATTTTGCACCCAGGAGACCCTCAGGAGAGTAAGCTGAGTTGAGGAGGGGGGATTGGTAGGCATGTTGACCGCTCCAGTGGTGGTGGCAGCTAAAGGCTTTCTCCCAGGCCAGGAACTGGGACTTTCCCTGCTGTCCCTCACCTGGCCAGGAATTGAGAGGGGCCAGCACTGTGAGTCCCCCGTACAGAAGGGACACATAGCCTCTGAGCAGTATCAGAACTTGAGGCAGGGCAGACCCTGAAACTGGCCTCCAAACCCCAGCACAGACCTAGGTCAACTCTAAAGCAAGGAACTGGGGCCCAGCTTAAATGTTGCCCTTACTGGAGCTTTCTGGGCTGCAGTGACCCCTAACCTGGACTCCAGAGTCCTGGATGGAACCACTATACTCAGGAGCTGTCCCCGTACCCACACACTGCATGAAGTATCTGTAGCCTGGCTAGGGGTTGGGGAAAAATGTCTAGAAGGCTCCCATCACTGCCCAGGGATGCTGGAACCATTCTGCAAGCAAAAGGAGAGAAAACCTCAATGCCCAACCCCAAAGAAAAGCTACTTAGATCTTTAAGTCAAGGTCAGGAACTACCACTCTAGGGGCACTCAGCCAAATTTGGAAGAGCATCTCTAGGGCAAATGTTCTAATTGCACAAAAATTGTTTCCTGGAGAGGGACAAAATGCAGCCAAGACCATTAACATGAACCAAAGAATTAAATTTTTGTCTAATATTGCACTTAACATCCAAGAGGCATCCAGATAGCTCAGGGCAGTTAGCACTTCTAAAGAGCACTGCAGTCATTTCAGAGGCAAATTACATGCCCACTGAAATAAAATGCCTTGAAACGATGGTGCCCTGCAGACATGATTTCAAATCTGACTCTACTGATCACCAGCTGTGTGACCTTAGACAAGTTACTTAACCTCTCTGAGCCCATATTTCCTAATTTGTGAAATGAGACTAATAATAATTCATACTTCACAGAGTTTGAGGATAAAATGATCTAAAGTATGTGAGGCTCAGAGTATAGTTTCCTAGCACACTATAGCCCTCAAGTCACTGGGTGTGCTCCACTGTTCACTATTATAATCCACCACCACAACCACTGTCATAAATGGGCTGTTAGGCATTCGCCTACCACCGTTCACATAAGACAACCTGACATGCGCCAGGCTTCCAGAGCAGGTAGGCATTCATTTAGTCCGGGCACCTAAAAATTGGAATTACCTTATTTCTTGCTATTAAAAACACAACTAACTAAAAGCTAGTCTCCTGACATTTTTTTTTACACAGTCTTTATTGTTTCCTTCAGTGAATCTTGATCCAGGTCTGCAGGGGCACTTTGTCCCCTTGGGGTCTCCTTACCCCCACCACACCCCCAGCAGGCAGCTTCAGCAGGGACAAGGCCTCTTAGACTAATAATGGACATGGGGGCCAGGAGACAGGGGTGGAGAGCCCCTGGGAAGGAGGCTGAACTCAGGGGAGCTCAAGTGCCCCTCCTGCTCCTGAAGGCCCGGCGTTCCCCAGGCACAGGTCCCTGTTCTACTAACTGAGGCATGCCACAGTGCCTCTGAACCTCAGTTTCCCTTCCCATGAAATGGGCACAATCACACCTGCCCAAGGAGTAAATGAACTGCTGTAAGGAGAGGGCCCGATGCACAGCAGGTGCCCAATGAACAGTTGTTGCTTTTATGAGCTCGCAAGACCCTAACAAGCGTGGTTTGTCTTGAGGTCCCTGACTCACAGGACAGGCCGCAGTCATGTCAGAAGTGGGCCAATCCGAGAGCTCCTAGACTGCCCCAGGGGACAGAGGGCACTCGGTGCTGACCCCTTGTGGCTCAGCGGCCATGGGACCCCTGTCACTGCATCTTCTGACGTTTCCAGAGATTGCCTGTTATGCTCTGTTATATACCTTGAATTTTTAATGTGGGTAAGTTCATTTTTAAGCAAATGAAGCAATTAAAACACATCCCTGAGCCCCAGCTCTGAAGCAGAGAACTAGACCAGACACCTGACACCGCCCTCCCCCTGGCCCTGGGCTTCTATGCTGAGCACAGGACTGCTCCGAGAACATCCACCGTAAGGCTCAGATTGCCTGGTGCCCAAAGGGAGACAAACAGGTTGGATTTTATCCTAAACGCAAGTGTGGGCCTCATTGCTGAGCAGAGGGCGCCATCTGCTGGTGGAAGGAGGTGAGTGCAGCCAGCGCCGGCCAGCATCTCCGGGAAAGGATCACGTAGAACGTGCGGAAGAGGAGGCTGCCCATCCTGGCCAGGACCTGATCTGGGACGGAACCCAGAAGCGACCCAAGGCATCAAGGATAAGAAGCACCTAGGGCATCAGTGCCTGTGTCCATGAGGAGAGAGGGAGGCAGGCCCACACCGGCTGCTGGGAGGGGCCGGGCGGGCCGAGGGCACTGCCTCCTGGAGCATAAGGAGCCGGTGTGCACACTTGCACACGTGTTTGCATGCACGCCTGCCTCGAGCCGATGACCGCTCCTTTTCCCTCTGACCCCATGTGAACCTGCCCACTGCCCGGGAGGCACCCCCCAAGAGACCGGGGCCCCAAAAAGGCTTCTCATGGCTGCCTGTCCCTCATTTTATTTGCAGGAGTGCCTTGTCCAGCTGGAGGAACACTGGGCTTGGCCCCCTGGGGCTGACATGACTTGTCAAGTCTAAGTGAAATCCAGAGTTTACCTGTCCTGGGCCTTCAGACAGACAGCCAGGATCTCCTCCAGGAGCGCCCCCCACCGCCCTAGAAAACCCCAAGCTCAGGCAGGCAGGGAGGGCAGGGCAGCAATGGCTCCCCCCACACAGGACCCAGCGTCTCAAGGCTGGGCTGAGTTACCTCCTGGGACCTGCTCCACGGCCGGCACAGAGCCAAGTCGTCCCCGCCCCCCGCCCCCGCAAACCCCCGCAAGACAGCTCAGAAAATACTGCATTACTTACTGTTCTTTAAACTTTCTCCTTCTTACAAAAAATGTGTTTTTTTTTTTTTTTTTTTGATCCTAAGGGCTTTCTGTTGAATAACTGGCTTTGCTCTCCCAGCCCCTGCAGGAGGCATGCTTGTGCCCTGTTTGTGTGTGTGCAAAGTTGCTTCAGTCCTGTCTGACTCTCTGTGACCCTATGGACTGTAGCCTACCAGGCTCCTCTGTCCATGGGATTCTCCAGGCAAGAATGCTGGAGTGGGTTGCCATGCCCTCCTCCAGGGGTTCTTCTGGACCCAGGGATCGAACCCGCCTCTCGTATGTCTCCTGCATTGGCAGGCAGGTTCTTTACCACTAGCGCCACCTGGGAGGCCCTGTGCCCCATTTACAGGTGGATATGTGGAGGCCTGGAGTAGTTAAGGGAAGAGCTGCTGGACCCAAGAACTGGGCCAGCAGCCCGGGGTTCAGCACTCCCGGCTGGGAGGTGTCCAGAGGACACGCAAGATCAGAGATTTTTATAGCAGAACATGCTCTTTGATGCCAGCTGTGCCGACTCCACAGGAAGCAGAGTGTGTTCAAAGGCCCAGATTTTCTTCCCCCACCTCCACCCTCACTTGAGTTTTCCCACTCTTAAGTTCAAAACATAAACAACTGCATAAATCACAGTTACCATGTGGTAGGGGCTTTCATCAGGGAAGGCAATGGCACCCCACCCCAGTACTCTTGCCTGGAAAATCCCATGGATGAAGGAGCCTGGTGGGCTGCAGTCCATGGGGTCTCTAAGAGTCGGACACGACTGAGCGACTTCACTTTCACTTTTCACTTGCATGCACTGGTGGAGGAAATGGCAACCCACTCCAGTGTTCTTGCCTGGAGAATCCCAGGAACAGGGGAGCCTGGTGGGCTGCCGTCTATGGGATCGCGCAGAGTTGGACATGACTGAAGTGACTTAGCAGCAGCAGCAGCAGCAGGGGCTTTCATATATACACATGCTGTTCTAAGACAACTACCGCTGGACAAGTCACTGTTTTCGTTTCGCTGTATTTTGGATGAGGAATCTGAGGTTCAGAGAAGTTAAGTAGCTGGCCCGAGATCACACAGACAGAAGAAAGAGCCGGGGTCTAGGTCCAGTGATGTGATCACAGTCTGCACATTCAGCCAGTCCTCAGAATCATCCTAGCATGATTCAAACACCAAGACTCCACGTCCCTGAAACACAGTGTTCCTAGAACAGCAGCCCAAGGTCAAAATTATTATAGTGTATACAACTACAGTCACCAAGGAACCACCCGGACAGGCAGATTCTGGCAGCTGCAGAGAGAGAGAGGGGGGGGAGAGAGAGAGAGAGACGATATGAATTCCTCTAGAAAGCACTGTTTGAAACCTTCCCATGATGAAATTAAAAGTGGGCTCTAAGTGATTTATTTTTTCAATCTGTGAATCTAAACAAACGATCTCCATTCTAGGTACATCTATCATATGATCTCCTTCACAGCTGTGAAAAAATGCTATTAGTGCTTTCAAAGCAGTTTTATCACAGATTAAAGAAGCCTAGGGAAAAAAAAAAAAAAAATTGGCAACCGGAGACAGCCATATGCCTACTTGACCTAGGACCATAAACCTGTTGTTCATTCCAGAGAGGGGATTACGGCATTACTTTTAGTAAGTTGCTTTTCATATGGAAATTTCTTTTCATAGTAAAGATCTGCCTTTAATAGCATCATCCTAAAAACATGCCTATTTTTTAATTCCCTGATCATGGACATATAGATTTTTATAGTGTCTGCAAGCATACATTAATGTTAATTTCACCATTCTCCTTTGTATTTTGTTAATGTCACAATCTGCTGTAAAACCTTGCCAAGTTTCTTAACTGTCATGTTAATTCCAAGACCTATTCTGCACTCCTTGACATTTCAGGACAGAACAAGGCAGTAAAAATAGATTAGAAACAGCTTATAAGTATTATAAAATCTAGAACTTTGCAGATGGCGGAATTAGGTCTGCTGAATGGAAATTTAGCAACTCTGAGCACAATAATATTAGAAAAGCCTATTCATTACTAAGGTAAATATTTGGAAGGGGTTGCATAATGGTGACTAGAGGAGTGTGGGGAAACTTATAAAATGCAACAGGGTTATATTATTTTAAGCAACTTACTGGATACATAAACCATATCCCAAAGGGCTTCAGGTTTCAAAGGTTTTCTCTACCATATAAATAAGGGTGCAGAGTAAGGACTTGGTTTTATTCATGGTCAGTTCAAAGATCACACAAATTATTTCACGCAAAGGGTTTGCCTGCGTTAAAGCAGAGCATTACTGTACTTCGATATTAAATGACACTACCACATGCTAAGAAATTTGCACAAATGGACAGGAAATTAGACACTGTTTTCTTAAACTGATTGCTAAAGAATGCACCCTGTTTAAACGTGCACTATCCATTTCAAAGGGAAGCATTGGCTGATTTCAGGAAGTTTAAAATCAGTTCATGGAGAAGCAGGATAAAGTTAGGGTTAAATGTGTTTTTCTTTCCCCCACCCCCCACCTAGGGGAAACTATTTCTTGAAAAAAAAAAAAAACTTTCCCCTTTTTCTTTAAGGGGAACTTATTATTTCCATCATCCTTGTTGAGTTGCTGATGAATAGTTCACATCCCTTGCCAAGCCCCACCCTCTGCCTTTTTTCTAAGCTCTTTCCTCATTATTTGCTCAATCTTTTTCCCACAGCCCCGACAGGCCGTCAGGGCGGCTTAAATACAGCAGAGTATTAACATGGGGAAATGGCTTTCAGTCCCCAATTGATCTCCTAATACATGATGTTGAAATGATAATTGGTACACTCCTCACTGAAAAATAAGAGAGAAAAACTACTTTTCAGTCACCACAAGGTATTATCTTAGATCATGTATTCAGAACTAACAGATACATTAAAAAAAAAAAAAAAAAAAGAACCCTGTCCCCCCATCTGCGGGAGAGTCTGCAGTCGCAATTCTTTTCAGCTGACATAATCCAGATTGATTCGTTCAGCAGATAAAATTCAGGCCACTTCTGCCCTTTATGGGAGCAACATAATACCAGTCTTTATTCAGTAACAATGTAACATAATGGGATCGGAATGTGCAAAATGACTGTTCTTAAATTACTGCGCCTCACAAGGGCCCAACACAAGCTGGGGCTTAATGTAAAAAATCATTAGGCGCAGATTACTAAAGTGCTCCTGCATTAAGGAGGTCAAACCGAGCCTGTTTATGGTATTTTTCAGGACAGAAACTCTTTGCTAATATCTTGATTATGACTGTGTTCTGGGGGGCCTGTCTTAGCACCCACAGCTCAGCACTGTGGCTTCCGAGGAGACGTTGCGAAGTGGGGGCTGGGAGGCGAGAACACTGAAACACGGGCCGGAGATGGGTCAGGAGAGTCTTCACAATCGCAAACCGTTTTCAATAAAGTTGGGTGCATCATATAATGTAAGCTCTGAGCTATTAAACTATGCTAATTTCAAGATCTTCAGGGGTTCGTTAGTAAAATATATAGAAGATGTGGAAAATAAAAGCTTAAAGACAGAATGAATAATAATCTCCCACCATCTCAGTACCTAGAAATGACATTTAGGTACCTGGGCATTTTAAATGTAAAATCATCCAATCTTTTTATTTTTTTTTTTCTATGTAGAAATATGTATTTTTACAAAATGTATGCTTCAAATACAGCTTTTCACTAAATGTTATCAGATCAGATCAGATCCGATCAGTCGCTCAGTCGTGTCCGACTCTTTGCGACCCCATGAACCGCAGCACACCAGGCCTCCCTGTCCATCACCAGCTCCCGGAGGTCACTCAGACTCACATCCATCGAGTCAGTGATGCCATCCAGCCATCTCATCCTCTGTCGTCCCCTTCTCCTCCTGCCCTCAATCCCTCCCAGCATCAGAGTCTTCTCCAATGAGTCAAGGTATTGTCAATGTTTCTCCATGTCATTAATTATTCCTCTGCAATATAACTTTATGGCTACATGGTGTTTCTTCCTGTGGAGGCACCTAATTTACTTAACTTCATCCCTCTTCTTGGGCATGTGGGTTGTTTTCTAAGTTTCCCTTGTTTTAAGGGATGTGATGATTATTATGTCTATAGAAAAATCTTTCCCTACACATCAGGTAATTTTCTTTGGATGAATGCCTAGAAGTGGAATTTCTGGGTGAAAGGGTTTATATCTATTTAACACATACATTTCTTCCTTGGCCTCCAGAAAGCTTGAAACTACTTATTTCAAGGGATGAGTTCAGAACCTGCTACATAGCCTCAGCCTTTGCCCACATGACACAATACAGAGATTTCTTTGTGTATACTACTTGTACCACCCAAGATTATCATAACCACTGTTAATTCCACACACACACACATTAAACTATTGTTGGGAGAAAGACTAAATTAAGAAAAGAAGTCAATGCGGGCTCTGACAAACCTAAGGTTACCCAAGAAGATTCTAGAAAAATAAAATGGGACAAAACAGAGCAGAAAAGATTCCCTTTGGATGGAAATGGTTTTTTTCAACCTGCAAGTTTAAACCTCATGCAATTTAATTTTTGCATTTGTGAGCATCGCCAGTCTCTTATCTTGTTTAAATAGAAGACTTCCAAAACTCGAATCACTGAATCACCGGGTGGCCTCCGAGATGATGCAGTCACTCTTCGGAACGCTGGGCTCACGTCTGGAGTGGGGCTTGTATTTGGTCAATGTTTGTACTAAATGAAGCAGTCGCTGTGTGTGTGTGCACAAGGCTGGGGAAGTGCATGCAGGAGGCAGAGATTTTGTGTATGTAAGGACATATGTATATACATTCACAGGTGCATAAATATATTTATCTATAAAATGAGCATCACCATTGTAGCCTCATCATTGAAACTCACACCATCTGAAATATTTGCATGTGATTACCAGCCTCCACTGTCAATCATGATAGCACAAATCCAATATTCAGGCCATATGGCCATGAAACTTTCAATCGATAGGAACCTTTTAAAGCTGAAGCTTCAAAAAGTTGTATCAAAAATATATTCAATGAGAAGAAGGTTAATTGAATAATTGATTACTCAGTAACAATTAAGTGCTCTTCAGATATCTTTGGGAAATCTTGAAATATAATGGTGATAGATATTTATTAGTTTATCAGCTATTTCTGTGTTATATATTTTTTTTAGGCTCAAAGTCAATTTCATTCATTTATATAGTTTAACATTAGAGTCTCCAAGGTGAAAGGATATATATATATATATATATATATATTTTTTTTTTTTTTTTTACTACTACACAAGGAGATGGCAGGGTGGAGAAAAATCCTTGTGATCCAGGGTTGCCAACATGAAAACATTTCCCAACACTAGAAACAGTTTCTTTGTGACAACTCATAGATAAACTCATCAAGCAAGGCCTCCTCTCAGAAAGATGCCAGCTCTGAAATGCGGTCATTATTGCAAGCGAAGTCTGGGTGATGGGATTACAGCTGCATTCTACACACTGGCTCTTGAATTGTCAGCATCACGTGGGTCTTCCTCCTCCTAGTTTCTCTTCCAAAGTAACCAGTGGTCCTGTCTCCACTGAGAAGTGGAGTGACCACACGTATCACTAACATTTGTTAACGAATCCCTTATATTTGTCATCAATGGCTTTTCACAGGAGGTAAAGATGGAGATTTAAAAATTGCTAACAATCTGTCAAAGAGGATCAACCATCTATACTCACAGACACATACGCAAACACACACACCCATATACCACTGGGCCAAATAGGGATGGGGGGTCAGGGATAGAGACTAAGTCTCCTCTTCAGAAGGACAGGTCCAGCTGTTCACCCTGGAGGCCACACTTACATGCATCACTTTCAGCGTTTCACAGGGGCTCAGAGGACCTTATTTATTGTAAGGAATCTCTGAAAAACCCCCCATGCAATTGGTAAAGTTAGATTCTGCTGAATCAAGTCTTCCACATCCCTAATGAGCACACCCAAGAAATGACTGTCTGGACCCAAGAAACAGATTCTAAACATGAGTGAAAACTGATGCTTACTTAAGT
This sequence comes from Tragelaphus eurycerus, assembly GCA_935064755.1. NCBI lineage: Eukaryota > Metazoa > Chordata > Mammalia > Artiodactyla > Bovidae > Tragelaphus > Tragelaphus eurycerus. The sequence continues at coordinate 16,666,159 of CAKXYN010000020.1, forward strand.
ACTTTTTATTTTATGTATCTGTGCATATTTTTCATTCCCTCCTTCAAGAAATACTATTAAACCCCTTCTGTGGGTTGGACATTGTGATATTCAGAAGTATGAAAGCATAAGCAGAATAGACGAGGTCTCTGACAGCTTCGATTCTCAGTTTGGAGGGAGAATTGGACCCAACACTGATGAAAAAACTAAGAACACACACATTTTAAAAACAATTGCTAAGAAGTAAGCCGGCATCCCTGGTGGCTCAGTGGCAAAGACTCTACCTGCCAATGCAGGAGACGTGAGTTTGATCTTCCCGGGTCAGGAAGATCCCCTGGAGAAGGAAATGGCAACCCACTCCAGTGTCTTGCCTGGGAAATCCCATGGACAGAGGGGCCTGGAGGGCTACAGTATAAGGATCACAAGAGTCGGACAAGACTTAGCAACTAAACAACAACGAGAAGTGAGCCAGGGACTGAGAGGGAGTAATAGAGTGATGAGCCATTACTGAGTAGATGGTCAGTAACTGCGTCCCTGAGAGCACGACGTTTCAAGTAAGGCCTAATGAACGGGGAGCTGGCCGTGAAAAGTTGTGCATATGTGTGCATGGTCAAGGGAGAGGTCGTCATTCATTCCAGGTAGGGAGAACTGAGTACTAGAAGAGCCTGTGGTATCAAACAGCCAGACGGGTTTCATGATCAAAGAGAAGACCCGTGCAGTTGGAGCAGAGCCTGAGAGATGAAGCTGAAAGTTGTGTAGGGACCAGATCGTTTGGGTTTTGTAGCTGAGGGCCCTTGAGTTTCAATCCAAAGGGGATGGAAAGCTTTTGAAAGGTGTTAAAAAATAATTTATGTCCTAGAAGCTCACTCTAGCTTAAGGGTACAAGTTGGTGTGGAGAAAGATCTAGTAGATCAGTTAAGCATAGCTCAGATAAGAGAGGATGATCACCCACAGTGAAGGGTGAAGATGGAGGAAAGAGAGATTGTAGGTTCATTATTTAGGTAGGATTGACAGGGCTTTTTGGTGGACTAGATGGGAGGAAAGGGAGAAATCAAGGTTAACGCCTAAGTTTGATGTCGGGAGATCTCCGCATGGAGGAGTCCCATAGCATATTAGAGTAGACATTCTGGAGAAAAGTGGGCTGAAGTTTGGGGGCCTGAGAACCACCAGCAGACATGTGGTAGAATCTATGAGGAAAGATAGAATCTCCCAGGAAGAGGTCAGGATTGAACCACGAAGAGCCTGAGGAGGGAGAATGAGGAAGAGGAGTCAGAAGAAACATCAAGAAGGGGGGCCAGTGAAGGAGAAGAAGGCCCAGAGCCAGTGGCTGCACAGAAACCAGGAGGGCAGTGGCTTTAGCAGAGGGGCCTCTTGGACTTTGCCCCCATCTCATATTCCTGGAATCTTGTTGCCTCTGGATACTGAAATTCCATAGAGTGATGAACTTTGAGGGAGGTTCCATTCCCATCCTCGTCCTACCGAAAAGAAGACTGAAGCTCAGTGAAGTTCAGTTGCTTCCTGGGCATCATGTCCTAGTTGGACTCTATCAGGCACCAGTCCCTAGCTCTTGACTACTCTGTTATTTATATGCTTTCTACTTTCTAGGACATTCCTGGATTTGAGTGTCTGGTCTGCCAAGTATGGCTAAGACAAGCCACCGGGAGAACTTATGAACATGTTTTGAATATCTTCTTTCTGCATCTTTAACACTAGCATTGGCACCATCAGTATGGTATCTCAGATGAAATATTTATCCCTTCTGATCGCCTATGGGCTTCCGTGGTGGCTCAGATGGTAAAGAATTCACCTGCAATGTAAGAGACCCAGGTTCAATCCCTGAGTCAGGAAGATCCCCTGGAGTTCATGGCAACACACTCCAGTATTCTTGCCTGGAGAATTTCATGGATAGAGGAGCCTGGCATGCTACAGTCCATGCAGGTCTCAAAGAATCAGACACAACTGAGCAACTAACACTTTTACTTTCTGACTCCCTATACTGCATCAGGGCCAGCCACAGACTAACTGTGAATTAACTCCAAGAAAGGGAGGCTTTGTAAAGCAGACAAGGTAAGCGAAAGGAAAGCCTTCAAAGTAGCTTCTCACTTTCCGATCAGACCATGAGCCTACCACCATCAAGTCTCCCCTGCAATTTCCATGGTTCAAGTAGAGGCCATCTAAGGCAGGCAGGCTCCCTGGAGTTAGGGAGTGAGACCAAGGCCCCCAAGTGCAGGGCATCTAATGAGCCTGGCTTGGTAGCCTTGCATCATCTCTGCCGTGTTAGGGGTGAGCACGGCTTTCTGTGAAGCCTTGTAACAAGATGACAGGCATAGCTGTCTGGAGACAGAAGGGAGGGCCGTGAGTGTCACAGACCAGAGAGCACATGTGTGGTTGCGTCCCTGCCGAGACGGCATGACACCTCCTGACTCTGGAGAGCAAGCCGCAGAGCAGCTAGCTTGCTGTCCCCGTGCACATACACGAGACCCACAGCCACGGATGCTACGAGCAACATTAGGGGACAGAGCACAGTGCATCTCCCGGCTGGGCTGTCAACGACAGCACAGTGTGCTCCAGCGAAGGGCTAGTAAAAGATACGCCAGAGTTTTAATATTGTTTTAATGTGATTAAAAAATCCTAAATTAATTTATTTTCTTATGCTAGAAAATAGTCCTGCACTGCCATATTGCAATGTGCTCCGAAGAACAGTCTGATAAAATTCATTAGAAAAGAATTGAATTCATCATATAAAACACAGTCATTTTATTTTAAGTAGTTCCCAATTCAGAAGGCCAGGCAATTGTTCCTTAGAGTCATACCAAGGACAGGCAGGAGAGGGATTCCAGGGTAGGTCTCTAGAACATGGTGACTTGTTGAAGCTAAGAGAACTCGCCTCATTTCTGAGCCCTTTCAAATACTGTCAGACATGAGTGAAGGTGGAAGAGAAAGGGCCACTAAAGGCAAGAGCACGTCCTTGCTAGTTGCCTTCTTTGCATGAAGCTTTAAAACACTGTTTTGCATCAAAGACTCCCCATCTTTCAAGACCCAGCTCAATGCCCTCCTGCTCCTCCCAACCTTATTTCTTCCCCACCATTTATTCTGACTTTATCATTCACTGTCTCAGATATCCATTTAACTTATATGCATATTATTGTTTCATTTCCCCGAGTAGACTGCACACTCTGGGGGTGAGGGCTGATTTCCTCCTAGTTTCTCCAGACTGCCGCCACTCCCTGGCTGCCAGCTCCCCGTGCCTAGCAGTATGCCCTGCAGTGGGTATGGCATTCCTTTTGCATGTGGTTATACCTGGGTGCCGTTTTCCTTGAATGCAACGTGTGATCGATTCCCTCGTCCGTATACACAAACAGCATTGAGCAGGACCCTCTGAGACGACGATTCAGAAAACCGGAGCGTGGCTATCTCTGTGCACTCTGTCACTGAGCAGTCCAGAAACTACACATCACCTGTGAAACGATTGTTTTCGATTGATCTTGTAAAATGATTGATCTTGAAAAAGGAAGAAGTGGAAATTTTAATTCAAGTGAGATTTACCTAACCAGCAACTGAGTGGAGACAGAAGACCTGAGTGTCCTCTGTGAGCCTCTGACTCCCTGGATGTACGGAGCTCATTGCAGGAGCGGAGGACCGCTTCACCTGTTCACACTGCAGAAGGCAGCTTGAGGAATTTGGCAGCAGGAAGACCCGTCTCTAACCAGTATGCAACAGTTTAAAAAAAAAAAAAAGAGATTCTACTCCTGAATTCTGCTCAGGGATAAAAATGCTGCTTCTATGCTCGAAGCAGTCTTTGCTCAGGACTGGAGGGTGGGTGAGCACAGTTGAACTACCTTAGAGGCTCCTGCTCCGAGCTCAGCAGAGCCTGCCCCGAGGCTGGCTCTCAAATCTACCAGGGCCAGGTCCAACCTTTCACTCGGAGGCTGGGCTGCCGGTCCTCACACAGGGAAAACCAAGCACAGTCAACACAGCAGCAGCGTGGTGACCAGTTCGAGCAGCCACTGTCCCCCACTAGAGGAACGGGAAGCCAAGGTGGCCGCTGCCCGGGGAAGTCGAAGAGCCTTTTGGTTTTCCCTCAAAGTCATCCCCCAACCAGGGGCAGTCATGAGAAACCTCCGCACACAAGTGTTCCACGATGTTTGCTATAGCAACCACACATGTTGACTTTGGCTGTTTGTTGCCACCTCAAACTCCAACTCAGCCCACTGGCTTCCAGGGGTCGCTGAGGATGAGGAGCATGGGATGCGGGTGGTGACAGGGGCCACAGTTTGTTTTCTAAGCACGAAGAAACATTCCCGACTCTGTGACAAGCCCCCAGCTTGCCTACTTGCAAACTGGACAGCAGCCGACCACCCCCCGGGAAAGGCAGGCTCCGTGCACCTCCGTGCACCTCTGCGAAGGTCTGGAACCTTCGCAGCCTGGGCAGCCACTCTTGGCTCACACCTGCTGCCAGGGAGCCTGCACATCATGCCCGCTTGTCTCAGACGTGGTGTTGGCCTCAGGGAGGGGGCTTCTCGAGACATTTAATTAGTGGAGGATTTCCTGCTCTCCAGCAGCTTGCTCGGGAGAACGGAGCTCTCAAACAGCTCCTAAAACAGGAGGAGCAATTGCCAGAGGCAGAGCTGAAGCACTTGGGAGGAGTCTGGGTTCTGAGGTGGGCATGGGTTCTCGTCCTGAAAACTCCAATGAAAGAGCCCCTGGATGGGCCAGACTGTCAAATGCTGTGTGCTGAGCGGGCAGCCGGAGCTGAGCACAGAGGGTGGAGCACCAAGGGCAGGAAGGTCCCTGGGGAAGGGAGAGCCTCATGTCCCTAAAGTGAGCCCCCCATCCAGTTCCAACACCTGTCCTGGATAGTCCACTTTCTCCAGAGAACCGGGAAACCTGGGTTTGTAAGAAAAAACCTCACAGTTTTAGAATGTTTGCAATTAATCAAAGACAAACGTGTAAATATCACACAAGCCAAACAAAACACATCTGTGAGCGGAATCCAACCCCCAGGCTACACTTTGGTTCCCATTATCCTACGTGAGCCGCTCTGAGGGCCTCAACCTTGCCCTCTGGACTCTCTGTCGGCTCTGTTTACCTCCAGGGGAAGAGCAGTGAGGAGAAGGTGAAGCAGGAATCCAGGCCAGGGCAACCCACAGCAGGGGCTTCAGCCAGGAGCAGACGAGAAAGGCCCTTTCTTGGACCTTTCCTAGACCCATTGAATCAGAATCTGCATAGTCATAGATACATGGCTACTGGTTTGCACACTAGACTTCAAGAAGCATTTGTCTAAGACTAAGTAAGAGAAACAGGTTGACACTATGAAAGCCTCTCCTTTTCCAGAAGATGCAGAAACCCAAGCATACAACCTGCCCTCTTCAATCCTTTCCAGGTACCAGACTAGGAAGATCCTCTGGAGAAAGGAATGGCTACCCACTCCAGGATTCTTGCCTGGAGAATCCCATGGACAGAGGAGCCTGGCGGGCTACAGTCCATGGGTTGCAAAGCATCAGACACGACTGAGCGAATATCACTTTCACTTTTCAGACTAGAAACAGTCACTGTAGTCATAAGGACATGAGTGGCAGAGGAGAGGCTGCCCAGACAGGGAGTAAGAAGAGAGGGTACAGAGCACTGCCCACGGCCTTCCACCACTGCAGGACACTTCACACCATGGACAGCTGACCTCCAAGGTCACACTCCAGATAAAGGTCAAGCAGCCAGACTGATGCACTCAGCTCAAATCTCCAGGACAGGATCCCAGGAATAATTCTCTTTGGAGATCAGCCTTCCGGCGTATGAGAAGTTTCATGCTGCTGGCTCTGGGCCCCAGTGAGGCAGTCGCAACACAGGGAAGGAGGAAAGTTTCGCGGTGAGTACAGAACAATGGAGCTCATCTGCCCCTTAGAAAAGCCCTTCTCAGCATCTGCAGGGCCTCTGATGGCTGCGTCTCCATCGCGGTTTTGCTTCTCCGACTCTCCCCAAATCCCCAGGCCTTGTCAGCAGAGACACATCTATTGATAATTAGAGAATACACAGCTTTGGGGGCATTTCCCTTCCATTCACGACATTTACTGGTGTCAGTCTGAGCATAAATACAATTAGATTTGAGAGTTCTATTACAAAAGCCAATAAAGCGGGCCTCAGTAGAGATTCTAAAATTACTTAACTTTTCTTTAGAAAAATATTAAAACAGTATTATCACATCAATGAGAAGAAAAGACAGGAAGATAATAAAGTTATGTTAAAACCTCCCTGTATTTACTCATGTGTGAAACAGTTATGTCTGGTCACATAATTGCAATGGTTCTGAGAAATATTTCATATTTTATAATGAACATTAAAAGAGTTTGTGGATCATTACTTTATATGAGTTCCAAAGTTATTACATAAAACCCAATAGGAATGGTTATAAATTATCGGATCCTCCGGCCTGGCCTTGGTAAACATAACATGAAGACTGAGACATTTCAGCAGACAAGATTCATGAGAAGAGGTAAAATTCTCCCTGCATTTTAAGGGGAAGAGCAGACGAGAGTACTTGTAACCAGCTCTTAACATTTTTTGTTTCTGTTTCAAAGAAATTCTATTGAACCACTAGCTTAAGTCACACACACAGAAGCTTCCGTTAGAACAAAAGAGAACTCGCTTTCAGACCCTACCCTCATCTTTCCATCTTTCATTATCCTATCTATGGCCCTAAGGTCACTGCAAAATTCTTGAACTTTTCAACACAGCATGGGTTTAAAATACTGTACTTAGCAGGCTCATATGATCGCCAACAATTATTTACTTTCAAAAGGAGATCCTCTCTTTGAAATCTGAAAATATAGCATCTTTGCAGAAACTGGAGAGTTGATAACATTCCGAGGTAATTTTCTTTTTTTTGGTCTGCAAAGAGGTTGGCAGGCAGCATTTTAATTAAAAATGGTCACTTGTGAATCACAGTTAAGAATAAAATGGGTGCTATTCTATTTACTTATGCTTATCCTCTCTTTTTTTGTTTTTAAGTCAGAGTTTTCTGTTTTGTTTAGAAATCACACCTGCCACTTTGTTTTTCTCCAGCTTCTGCTTGCTGAAAAAGTTAAGTAGCAGAATAGCAGCTGGGAGAATACAGGGGCCAGAGGGGTGAAGCCAACTCTCTGAAAGGCAGTACCGCTAAGAGGTGCGTCACCACCTCACCCTTGAGAGATGCTGCACATGGGGCACCCCCTAGGGAAGCATGCGAAGACTGGTTACATCCCCGACCTGAGAAACACGGGTGCCTCTTTGACCTGGAGCCAGAGCAATCCTACCTGCTACACTCTCAGAGGAAGGGTGTCCTGCAACGCCTTCTCGGTGTCCTGGACCTGAAACCCATGAGGGCCGCCCACCTGTTAGCTCCCCACCTAGCCCAAGGCTCCTCCCTTTATATGGAGCAGTGGTAGGTAAGGCTTTCTCAGAAAACAGATGTCTTTTGGAGAATTTAAAGCTCCGAGTTGGAGGTCAGATTCTGGCTGTACTTTGAAATATGTCTGCCTCGATCATTATGCAGTCATTCACATATATTTTAGACATCAATGTTGTCTTGAAATATTCTCAAGTTCTTGATGCTATTTATATGCTTTGATCTTTTCCTTTGCTTCTGCTCTGACAGTATGCTCTGGCTTCCCAGAGTCACTGAATGCCTACACATCATTTTAATAAATATTTGTATCAGGGAGAGGTTTGCTATTTTATCCTAAATGGTTTCTCTCTGAGTTGAACAGAAACCAACATTCTTGAGAAATCCACCAACCTTTTATAACCTATGTGAACAGAGAATTTACTAGTTTCAGTATTTTTTAAGATGAAACAATGTCATGTTTTTGCCTCTTTCCATAGATAGCAAGTTTTTTACTAACAAAAGAAAGATTATAATGATGCCAACTTATAACATGGGAGGAAAAAATTTTCCTTGTTTATTTACCATGCTATTTCAGCTAAAATTATGCTATTTCAGCTAAAATCTGAGATTTTTTTATATAATCCAAGTCTGAAGGTGGAAAAAAATCAAGCAAAGTGAGAAAAAACAAACAAACATATTTTCAAGACTTAAAGAGCAACACGGAGAGACGGTGGAAAATTGCAGACGCATTTCAGCACGTTGCATATTAAGCCAAGTTTAGGGAAATCTTCATAGAACTCTCAGAACTTCACATCATAAGCCAAACCCAGCTACTTAGAGTCAATGACTACGTTCTTACTTGAAAAGGGGGTCAGGACTCTATTCCCTAAAACTAATCTATTGATCGTCTTGTCCTTGGGTGTAGATCCCTTTGAAGTATTTTTGCAATGGCCTCTAGGTGGTGCTAACACTGCATAGCTTCAGCTTTTCAGCACAATGAAAACATTAATTTGCTATGAGATAATTTTTGACGTAAATGTAAAATGGTGCCCATTCGAACTCAGTAATGAAGCATGGTGCATTTCTGCAGCTCCTAATTTGACTAGTTAAATGACTCCATTACGTGTCTAACAGACAGAAGCAAATAATTTCTGGTCAGTTGATGTTCACTTATCCGTATCATTTTGCCCTGAAAATAAAGTCTCTAATCTACAATTCCTTTGTCTTAGTTTCTTTTTTCTTTTCTTTTCTTTTGGTTAAGGTTATTAAAGAAAGTACACTTAAATAATTTAGATTAAACCAGCACAAACAAACAATTCAAACATCAGAGCACATGGACAAATCAAATATTTATAATAGGGGAGGCGGACAATATCACAGGCCTCCTAAATGACTCCAACCTTTGCCCCAGCCCTAGGTCTAGGGGGTTAGGATGACTCCTGAGCCTGAAAAGAACAAATGTCTGTCCTTCAAGTCCATTGTCTTTCTGTGGCCAAAAGGAGGCTGTTGTCTGTTCTCTTCCCCTTTCCACTTTGTCACATAACTTTGAGGATGTTTGGAAATTTTTCAGGAGGATCCATCTCACTGTTGCAAAAAAAATGCTGTTTTAATAAATATCAAGTGATGAATAATTTTGCCCAAAGGGGAAAAAATGGTTAATATTGAATCTTAATGTTCCTCATCTAAATGCTTTTTTCTTCCTGCTAAAAACAAGTTTAGGATTAAAGCGTATCAGTTTACACATATTGCATGCATATTAGTGAGACACAGCTGTGTATGTCCCCCTCTTAAGAGCCATATGATTAAGTTATGGGATATCATATAATCCAAACCCTTTTTCTATTGGTCACCTTTCACAGACAAAAGCTTTTTAGTTTTAGGTCTATTAAATGACAGAATGTCCGATTCTGTAAATGTGCAAGTAATTATTATGAAGCACCTGTGTCTCTTATTTTCACTTACAAAGTCCATCTATAAATTGCTTTGGGAAAGGCACTCAGAAGCGGACACAAGACGGGGCACCCCCACTGGGGGGCTCACTGAGGTGGGTGGATCGAGGTTCTGGGTCCCCGGTCTCAGGGTCTTGATGAATGGTAGAATTACAGGCACAGGCCATCCCATCCCACAACCCCAAGGCAAGGGGATAGTGGCCCATTTCGATGGAGACATACTTGTAGGGGTGAAAAAGAAATCCCAAAGCTTCGGGGGGCCTGCCCACCTACTTTTCATTGCTGCATCTGGGCAGGATCCTCAACTAGCCTACACCACACAATCAGTTTTTTAAAAAGACTTTTGAACTAAAAAAAAAAAAAAAGACAGTATAAACGATCTTCATTTTTCCCCAAAGTAACATGCTACTTGACTCAATTAAATGCAGTTTTTAAAAACTGGCTCGAGTGTGTGTGTATACACAGCCTTTATTAAGCTTTTAAAATTTCAAATCCCTCTGTGCGTGCAAATTACCATCATTTGCATGACGAAGGATACGGGACACAGGCTGTGTGCCTTTTGACATAAAAAAATGGCAAAGGACTATTGATGTCACACATCTACTTTGTTGAAATTTTTGACTGATGTTGTTTCTGCAACTTGACTTGAGCCAGTGGCCTGCCCTGGAGGGCACGGACCTCATACCTCTCCTCCCCCTGCCCAGCCGGCCCCACGATAGCCATCAGCGCCAGGCTCTTTGGTATTATGTAGGTCGAGCGGCCCTTGGGTTTACAGAAGGATTTGGCCTTTTGATTTGGTGTAGAATTTACAACCTGAGAGCGATGTTTCAGTGTGCAGATCTGGGTTGTATGTGCTGGAAAAGGAAACGAGGTCAAGCTAGGAGAGGATAGTGCATCTAAAGAGGCTTTCCCAGACCTCAGGGCAGGGATGCGAAACCCCTCCCTGCCACCACCCCTTCACAGGGGCACCTGCTGGTGCCAGCATCTGAAAGTCACTGGGTGTGCGCCCTCCACGGGCAGCCCTTTAGTCTGTGTCCTGGGAACGGAGGTCTAGAGGGAAACAGATTTCTGAGGTGAGTCCACACTACGGCCTGAGATTGGAGGAGCCACGAGGGACAGAAGCGCATCCATCAGGCATAGGGAAACCAGCAGCACAGCTTGGGATGGGGGAAAGGAAAACACCCATGGGAAACACATCCAGGAAGCTGGCCCCGGAAGAGAGGTTTGCAAAATGACCCTCGGGAAACTGTGCTGCTGCTAAGTCGCTTCAGTCGTGTCCGACTCTGTGCGACCCCGTGGACTGTAGCCTACCAGGCTCCTCTGTCCATGGGATTCTCCAGGCAAGAGTACTGGAGTGGGTTGCCATTTCCTTCTCCAGGGGAACTTTACAACCCCCTGAAAGCTGCCGTGGGAGCCAGGTTCCTCTTGGACCGGTTGTCGGCGGGGGGGGGTGCCTCAAGACATCACCCTTCCCCTAGAAGAGCTGAGGGCATCAAGAACAGTTTAGCTACCAAAGGGTCGGTACTCCCTGCCCCAGATTAAAAGTCAGTGATGCTATCACCCCTAGAGAAGGGGAATATTGACTTCTAAATTGGGGGGCTTAGCAGCAGCAGCGGCAGCAGCAGCAAGGTAGTGCTGGGCCTGAGTCTGCAATGCTTTTCTAAAGATGTAAGGAGATACAGAGCATAGTACATTGAAATGAGGGGTGACAACTGCTAAGGAAAATTAAAAAAAAAAAAAATAGAAGGCTTGCCTTCATGTCCGTAAAGGGAAGGAGAGAGCAGATGCCAGTAACAGACAAGCATTTCCCAAGGAGAGGAAAACATTTCTGAAGGAAATAGGCATCCTAGCAGAACAGGTGAGAAAGAAATTAGAGTGTCTGAAGACTGATAACTCCGGGACCAGATGGGAACCATCTTAGAATTTGTGCAAGTGGAGGTGAGGAGACGGGGGAACGATTAGCAAATACCTTTTAAAAATACCCTGGGAAACGGGAGAAGCAGCAGTGGACGAGAGCCCTTATGCAACACCTATATTTAATAACGACTCTGAGGGAGATCTAGGAAATTAAACACCAGTAAGCTTGACTTGAGCGGTGGGGAAGATATTGGAAACACTAATCAGGGACAAAATAGGGAAAGTTATGATTTAATTAAAGATATTCAGCATGGATTCACAAAAGGGAGATCATACGTAACAAAACTAATAGAATATTTTGAAAAAGTAACAAAAAGGAATTGAAGAGGGAAACCAGGGGTATAATTTACTGGGACTTTAAGAAAGCTTTTGATGCACTGCCTCACAAAAGGCTAATCTCCAGCGGTGGGGAGTTTGGGTGTGAGTGTGGTGGAGGGTGGAGGATGAATGAAGAATTGTCTGGACCGAGGGTACTTGTGAGCATTACCATGAAGAGATTAGGTTAAAGGGAGGAGACTGCTGGAATTTTCCGAGATCTGAATTTTTTTAATTAATTTTTTTAACATAGTGCATCAGCAGGCTCGCTTAGGAAATGTGTCGAAATGTGACGAATTTCTCCTGCAGGTGTAGTATTGGAGGGCAGGTGCCAATTCATGCCACAAGGACAATAGCATTGGGAAGGATTTGCTAACATTTGGTGAAGATTTGACTATTCCTAAATACCACGAGACTGTTTGTGACCAACGAGGGGGCAGGCATAGCCACTAATTGTCCTACGAATAACGACCACAAATAAAGAAGGAGGCTATGATATGACTAAGGAGACAAAGCCCGATGACCTGGACGGCTCAACACTAGCGCCCTCTGATGCCCACAGCCATACCCTCACATGCGGGCACGCACACACCTCCACTCACCCGAGCACATGCATCCACACCCACACTCACACATTACCTGTTGTTTAATTCGAGTCCGACTCTTTGCAACCCGATGGACTATAGCCCGACAGGCTCCTCTGTCCATGAGATTTCCCAGGCAAGAATAAAGTGGGTTGCCATTTCCTTCTCCAGGGGAATCCTCATGGGGACACTCTAACACACCCCATGCCTTGCAAAGATGCTCACATTTACACAGCACATACCTACACACATCTTTACAAACACACTACAGGAAAACACACAGTTGAGAACATGCGTCCACATGCTCACACATATCCCGAGACTGTTCTGCACAAGTAGGTGGAAATGGCAGGTGTAAAAAGAAGAACTTAACTATTTTCTACTGGGAAATATTGGGAGGCACTTTGGGAATAAAAGGCCCCCTTAGTCACATTTCAGTAATAATAGATGCCTGGGGAACGAAAGGCGAAGCAGAAGACCATGAGGCACAAAAAGACCTTTGTCACTGCAAGCCAAGCCAGATCTTGGCACCTTCTCTGATGAAATATCAAGGGACACAGTACTCAGGAATGATAATGACAGAAATCCCCTTAGGGGCCCAAGCCTGCCCTCAGAGGCAGAGCTACAGACGCAGCAGCAGCAACAGCCTAAAGAAGATGATGACCCAGATCTGGGACCTGCTGTCCTAGAACTCTGACCAGAGCGTGGCCCAGGGAAGAACCAGGCTGGGCAAAGGCCTGGGGAACTCTCCAAAAGTGTCTTAGTATTTGCCAGACAAATGCTTATTCATTCTTGTTGCTGCTAAGTCACTTCAGTCATGTCCGACTCTGTGTGACCCCATAGACTGCAGCCCACCAGGCTCCCCCGTCCCTGGGATTCTCTAGGCAAGAACACTGCAGTGGGTTGCCATTTCCTTCTCCAATGTATTCATTCTTAGGAGCACAAAAATGATACTTGGGGTCAGAAAGAAGTATATGTTTTTAGGGGAAGCTCCAGGCTATAGGGCGGTCACTTGCTATCTAAGTGGGATGCACCCACTGACATGCAAGACTCACCTAGGGGATCGATGCTGAAATCCCCTCTCTACATATAAAGTTATGACTAGATATAGCTATAGACGTAGGTTCTAACATGTGAGTGTTAGAACACTTTGAACCTCATTTACCTTTCTCATCATTCATTAATATTAAAATGTGACTTGAGATGGAAAGTTGCAAAGTGAAGGGTACACATCCTCCTCATTAACAATAGCAAGAATATCGCCCAATGGTCATCACCTGCAATGCAAAGGGGCCAACACACCAATCACAATTCAGATTTTAAAAAGAAAGTTTCCCTGTGACTTCCATCCCCATTTTTGTAATTCTAACCTGGATATGCCCGTGTCTTAAATCCAAGAGTTATGAATTAATACTGAGTCTATAAAACAAGGATGAAAGTCAGAAGGAATTTTTTTTTAAAGAAACACAGCAGAATTGTAACCTGTGCTGTTTTGACCTCTGGGTCCCTCTGCCAACATGTCCCAGAGATAACGGACATGAACAAGTACTCATTGTCCAGATAAAACTGAAACACAGGACTGGCTTAGGACCTGTGGCTTCACCACATGTAATGGTCATTTCTGCAGCTCTCTCCACCCTACAAGGACTTTTTATAACTCTCATGTGTTATAAGGGAAAAGATACGTACAGAAACAAACAAAAAAATACTTGCCTTATAATTATCTTTAAATCTCCCAATTTTTCATTCAAAGTAAATTTAGAGACTTCTACTTTGTCTTCTAAAGCTAGAGAATCCTTCTTACACCCTGGAGCCTATTCAAGCATGGTCTAGGACAGTATCCATAGGTGCCAGCTCTTAAAGGGAGCAAAGAGTTAACAGGGAGAGACAGAAGGCCTTCCTATATGATCCCCAAGCTCCACCCCAAAGTGACTCTGAACAGACCAATGAACTACATGTAAACTGCCTTCCACCTCCCGCTTCCACATAGCTGTTGCTCAAACGCTCTGGAAATCCCTATGCTGCCCATAACACCACCCCAGAGTACAATAAGGCTTTCGAAAGACAACGAAGGGTTAAAAAGTACCTGTCAGGAACGTCTCTTGAAATCAGTCATTGAGAATCATCTGTCAGTAAGACAAAATTAATTACTACATGTAAAATGAAGAAATCAATGTAAATTACACTGTAGAAAAGTTTAGGACACCTTGATTGTTAAATAATTACTGATACATGTGTGAATTTTCAACAAGCTCCAGCAGGGATGTGGCTCATGGGGCTCTTTTCATATTTTCCCAAAGTTCAGTTTAGGTCTTGGGGTGTTTCTCCCACTTCTACCTCCAGTTAGGTTTCGAGGTTTGAACAGTGTCTCAGCAAACACAGCAACTTGCAAAGTTCAGTGACATTTAGCAGTTTTCAGCACTCAAGCCTGATAAGAAGGACACCACCTTACTGGAAAGGTTAGACTCATGGGTTCGGCAGGAGAAGAAGCGCCCCCTGCCACAGAGTCCCCAAGAACTTGGGAAAGTAACTTACCATGCTACCCAGTGCAAATTTCCATTAATTTATGCAAAGCTGGCTTTATTTACAAAATCAGATCAGTCATTTGAAATACTTTAAACATGATCATGATTTAAGATGTGACTTTTGTGCTTTGCTGAATTTCTAAGACCCAACTCCATGGCTTCTTGGTGCTGACAGGAAAGGGTAAAAGAAAACCCCAAAGCTGAGGCTATTGTAAATCAAAGGCCTCTGTTACGTCCCTTGGGGAGGTGGCGGTGTGCCCTGCAGCCCCGCCTCTTCCATTCCGGTGTGCCTGGCAAAGAGATCCAGTCTATGAACACTTGATCCCCCACGGAAGGAGTCAAAGAAGGTGTCTGCCAGCTTGTCTGCCTCACCCTCAGACAAAGCCCTCTACATCATTGGCTTAAACCAGACCAGAACATTCTGCAGCCCAAGTTCTCTTTCCAAGTGGTCTCTAATTTGCTGTCAGAGTTGAAACCCCTGCAGGCACCTGTGGTAGCCAAGGCTTCCTTCCGAAACTTCAGTCCCACTTCAGGGTTAACCAGCTTTTCTCTCCTATGGGGGCTCAGGACCCTCAGAGGTGAGCTTTCTTTAGTCCCCCTGAACCCCCATCCACCTCACACCTGTCAGTCTCCTCCAAACCTGTGGGCACTTCCTCCTCAATTTGCTGGTCCTGGGACTGATTCCATTATCGTCGGGACTCAACTGACAGCTGGAGGTCAAGGACAGGCTGTCAATCTCAGGGGTTGAGTCAATAGAAGAACTTTCTCCCACAGACACCCACAAGCCCCATGGCTGAAATGGACCCCCGGTGTCCTCCAAGTCTACTTTGCAAAAACCAATATACAAACATAAAAAATTTACAATATACAATTTGTAAAATTAAGGAGCTGAAGATTACTTAGGAAAGGGCCAATTTGCATTGCAAACGAACTTTCTGATTTATAGAGTCACCACGGGGTTCCTTATATGAGTCAATCTAAAATGGGATTCATCTCATAGTGCGTCTAAAATGGGATTCAGTTGCCAAAATTCGATATACACACAGTGTCCGCAACAGCCCCATTGCTACAGCCGCGGGAAGAGTGAGGTACTCCAGCAGACTTGATTTTACTTTCTTCTCAAAAGGTTTTCCTGCTTGAGTATCTCCCTTCCCCTCACACTGGCCGTCCTTTGGTTTACTCATGTTACCCTGAGCCCTTGGGGATCAGAGTCCCTTTCACTCACAGCTCGGGGCTCTAGGGACGCACCACCTTCAGCCAGGCACTGGGTCTTTGCCACAAGGAGCTGCCCAAGTCCTCCTGCCTCGCACTATATCTGATATTTGGGGTGAAGTGATTGCTCATTTGCGGAGTATATTCAAGGCTTAAAATAAGTTAAAGAGCACACAAATATTCTCTTATTTGATGCATTACTCCATTTCTAGTAATCTGCTCTAGAAAAATCATCTAAAATGTGAGAGCACAAGGGGATTAAGAGGGGCTACCTTCATGTCCAAAGACATCCCTTGTGTTATATCTATAATATTTAAAAAAAATAAGAAACAATGTAATTATTCAACAATAGGAGAAATGACTATAAAATCCCAAATAGGATATTTCTTTACAACCATAAATTTGTACATATAAAGAGTTTTAATCATATGAGGAAATGTTCATATTATACATATATGTTACATGCAAAGTCATATGTATGGTATGTTTATAGTTATGTAGAAGACGGGCACAGGAAGAAACACGAAAGGAAATCAACTCAAACTGTGGTAGACTTCATGTAGTGAGAAATAGCTGGGAAACATTCTTATTTTTCAATAATCAGACAAGAAAATGGTAAAAGTTGCTCTTATTTTTAGAAAACACAAGTTGATTTCTTTTATAAAAAAAGAAAGCATATTAGGTTAAAAGCAGTGAATTAAAAATAAGCTCCAAATTAACCAGGATATTTATTGTTAAAAACTAAAATTTCTATTAATGTCAAAGATCTTAGTTCATTCACATTGTAAAATCCTTTGAGTATTTTATTTATTTATTTTTTTTACAGTTGTCTTTTATTTTACTTTTTTTTTTCCCTTTTTTTTATAATTTTTTTTATTTATTTATTTTTTGCTTAACTTTACAATGTTGTATTGCTTTTACTATACATCGGGATGGATCCGCCACCAGTATACACGTGTTCCCCATCCTGACCCCTCCTCCCTCCCCCCTTCCTACACCCTCCCTCCAGGTCATCCCAGTGCTCTAATCCCAGGCATCTGTTATAGGGCATCATACCTGGACTAACTCATTTCAGGTATGATATTATACATATTTCAATGCTGTTCTCCCCAATCATCCCACCCTCTCCTGGTCCCAGAGTCCAAAAGTCTGTTCTATACATCAGTGTCTCTTTTGCTGTCTCGTAAATAGGGTTATTTTTACCATCTTTCTAAATTCCATATATATGTGTCAGTATACTGTATTTGTGTTTTTGTTTCTGGCTTACTTCACTCTGTATAATAGGCTCCAGTTCCATCCACCTCCTTAGAACTGATTCAAATGTATTCTTTTTAATATTTTATACTTGAAATGGGGCTTCCTTGGTGGCTCAGATGGTAAAGAGTCTGCCTGTAATGCAGGAGACCCAGGTTCGATCCCTGGGTTGGGAAGATCCCCTTAAGAAGGAAATGGCAACCCACTCTAGTTGTCTTGCCTGGAAAATCCCATAGACAGAGGAGTGTGGCAGGCTACAGACTCATGGGTCACAAAGAGTCAGACACAACTGAGTGATTTTCACTTTCATACTTGAAATGGGATTCCCTGGTAAAGAATCCACCCGGCATGCGGAAGACCTGGGTTCAATCCCTGGGTTGGGAAGATTCCCCTGGAGAAGGGCGTGGCAACCCTCTCCAGTATTCTTGCCTGGAGACTCCTCAGGGACAGAGGAGCCTGGCGGTTTACAGTCCACGGGGTCGCAAAGAGTCAGACGCGACCCAGTGACTAAGCACAGACTTGAAATGTCATCAAGCCCTATGTGCAGGCAGGTCCCAGCTGCCAGTGCAGAGGTAACTAACCCAGATTGAAGCTGGGACAGGAGCCATACGTGCGTGGGAACCTGTGCAGCCTCACAGGGCTGTAAGGTTTCCCGAGCGCTGCCTCTGTGCTGTTGATAGGGTCACGGTACCCGACCAGAGCAGGTAAACAACATGCCCTCAATGGTGGGGCTGTGAAGGACATTATCCTGTCTCTCCCATATGACCAAGCACAGGGTCTGGTATAACGTAGCATCTGTAGAAATGCTACACAGGAAATGAGTGTCTCTGAGCGTGCCTCTTGTGCTTTTTCCCAGAATAACTACCAATCCTACTATTTATCTGTGTTTCCACATGGAGGGCCTGCACAGAGATGGGGATTCAGCGAACCTTCCTACCGGGCAGGTGGGTAGTGTGGAGCAGGTGGGAATCTCTTGGGCTAAGAACAAAGACAGACTGGGTTTGGATCTTGGCCCTGATTCTTCCTAGGAATAAACTCATTATGCCTCGATTTGCCAATCCTTAGAATTGGGAAAAAAATAATCTTATTCCCCAGGGATTTGGTTGTGCTGAATCAGGGCCAGAGATATAAGTCTTTTTTTTAAAGGCTGGAACAGTGCTGATGGCCGAACATAAAAATATATATATATGTTTTCAGTTAATTAAGATGTTATTTTATTTCTATTTCTGCCTATGGCAACAGACGTGTATCAAATCAACTGTTCTAATGAGAACAAATAGAAAAACTGCATCAAAAAATTGTGTGTGTGTGTATAAATTATTTTTAGCCATAAGAGGGTTATCAAAGAATCCAGGACTTGAGGGGCCCAGATTCTGGCAAGACGGGAGTAGGAGAGCAGGGCCTGTTTTTGGCATTGCTTTCGCCCTGCAGGTAGCTGTGAATTTACAAGTGGCAGCTGAGACACTGAGAAGCTAAGCAGAGGTTTCCAAGGGACCAAAGAGACAGACGTTAGAATCTAGGGCCTGTAAAGTTAGAAGTTACCTGGTGAATACCCAGTGCTTGCAGTTATGACCTCAGCAGGGCCATGCTTAGGAGTAAGGGCAGATAGAAATAAACACACCCGGTTTGATCTTCCCCTTGACTAAAGGCCTACTGGAAATGTAAATCTGGCCTAGAAGGCTGCAGCGTCGTCTACAGCTGTGCTTTCCAATATGGTGGTCACAAGCCACAGGTGGCTTCTGAGCGCTTGGGTTGTGACCTTGTCAGACCTGAGATGTACTGTGAGTATAAAGTACTCGCTGCATTTCCAGGACTTAGTAAAAAATCAGAAAATATAAATATTTTTATATCAGTTACATTTTCAGGTGTATTCTGGACATCTAATATTAAATAAAATATATTATTAAAACTAATCCACCAGCTTCTTT
The DNA here is from genome assembly GCA_935064755.1 of Tragelaphus eurycerus. Classification (NCBI taxonomy): domain Eukaryota; kingdom Metazoa; phylum Chordata; class Mammalia; order Artiodactyla; family Bovidae; genus Tragelaphus; species Tragelaphus eurycerus. The sequence goes on from CAKXYN010000020.1 coordinate 16,685,179, forward strand.
GTACTTCTTTAATGTAATTACTATAAAATTTAATATTACATATATGGCTCACATTCTCTTCCTATATGACAGTGCCAATCTAGAGGCTAAAATGACCTAAAAATTTTAAATACGATGTTTGATATTCAATAAAAAATTACCGGGCACACCATGAAATAAGACCAAATGAATGCAAATAAGAATTGAAAAGTGAGACAATAGGTAATAGAAACAGACCCACACAAGATACAGCTACTGAGTTAAAGAGAGACTTGACAGACTTTGAAATAATAGTAATTAATAAATTTAAGAAAATAGATGACAAGGTGATGAATTTTGGCAGAAAATTGGAATCTATAAAAGAAATCAATAGGAAAATTTAGAATTAAAAATACACTGTGCTGTGCCTAGTTGCTTGGTCATGTCTGACTCTTTGCAACCCAATGCACTGCAGCCCGCCAAGCTCCTCTGTCCTTGGGGATTTTCCAAGCAAGAATACTGGTGTGGGTTGCCATGTCCTCCTCCAGGAGACCTTCCCAACCCAGGGATCGAACCCAGGTCTCTCTGAAATTAAAAGCTAGTTAGGTAGTTTTGACATACCTGACTAAAGAATTCATTAACTGGAAGAAGATTTCATTTGCAAAGTACACATGTGCCCTGCTCTTAACCCTAAAGATATTTAAGTCTTGCACTTGTGATAGTTGCCTTATGGCTACCTTCCAATTCCTGAGGCGTCTGCAAGATCTCCTTCCCAGACAGTCAGAGGGCTGAGTGGTATTGGATGTCAGAACCTTAAAGGCCATCACGACGGGCGCAGGAGACATGCTAAACAGAGCAGAGGTCTGGGTCAGGGTACAGGCCTTAAACAAAACCAGCCACACTGGACAGGAGGGTCAGGCCCTCCATCAAGTTTGGCCTTGGTATTCCCCAGAGGTCAGGAGCCACGTCAACAGGATAGCTCTGCAGCCCCACAGGGTTTTCTGACTGGAACATTCCGGGAAGAGCCTTCAGGGCTTGGCTGGTCCACTTCTGGGTGGTCCACGAGGAAGCCACCGGATGTTTATGCTGTGCTGTGATGTCCTAAACAAACAGCAGAAGAGAGAAGGACAGAGGGAGGAGGCCAGCCATTCTGTCCACACGGCAGTGGCCTTGCACAGGACTTTTGGAAATACCTTGCTGCTCTGTCTAACCCTCATCACAAAGAAAGACACAGCCCTCCTCAGAAGAGTAGTGTGAGAGACTACAGGCTTCATCAACTTTAGGTACAAGAAGGGTCACTGAAGTTGGACACTAATCTGCTCTCACCAAGCATCTGAAAGGAAAAATGGGCCTAAAATTCTAGAAAAAAAAAAAAGAGATTTTACTTTGGATTCTAAAAAGAGCTTGTTGATAATAAAGTGAGCAGGATGTTAAAATTTGTGTTTCTTCTGCTGTTTAAATGGATGCTCCAAAAGACTACCCATAAAACGAAAGGGATTAACACTCGCTTTAACCAAAGTGAGATGCCAGCTGGCAAGGAAGTGTCCAGACTCCCAAACTAGCCCCCAACTTGAGGCTCTAGCAGGACTACCTTAGAAAAGGCAGGGATCTGTACAGTATAGAGTAGCTCTTCAGGGTGAGCTGCCGGTGTGCTGTGGTCATCAGCCCTCCTTCCACGAGGAGGGACAATGGCTGCTTCCCCCTTCAGGCTTAGTGAATGGAGACTCAAAATGAGCCTGTCCCATGTTCTTTGGCATCAGTGGGACACGAGGTCATTGTAGGACCCAGCTTAGAAAAGTCATAAGGCTGGAGGCTGCAAGGATGGCAAGCCAAGGCAGGGAGCCATGTGGGGAGTGGTTCTACTTCCAGAGGATTTAGGAACAAATGAAAAGTGTTTCTCAAGGTCCAGATGTGGGTCACTATGGAAGGGAGCCCCTGCATAAATCCATAGCAAAAGACTTGGCCCCAGAGACCAATGGAAGGACAAAACCACCTCCATAGGAAGAGAATGGATGTTCACTATGGAATGCAGTGTCTGAGAGGCTGCTACCCAACAGAGAGAACATTCTAAAAGTGTAGGTGGGGGGACCCTGAAGATGCGAGGCAGTCTGTAGAGAACGCCAAAAAATATCCAGCCCAGAGGAAAATACCTGCTGCGGCCGTACAGCCAGCCCTGACTTCTCCTAGATTTCATCCTGGGTAGGTGGGGGAAAGCTAACTCCACAAAATGTGTTTAAATGAGGAGAAAGAATAATGTCATTCATTGCTTCCACCTAGCAGACTTTTCTCTTTAAGTACAGAGATGATCAAGAAATCTGCTGGTCAGTAAAGAAAGGAAGCTCCTTGCTGGAAGAACGTGCAGAATCATCACCCTTTAATAAGGAATGCATCCCGATCATTAGTTTTTATCCATAAAGAGATGAAGACCCAAGAAGGAGGGAGCTGGTTCTGAGGCATAGTGGTTCCTGGGAAGCCATCTGGTCCTGCCTCCACCAGCGAAAGATGGCGGTCCATCATGGACTCAGCAGATAGAGCCCCAACTCTCGCCTTCTTTGAGTCTCAGTGACCCAGATGATCTCATTTCCTTCATCACTAAAATGATGGTGACCAGACCCACAACTCCTATGAGGCTGGCCATCATTCTGAGCTACCCCACTGAGCAACAGTCCAAAGGCTCAAGGTACTGGAGTGCAAGAATGCACTTTAGCTGGGCTGTTCGTCTTCGCTCAGGAACCCCTCCGGAAACTGTGGCAGCCGCTGGCACCTTGCAGCTCACGTGTGGCCCACAGGAGGGCTGCACCCATCATCTGGGTTGCCCAGAGTGAGGCTGAAGCTGCCAGCTCAGTAGGCACCACATGGCAGGGAGCTGGGTTTCCAGCAGGCAGAGAGGAGGTAAGCTCTTGCTGCAGTGTCCTGCTGTGTTCGGAAACCCCATCCAAGAGGCAGCGTATGGATCTGTGTATGGATCTGCTGTCGCGTAATGAAATGGTAATGGGAGGCAGTCCGGAGCGCCTCTCCACGCAGCCACCAACGGATGCCATCCACAAGGAGGGCAGCTGCTCCTCCAATCTGCCTGCTTTTTCAAGTCAACTCTCTCTTTGGAGACCAAGGACACCCTCGGCCACACCCAAGAGCTCTCATCGCCTCAGAGGACCATCTGCACTCAGACACTGCCCCCAACACTCGGGGTGCTCCTTGCTCCCAGCCGGAGGCCCTGGCAGCCGAGACCCCCATCTGCCTGGAAGGAGAGGGCAGTTTCCGGCCCAAGCAGGGAGCCATCTTGGACAGCAGTTGTACCAGTGCCCAGGGCCCTGAACTGCACACTCTCCCTCCCTTTGTTAAGATAATAATAAACACAAAGCAGCACCAACAAAAGCCAAATAAATGATAAGCTCTGAAAAGAGCGGATGGGACTGTCGTCTTTTCCAGATACCTGTTCACCACAGCAGATGCCCTGTGCCAACGCTGAACCATCTCCAATACATGCCATATGCCTGTTTCTTTACTTAGCCTTGTTTGGGATGGGAATCCTTCAGAGAATGGAAGGTCCCCGCATGTTTGGCAAGCCAGACAAGGACACCAGCCGAATGTGCACAGGGATGCTGTGTCCCTGAATGCGCGTGCAAACACACATACACACACAGACACACACACACACACACACACACTGTGTTCTTTTCCAGATCATTTTTCAGCATTGTTCATCAATTGCTTTTTTTTGTGAACAGTAACCAAATTAAAATAAACTCAGTGCTAAGAAAACAGAGCAAATGAAGACTGACTTAATCACACTTTTGCTCGATTCATCTAACTAAAATTTCGGCCAAGAATTCAGTCAGACACATGTGCACCAGGTACAGAAACACCCACACTTAATCTGCTTGCTTCTGAGATTGGACTGGAAGGGGCTTTGGTTATACGGAGATGGTGAGCTACGCTCCCAAAATGGGAATCCTGTCCCCTTTTTGCGGTCGGTTTGAGTCTGCAGTGCAGGCCAGACTGGGGTCCTGGCCTCATTCACACACACAGACGCTCATCCCCTAGCATTAGCGGAGGGAACCGCAGCTGGGACAAACATAAACCAACAGGAAATCAATGGTGTTTCATCATCGCGGGCCCTGGGCTATTCCGGTTGTCAGCAGGGGATCCGCTTGTCTGCTGCTGGCCCTGGTGCCTGGGAGACACTCCTCGGCTAATGCCTTTCGGGTGTCCAAGAGGGGCCACCCTGACCCGGGGTATGGTGGAGGCTGGCTGATGCCCGTGATGGGGAGTAAGTGGCTGGCCCAGGAAATGGTCCCTCCTTTCCCCCAGGAAATGAGGAAGCTGGAAGCACGGAGAGAACCTCTCAAGGGTAATCGCTTTTCCCAACTGGTATCTTAAGCTTGTCAAGTTCTTAGCCAGAGCTTTCCTAGGCGAGTTTGGGAGAAGCATATGGTACTCGCCCAGTCCATATGACTGGCTGAGCGTCGACCACTACTGTTGATACAATATATCACTTTTTTCTCAATATTATGACAGCATTTGTCAATGAAAATTAAATTACTGTCAAACTTATCCTGCTAACTTACGGCACAACCACCAGAGAAAGCCAGCCCCGCGCCTTAAGCCAATGGGACCTCATTGCTATGCTCAATCAAGATGTGGGAGAAAAAGATGTTTGAGACTCTGATGCCAGTATGGGTGGAGTGCCATGCTGGCACAGGGATAAAATAGAATTGACCTTCCTGCAGTCTCCACTCCTGGGAAGGGGCCACACCGGGGGGCCGGGGTGGGGGGGTGGTTAGGATCAGGGGAGTGTCAGCACGGGCACGTGAGCAAAGGACGGTGGTACTTTATGAGGGAAATACCACCACATGTTACACGCATGTGCTGGTTAAAAGGGGCGAAAAGATTACATCTCTAAAATAAAAGATCCTTGGGGTGTGTTTAAAATCTACTATTGACATACTGAAGCCATCATATGGAAACATTTAAAAGCTAGATTATGCCTGAAACTAACATCAGCTTCTTCTTTACCTTTGAACCATGTCAGTTTTCAGCTCAGTATCTAAAATGGAAGATCTTCTTGCTGTATTTCCCCACTAAGGAAGTGAATTAATTGTGAAATTTTAAGAGTTTCCAAAAATTCACCCTTAGAATCAATTATTTTTCCCTTTGATCATCTTGTTGGAAAGTGTTTGGAAGCAAAGGGCTGGCTGGCAGACAGTGCCAGGTGACAGTTGGGGGCCAGCCAGGAATCACAGTGCTTGTGACATGGGGGAGCTAGCCTTTCATTTTCAGTTCTCTCCCTGTCTCCACCTCCCTCCCCTCCCTACCACCATCCTACCCTCTACCCCATGCACTTAACTTCCCTGTCTTCTGAAGAAAATACCTTGGGACTGAGACCAGTGGATGGAGCCCGATTGAGATTTTTGACTTCTTTATTTTTTTCTCTGTGTCTTTCAAGAACAAAGTCTCACACTAATTTCAGCAAGTGGGCCCTGCAGCAACTGATTGTTACAATTAGCATTGCCAAAGCTCACTGGAAGGAGTGAACACCCATAGACTGGGGGCCTGGGCAGGGCTTCTTATTTTCAGAGAATCATGTCTTCCTGCAAGAACATTCCAGAGTAATGCCCATGGCTAATCTAGAAAGAGGAATAGAAAAATGCATCCCCAACAAGTATTAGGACATCACTGTCATCTTTTCGATCACACTAAGCAGTTAACAACCAGAAAAAAGGAAACAGTTTCCAAAAACTACCACTCACTGTTTAAATATTTCAAACAGAGGCTCATTCTCTTCTCTGTAAGGTTTCCCAAGACCTTTCACCTCCGACCATCTCCAAGAGGGAAGCCTGTATATGCAGAGCCCATGGGCTCCGGGACCCCCGAGAACAGGCCTCCTGGTTGTTTGGGGAGGTGGCAGTTGGGGCCATGTTTTACAAGCCCAAAGAGCTAAGGAAAGCTCCTCTTCTCACGGAGAGTCTCCACCTATCAGCTGAGCCCTCAGTGGCTCAGAAAAGGCAATGTTCCCTCTTGAAGAGAATTGCGCCCCATTATTCCTTGAGTGCTATGCCTTGTTTCCAACAACGTGGACACCCGTGCAGCTCTCAGGATACCCGGGTCGGCAATGCAGAAGGAAGCAATTTAGACAGCAGGTCTGGGGCCTTCTCCCCAGCACCCCTCATCTGTGGCCACCGTGAATCACCATCAAAACAGCCACAGTTCACTCAAGACTAGCAGTGGCATTGGGAGCAACCCACTCTTTATTAAACAAATGTGGACACAGAGGAAGCCTATGGGCCTTTAGGCTCCTCTGTCCGTGGAATTCTCCAGGCAAGAATACCAGAGTGGGTTGCCATTTTCTTCTCCAGGGGATCTTCCCAACCCAGGGACTGAACCCACGTCTCTTGCATCTCCTGCATTGGCAGGTGGGTTCTTCACCTCTAGCACCACCTGGGAAGCCCCTTCTTTTTTACAGTAGGATCCAGATATTTGCAACTGGCTCTACCCAGCTGGGTAAAAGTGAACATCAAAGAACAGTCTTTTCTCTGCTGTCAAAAGCTCCAGCCTTTCACTGGAGTCATGTCCACAGACCCTGGCAGGTGGGGAAAGTCAGGTATGGAGGCTGGACCACAGGCTGCAGGATCTCAGCACAGCCGTGATAAACTCCCAGCACCGACAGTCGGATTTCCAGCCCCAAACCATTCTCCTCAACACAAAGAGGGGCAGCCTGGCGGCGTAACAAAAGCCAGTGTGGGTGGCAAGGTGACTGCACATTTCAGCTTGAATGCTCCGGTGTGGGGCTTGCACCTGATCACCAGATGCTTCAAGCAGATGGCCAGGGAGGGGAGAGCCGGCTCCTGGTTGCTTCCGAGGGGCTCCAGGAGAACCAATCCAGAGAGCCGGCCGGGAGTGCCCGGCTGCCCAGCCCAGCCTCCTCTCCAGGAGCACTTGCAGGGCGGGAGCCTGAGCCTGTGCTTCCAGGAGAGGCTTCCAAATATCCAGCAGCACACCTCGAGTGAGGAGCTCAAATGGGGAGTGATGCTCGGCCAGGCCAGCGGGAGTTCTTTTGTCCACGGAAGCTTTTAGCTTTTAGGATTTCTTCTCTGGATGGTCTTCTGGAACAGGCCAGGCTGCATCTGTTATCTGATCCAGAAGGTCTCAGTAAATGTGATTCATTTGCAGATTAATTTTTCAGCAAGTGGCTGGGTGAGCAATAAAAAGGAGCCTCCCTGTGGTGCCTAGGCTAGCCTAACCTCCTGTCCTGGGAAGGGTTGCGCTGACCTTGGCCCTGTAGCGAGTCCTGACAATGACCTAGGAGGTGCTGGAAGGCGGGAGCAGCCCTCAGATAGGAGGAGCAGGCAGGAGGGAGGAAGCCTGTGCCAAGGAGAGCTTTCTGGAGAGCTGAGGGTTTTTCAAAGCTTCCTCTCAGCCGAAGCTGCTGGCAAGGTCTGTAGGCTTGGGCTGAAAGGGAGGCTGAGCCCCACTCTTGTTCCTGCCTGAGGTCTCCTTTCTCTTCCAGGAAATCCATGTCCTTGTGTGCCCAGGCACACAGTCATGCCAGGGCAGACATGCACACACTCACACACAGCTACACGCACACACACAAACACACACAGGACACATCTTTGGGAACGTGGATCTTAGCTGTTTTATTTACTCATGTATCCCCCATCTAGAAAGTGCCTGAGATATATTAGGTGCTCAATAAATCTTGTTCTATGAATAAATGCGTGAATATGTGAATGAATGAATGACTAAGATCTTTATTGACTCCGTCCCCTTGTTTGTTTTCCTCACACACGCAACTGTTTTTGAAATGACTTTGTTTACGTGTTTATTTACAGGCTTATGGTCCATCTCCCTTCATCTGGATATAAGATTCATTAGAGCAGGGCCCTTGTCTATCCAGGTCTCCTCAGAACGCCCTCTTCCCGACTCAGTGCTGGCACTAGTAAGGATGCAGTTTTGTTGAATGAACGAGTGAATGAATGAAAGAGGCCATGTTTCAATCTCTCTCACCTGCTCAGCCCAGCTGTAGCCCCAGGTGTTCTCAGGCAGGCCCACTGTGGGCCTCTCACACTCTGCCTCAAGAGATGAACTTGTAAGGACAATGACCTTCCCCCCAAAGTGCATTTCCCAAATCTGCTCTTCCTCACAGCTCAGGCTGAGCCCGGCTCTGCTCTCCTCCTTGGCACAGTTCCTTGATGTCTGCACATTAACTGGTGTTCTCTCTGGTTCTGGACTGGGGCCAGGTTGCTCAGATCTGTTGGGTCCAGTCTGAGCAGGGCCTCTGTGCTCGGGTCACTGTGAGCTCCTGCACACGGGGACCTCTCATTCCCGTTGACCTTGGCATCTGCCCACCCAGCTCTGAGCTGGCTGATGAACGGCACAAGAGTGCCGGGTGGACAGAGAGGAACTCCCAGCAGATTCCAGGGCATAAGCAGGGCCAAAACTTAGGACAGCGGCCTTGTTCGCCAGCTCTGCAATCTTAGGCAAGTTACTTGATCTCTCTGAGCTTCAGCCCTTCATTTATAAAATGGAGATAATAAGGGATGCCCACTTCTTAGGACTATTGTAACTGCTGGGAAGGTAAGCCCTGTCAAGTGCTCAGCACAGTGCCTGGCACGAGCAAGCACTTGTGAGAACTGCTCACGCTCACCTGGTACCTCCCTGCGCTATGCTGTGCGTAGTCATTCAGTTCTGTCTGACTCTTTGTGACCCCATGGACTGTAACCCACCAGGCTCCTCTGTACATGGGGATTCTCCAGGGTGAAATACTGGAGTGGGTTGCCAAGCCCTCCTCCAGGGAATCTTCCCAACCAAGGGACTGAACCCAGGGATCCAGCATTGCAGGCAGATTCTTTACTGTCTGAGCCACCAGGGAAGCCCAAGAATACGGGGGTGGGTAGCCTATCCTTTCTCCAGGGGATCTTCCCAAACCAGGAATCAAACTGGGGTCTTCTGCATTGCAGGCGGATTCTTTACCACCTGACCTACCAGGGAAGCCTCCCTGTGCCAGGCACTAAACACCATGCTCAGCAGCTGCAGGGGACCCAGTCTCCTCTCTTTCTCTGATAACAACCCCTCCCACAGGTAGGTGCTCAAAGTGACTCCTGGATGGATGAGTGTTGTGTGCCGTCCTGTTCTCCATGTCCCCGGGGCAGGTGGATGCAGTTGTGGTCTCTGAGGGTTCAGGAGTGCAGGAAGGGGGGAGGGGACAGCTCTGGGGTGAGGAGGAGGCCTCGGAGGCCCCTGGGGTGGTGGCAGAGCTTCTGGGCCAGCGCCGTAACAGGCGGCTGTGACTGGTGGCAGACCCCCCGGGCCCCAGGCTCTCCCACAAAGGCAAGGATTAGCCCTGCTGCCCTGGCCAGCGGCCAGCTCAGATCATTTCATTTGGCCTACTTAGCCTTCCCCAGGGGTGCGGGGAGGAGATGATTCATCACTGTCTGGGGCACCCTCGTGCAGACAGCCTTCCACCCAAGGGGGGCTGTGAACCTGTCAGTCTGTGTGACATGACAGCCACAGTCCCCAGGCCCTCTGCGCAGGAAGCCAAGGCAGGCAGGGTGACACTGGTTTGGGGTAGAGGTAATGATGGCCACTCAGAAAACCAGCAGTCAAGACAGGAATTTGCGCTTCCTGCAGCATATCTCAACCTCCTGGCCAGGGAGCGGGTCATATCTATGCAATAAGACTCCCACACCACCCGCTCTCCTCCCATGCCTCCTACCTGTCTCAGGCAGAGCTGCTGCAAGAAGAGCAAAGCAGAAGCCCAGTTGTCAACTCAGGTCTTGGACAGCTCAGAGCTTCACGGAATCTGACAGCTCAAAGGATTGCAGACACCCTCCATGTGGTACACAGGGCTTGAAAGGCAGCCTTTAAGGAAGAAGGCGATGCTACAGCCCAGAGAGGTGAAGGAACCTGTCCAAGATCACACAGCTAAGTGGAGGTGGACTGGGATCCAGTTCTCTTGTCCTCCAGCCTGGAACCTTGCTACATATGTCCCTCGCTCACCTGGAATCTATCCCTAGAAGCACAGATTGGTCAGTGGGGGAGAGGCCGAGGGCACCCAGGACCTGTCTCATGGGGGTGCAGCGAGGGCCCCCAACAGGATGAAAGCCCCAGCTGATCCTCCAACACTCGCGGGCCCAACACTTCCACGAATTAGCACCAGCCTGATGATGTTGTCTCCCTTCCCATATTTCAAGAGTTTGGCTGATTCTTTAAATATCCACGGTCGGATTTCACAAAAGAAGGATGCGGAGAAGGGAGGCCGCAAAGGTGAAGCTTCCGGCTGCAGAGCCGGTGGGGGACCCGGAGGCGGCGCGGGCTGGGCGGCGGAGCTGGCGCGCAGCGTCCGCGCACATCCGCCGGCGTTCCCTTCCCTTCTGCACAAGTAATTAAGAAACACCTGTGTTTCTCCGTCAGGCTGCACGTTTGGGGAGCGCCCCCACCCCCGGCGCGTGTCGGGGCCCGGCCCCCCCACGCCCACAGGGCAGCCCACGGCCTCCGTCCTGCATCCCCGAGGGGGACGCGAGAGGCCTGGGAGCCCCAACTCCACGGAACCTGCCTCAAAATGGCTGAAGCCCCTCCGCCCCCCAGAACTTTGAAATCAGGATCGACTTCTCGACGGGCCTCCTTGCCAACACTCACGCCCATGCCAGCTTTCTCACAAACGAACAGCTTGTATCCCCATGAAAATCAATGGATGGAACAAATTGTATTAAATTATGTAAAATGATACTAAAGAGCACATTCTACCAGTGAAAAGAAAAAAAAAAAATAGTAACCCCCCAGAAAATCTTATTTTAATAAATCTGGCAAAATTATAGAAGAGAATTAGCAGGAAAAAATGCTGAATTTTTATGACACTTAAAGACACATCTCTTGGCCATAAGCAGAGACGCAGGATTTATCCCCGCATAGGTCAGCCAGCCGTAATTCTTTTGTGTGTCTGACACCTGTGAGTTATTTAGCCCCCTTGCGCCAGCCAGAGATGTCTCCTGCCTGGCTCCCTCCGCGGACACCGGCCACATCGGGCGGCACAAACAAGCAGGCATTTTCTGGAACCAAATTTCCTTCCCTTTCACATGGATTTGCCCCCCACCCCCCTTGGTAAATAACTGTAATTAGCATTGAACTTGCAATATAACCTCTTGCCTATATGCGGAAAAAAGCATTTAAAAATATTTTAGCCACTTCCACCCTTTCAATTTCCTAGCACAGCTGCCATTCTTTAAAAAAAAATAAAAAAATCAAGAATGTCCTAAGACATGGCAGTTTAATAGGTCAGGAGATCCTCCTCAGCCTGTTCCCTCCCAGCTCCCACTCTCAGAAGGTCATGCCAGTCTCCAGCACACGGGCTTGCAGCGATGCCAGGGTGCAGAAACAATCAGAACACAGGAAGAAGTCAGGTCCAGAGCACTTTATCATGCTTCTGTCTACAGTTTAAGTTGACTTGGCGGCTGCTGCTGCTGCTAAGTCGCTTCAGTCGTGTCCGACTCTGTGCGACCCCATAGACTGCAGCCCACCAGGCTCCCCCGTCCCTGGGATTCTCCAGGCAAGAACACTGGAGTGGGTTGCCATTTCCTTCTCCAATGCATGAAAGTGAAAAGTGAAAGTGAAGGCGCTCAGTTGTGTCTGATTCTTCGCGACCCCATGGACTGCAGCCCACCAGGCTGCTCCATCCATGGGATTTTCCAGTTGACTTGGGGGGCTCCCTAAATGTGCTACACTGGGGAGATGGCGATTTTGAATCTTGTTCCCCCCACTTCTCAGCTATATGACCTAGAACAAATGTTTAAACCTGCCTGAGACTGTCTCCTCACTCATGCCAACTGACCAGTTCTTATGATTATTGAGGTAATTCAAATAACATCAAACTTTGAACACAGTTCCTTGCACAAAGAAAGCATTTCCTAAATGGTTGCTTCTAATAGTTGTAATTATAATTGTTATAATATTAATGTATGGTATATAAGATAATAATACTGTTTGTACTAATAATCTTCTAATTATTTATAATGGTAATTTCTCCTGGCTGTGATGTATAATAGGGCTAGCCCAGATTGACTAACTTTCCTCTTAATTCCAATTTGGAAAGCTGTTATTGCACAGAAAATCCACACACATGAGTGTTTTTTAGATCAAATGGTTCTTATGCATCTGTTGGTCAAGTGAATAATGTTTCTGACTCTGAGGCTAGATCAGAGTGTCGCCCAGAGGGTTATACTTAGAAGGTCACAACAGTCCCTAATCCCATGATGGGCAGAGCTCACCTCTACCCAGTCACCGATGCTCACCTTGGGCCCAACCTGAGCTTTGGTCTCATCCCAAGCACTCATGCGGGGGTTCGTTGGGCTGGGCTGCTTTCCAGATGGCCGGGCCATCAGCTCTATTCCTTAACAAATCCATAATGCTGTTCTTCCTCAGTGTTAAGACTCACAGACATTCTAAATTGAATGCATCTGAAGTAATAATGCAATTTACAAGAGACACTGGACTTCTTTATGGTTTCCCTCAAGAGATGGCCCATTGTGTGGCTGAGCGTATCTGAAAGTCTAGAATGATAAGAACATGTGATAGTAAGAATCCTGCTACTAAGTCACTTCAGTCGTGTCCAACTCTGTGCGACCCCATAGACGACAGCCCAGCAGGCTCCCCTGTCCCTGGGATTCTCCAGACAAGAACACTGGAGTGGGTTGCCATTTCCTTCTCCAATGCATGAAAGTGGAAAGTGAAAGTGAAGGCACTCAGTCATGTCCAACTCTTTGCGACCTCATGGACTGCAGCCCACCAGGCCCCTCCATCCATGGGATTTTCCAGGCAAGAGTACTGGAGTGGGGTGCCATCGTCTTCTGGGATGCAAACTACCATGTGTAGGATGGATAAACCAGGCCCTACTGTAGAGCACGGGGAGCTATATTCACTGTCCTGCGATAAACCATAATGGAAGAGGGCATGAAAAATAATGTATATATTTGTATAAGTAAATCACTTTGCTGTACAGCAGAAATTAGCACAACATTATAAATCAACTATAAGAAAGAAGAAAGTGTGCTCAGTCATGTCCGACTCTTTGCAAACCCATGGATTGTAGACTACCAGGCTCCTCTGTCCACGGGATTTTTCCAGGCAATAGTACTGGAGTGGATTGCCATTTCCTTCTCCAACTTCAATTTAAAAAAAAAAGAATGCTGGCCCCTAGGAATGCTGGCCCCTCTCTTTATGCTAAGTACCCTCCCCACACTATAGGATCACTGGGGCTTTGACTCATATTCCAGGGCAAGGTGTGGGGAGGACCCCAAGATTCAGAGGAAGGCCCTAGATTCCACAGGGCAGAACCAGGATTCACAATGGGAATGGAGATCAGTGTGGGAGCTTACCTAGATGATCCAGCTTGGGAAGGCTAGGGGCAGGGTCCTCCTAGGGAGGAGCCTCCTAGGTGTTCACCCTGAGGCATGTGGGAAGGCTGAGGCATCTGGGGCCTTGAAATCACAAAAGGCCAATGCCAGCCCATCAGGGCCACCAGATGAGCTGAAGGCCCTGAAGAATTGCTCAGAAAAGAGTTGTAAAAGTGTCACCTGGTTTGCTAACCCCTCAGCCCCAGGCATCCCATGAAACAGGCATGCCCCTCGCCCACCCGGCAACGTTGACAGCCACGCCTCCAACCACTGTGGCCAGTGGAACAACAAATATAAAAATTCTCCCCAAACAGTCTGAAAATACAGAGGTGTAAAGCACGGCATCCCAAAAAAGCCTCCTGCTAGAGGGACTATTTTTAAAAAGATTTTTAAGAGGTGTGAAAGTGAAGCTGTCTATTACATTTCTCCAGCAAATCACCAGATCTTCGGTTTTCTAACAAGTGACACAGAGTGGGTGCTCCTGGTTCACCAGTGGGCAGGAGGCCCTGCCTGCTCTTGGCCCCAAGCCAAGGGTGGCCCCAAGCGGGAGATGATGGAGCTTTGTGAATTAGGCTGCCCAAGCAATCGAAGGGAAAATTGAACTCTCCTAAATGCTGTTGGTTCATAGAATCGGAATTAAGGTGGACTTTGCTGATGTCTCTGAGATTTTGCTCCTGCTAAATACCATTTAAATCTGCATTATTAGCCCCTTCTTAGGGAAAGTACAGCTGCTGCTGTACTTACAGCTTTTATATACAGCAAATTGCCAAAAACACCCAAATAAATAACAGGGAATCTATTCTTCCCGTCTTCCAAAGGGTCAGTTGAAAGCCAATGGGAATAACTAACTCTCTCGCTTGCATCAGCAGGAGAAATGGACGTTTCAAGCGGGGAAGTTCACGGTGAGCTAGTTTTGGTTACTAAAGGTTTCCATTTAAATGCAGAAGCCAGAAACTTATTTACAATCTTCTGTTTGAGGAGCGTGGATATGAATTGAAGGGCACCGCAAACCATCTAGGGGACCGTTTCAAACAAAGTGCTTTAGTTTAAAACACAAATCAACCCAGGAGAAGCCCCCCACCCAGAGGAAGACCGGGAGCACAGGTGGTGTTCGATGATGCTCTGAGGGTCCTGACCCGAGCCCCCAACTGTCTGCGCGGGCTTGGCGCCTCAACTCCTTTTCCCGGCCGCTCTCCACCCCAGCTTTATGTCTGTCATAACTTTACATGCTGTCAGGTTTAAAACAAAAACATAGTTACATTATCACGCTGAATTATGGCTGACGGTTGTAAAGATATTGTTTTTAGGTCTGGCGCTTAGAGGCTGCCCTGGATAGCTTTCAAAGAAAATGGAGCTCTCTCGGGCTCAGATTTCATCTCATATGGACCGTTTGATGAGCCTGGAGATGGAAAAGGATACTTGATTTTGGCCTCTGGGAGCCCCTCCTGAGGAACAAGGAACTCACTCCACTCATAATAAGGAGAAGCTGAACCTCATCCCCAGCAGCCCCTTCCTAAAACTCTGGGTAGTCAATTCCCCTCAAAAAGGTCTTCGAATCATCTGTAATGATCATTACAGAAAATGATCTATCCAAATCTAACTGCTTCACTCTTGGCAAACATTTTGCTTTTTAATCTAGTATCTTAAAACCTCCTAAACTGATCCTCCACCGCTCCTCTACCCAACAAGTATGTTAGATGCTGTTCTTCAAACCTTAACTAAAAATACTTTCGAAAGACAAATGTGATATTCTAAATGTCACTGCCGAAAACTATAAGAGCAGTTATTTTCTATTTATCACAAATATTGTCTGATGCTCTGTATCTAAAGAATACTCTTGATTAGAAAGGTCCTTCCTTTTGTTCACTGTTTCTAAAAATATAAAGATTATTATAAAAAGTAAAATCCTACTACAGGTGACACAAATCTTTCCCATCAGACTTTTTACCTTTTTTTTTTTTTTTGCCAGAATTGGGGTAGCACATTATGATGAGGATTCAAAAAGAATAATTAAAGTTCTACATGGACACAGATCTGCCTCAGGGAGGACCTTTTATGTCGTTTTGCATTTCGCATGTCATTCAAAAGGTTTGCAACTGGGAAATGATGTTGAACTAAAATAAGACAAGAACACATTGACTGAAATTATACCCTGTCCAATGAGTTGACACCCCTTCAGACAGCTCACCACGATGGCTCTGGAGCCACCACAGCTCTACGTGTGGGTGACATTTAGACTCTGCACAGTGGCGCAGGGAAGAATCAGTCTCAGAGTGGGGAGTGTGGATGGTGGAGGAAAAGCTGAGGTTCACCTGGCACCTGCATGTCTTCCATCCGCTGGATGAACAGGAGTTGTAGCCAAGCAACTCCACTGGCCCTTCCGGTACCCACTTTCTCTGGTTTGGACCCACATAGTATTCTGTTTCGAGGGGTTAATACTTGGCAATAATAAAGTTTCCCAAGATCCCAATGTCTGGGGGTAGAGTGGAGGCTGCCCGTTTGAACAGGACCTATGCTCTCCAGTTTTCCACAGTGCCCACCACTCCCTATTGTGACTTGGCATTGAGACTGTCAGCCAGCATTTATCCCTACATTTGGAGTGTTCTCTTTACTATAGTAAAGAAACATTTCTGTTTACTTGTACTGTTCCTTTAAAAAAAAAAAGGGGATTAAAAAAAAGAAGAAAATTTATAGGTGAAGCAGCATGCTTTAAATAAGATACAACAAAGGACTCTTCTTTGTGAAACTGAAGACTGTCCCTATAGGTATATGTACAAATGTCAAGCCCAGGTCAGTCATTTATGCCACTTGCCTGGCACCTCTGGGCATTTACTGAGCCCCTACTATGTGCCGGGCACTGCTCTAGATATCAGAGCTATCAGCTAGCAAGACTGCTCTGTTGTTCAGTCATGTCCAACCCTTTGTGACCCCATGGACTGTGGCCCGCTAGGCTCCTCTGTCCATGGCATTTTCCAAATAAGAATTCCACCTACTATGTGCCAGGCACTGCTCTAAATATCAGAGATATCAGCTGGCAAAGCAAACAAAAATTTCTTCCCCAGGGAGCTTGCGTCACTACAGGGAAGGGCAGGAAATTAAAAAGTACATAGATATGAGAAATAAAGGATTTATATGCATGTTACAAAGTAAAACATGCTAAAATGAAAAAAATCAAACAGAAAAAGAATCCTGGGAGTGTGTGGAATGGAATCCAGCTTTGAATACGCATTTGGGTTTGTGAGCTCTGGGCCTTGCTTTTTCTGCCTTTGTGACCCCCACCAAATTTCCCGCAGGAAGTCTTCCCTGACCACCTTCTCCCATGCCTATCTCTGATTTCTCTGAGCGACAACAGCGCTGACTACAGGCCATGCACACTGGTCCTAAGGAAGAATATGCGTTGAGCTGCTTCAGGGACCTGGGTCTTCCAGTTGGTACCGTGGGGGAAGTGGAGTCCCTGCCCTCCACAAGCTGAATCTAATGGGGTTGAAGCAAGCATACAAACTGCTCTGGGGAAGCCTGGTGGGCTGCCGTCTATGGGGTCACACAGAGTCGGACACGACTAAAGTGACTTAGCATAGCATCGCTCGCTCGCTAAGTCGCTTCGGTCGTGTCCGACTCTGTGCGACCCCATAGACGGCAGCTCACCAGGCTCTGCCGTCCCTGGGATAGCATAGCATAAAAGAGGTTGAAAAGAAATAGTAGCTGAAGTTCAGTGTGGAAGGCATTACCTGAGCCAGAATGTGAGGTGCACTGAGGTCCTCCCGTTTCTTCACTGCTCCTCTGAGTTCCTGCCTTTGACTCCCTCCTGACAAGATGCAGCCAAGTCCTCTCATTCTGCACTCAAGGCCTCAGCCTCTTTCCAACCCAATCTCCCCTAGTCCATTTCCTTCAGTCAGTCACCTCATCAGATGCCTCAGCTAATGCTGACACCAGAAAAAAAGACATTGAAGCCTAACTAACAAAAAAAAGGAAAAGAAAGAAAAAAAGAATATGTATCAAGACAGAAATTTCTCCAGGAATGGGTAAGAATGTGTTGGAACTTGACGTGCAATAATGCTCAACTTGCATGCGAAATAATGAAAATAGAAGGTCTTGGAAACAGAATGTGAAAAAGAGATACAAAGAATCAAAATGTAGATGATCAAACAGGAGAAGGACTTAGAAAGGGATGGAAAAAAATAAAATCACTTTTCCAAAATAAAGAATAAAATAAAGCCATTCTTTAGAAATAAAAGTCTCATTAGAAGCAGAATTAATTAAATCAACACCGCTGACAACACAGAGATATACATTTCAGGCCTTAAAGAAAGGAATGGAATCTTTGGCTGAAATAGTACTCAAGTCAGGAAATCCTGATGCACTTTAGATTTCAAGAATAAAGTAAAAAAACCTATAGATTCCATATTAAAGCAATAACAAGTAAACAAGCAAATAAAACAAAAACAATAAATCAACAAGAGGTTTTCAAATACAGTTAATATATAAAGTTATAGGCCACCTCATGCGAAGAGTTGACTCATTGGAGAAGACTCTGATGCTGGGAGGGATTGAGGGCAGGAGGAGAAGGGGACGACAGAGGATGAGATGGCTGGATGGCATCACTGACTCGATGGATGCGAGTCTGAGTGACCTCCGGGAGCTGGTGATGGACAGGGAGGCCTGGCGTGCTGCGGTTCATGGGGTCGCAAAGAGTCGGACACGACTGAGCGACTGATCTGATCTGATCTGATCTGATATAAAGGTAATCATTGCAATATTTAGTATTCTACTTTTCCATACCATTGGTGAAAAAAGATATACAATCACACACACAACAAAACAAAGAAAGCTCAGATAATATAGCAGAAGATGGGAAACAAAATGTTAAGTCAGAAGAAAAGTTAAAGTACAATCAGAGTACTAGAACCAAATATATGTTTTACATCAATAAGTATAAATGGGCTAATCTTACCTATTAAGAGAAAACAAACTTACAGAAAAGGAAAACAAAATATCACGCTGCATTTTTGACTCATCGGAGGCAAAGTGACTCAGAAAGATTAAAATTATGATGATCAGTAAAGACAGACTATGAACACATACTTTAAAAGAAATTAGGGTTTTGATAATTTTACCAGGTAAATTTAAGTTTAAAGTGGTGGTGGTTTAGTCACTAAGTCTTATTCCACTCTTTGAGACCCTAAGGACTGTAGCCCGCCACCTCCTCTGTCCATGGGGTTTCCCAGGCAAGGATACTGGAGTGGGTTGCCATTTTCTTCTCCAGGAGATCTTGATCTTTCCGACCCACGTCTCCTGTGTCTCCTGCTTGGCAGGCAGATTCGTTACCACTGAGCCACCTGAGAAGCCCATATGTTTAAAGTAAAAGTATTTAACCAGACCACTGAAGCACTTCATAATGATCAATGGAAGGAGACACACACAGATCTAGTTAGGTTCCTGTGCTGCAAAATCTTGAGAAAGCAAAACCCAAAAAACAGCAACAAAGAATTTTTTTAAAAAGCCAAAGTTACCAAAACAAAATAGTAATAGAAGACTTTCATTCACGCTCAGTCCACCACAGTCAGGTAGATAAAAATTAGAAGGGATATAAAAAATAAAAGCAGTATAATTGATACGGTAAGTCTAATAGACATCTGTCCAACTCCACCTTCTTAAAATAGAAAATGTACACTCTTTCCAAATGCCTGTAGAAGAGGAACAGAACAATGGGCCACAAAGAACACTGATGCAACACCAAAATCTGGGATAGATCACAGTGTCTGCGCGGTATCTATATGAATCTAGATATTAATCCCTGAAATAGAAAACACAGCAAAACAACAAAAAAAGCACATTGAACGCCTTTCAAAGATGAAAGTTACTTGAGATAGAATACAAATTAAAAAGAAAATTGCAGAATCTCTGGTTTAAGAAAAATCATTGCATATCAAGGGAGTTAAAGCTATAATGGGAAAAAGTCATAACCATTAAAACATAGGTTATTCAGTAAGAAAGCATGGACATAAGTGAGCCAAGAATTCAATTCACAATGAGGAAAAAGAGGAACTAAATATATCTTACTAAAGTGAAAAGAATTATTAGAGTGACAGAAGACATTAATGAAAAACATCTAATGAATATATATCTTTGTAGGGGAAACACAATAAAATAGATAAATCTCTAGCTATCTCATGGTGCTCAGCTAGGAAAAATGTTTCCCCCTACGTGACATTTTGCAATGTCCAGACATATTTTTTGGTCGTCACAGTTAGGGAGCCGCTTGGGCACCTCATGGGCAGAAGCTAAGAGTGCTGCTGGGCATATGATGGTGCCCAGGACAGTCTAACAGCGAAGAATTACCCACTGAAGTGTCAGTGATGCTGAGGCTGAAAAACTCTGAGTTGTCTTAATAAAGACAAAAGAAGGAAAGTGGAGATTCACAAAATTAGAAATAACAATATGGATATGACCACAGGAAAAAAGAAATACTAAAGTATAGAGAAAATAATACATTATTTCATCTTGTGCAAATAATTTAAAGTAGATACAATGAATATTTTTTTTTTGAAAGTAGAAGTTACCAGAGTTAACAACAGAAGAGAAAGAGGTCAATTACCATGAGGAAAAACACTGAGAGAATTGTCAGAGAGCTATCTCAAAAATGCACAAGGCCCAGATGTTCTCACAGGTTAATTCTATCAGGCCCTCAAAAACCAAACGATATCAATGCTAGTTAACTGTTTAAGGGCTTAAAGAGAGAAGGAAAATCTCCTAATTCCTTTCCAGAAGTGTCATAACATTGACATCAAAACCTGACAAAGACCTAAAAAGCAAGAAAAGCATAAATCAATCATACTTTTCAACAGCAATGCAACAAATCCTAAATGTTTTTAAAAGTAGACTTCTGCAGTAGCACGTTAAAAAGGAAAACAGGCCTCTGTCAAATAGGGTTGATTCCGTAAATTAAAAGGTGTCTTACTATTAGGGAATCAATTAATATGACACACTATATTAACAAATTTTAAAAGAGAGAAAAAATATTTTATCATCTCCACAAATCTATAAGAGGCATTTTTAAATTTAGATACAAATCCCTGCTTAAAAGAAATAATTAACAAATAGTAATACATGTGTGTTTCTGAAACATACATATAATAAGATGCTTAATGCAGGAATGCTCAAATCATGCACACTGCAATACCAACAGGCTCTCCACTGCACATCATTAATGAACATTTTTCTCAAACATATTAGTCATTGCAGTGGAGAAGGAAAAAGAAATATGAGATTCTAAATTTGTTTTAAAAGGGAAGATTATTTTCAGTTGTAGGTAATATGATTCCTACATTAAGAATACTTAAGAGAAACTACTAAAAAAAATATTAGAAACAATAGGACAATTCAGCAGTGTGGCTGGTTGTAAAATGAATATTCAAAAATCAGTATTTTCTATTAATCCAAGCAATAAGCAATTAGTGAAACATGATTGAAGAAAAGGTTTGATTTACGGTGCAATGCAACGTGAGAAAGGGAGAAGTGAGAGGAGAGAGAATACCTAGAAAGAAACCTAAATATAAATTTTAGAGCCTATACAAATAAATAAAAACAAACGATAGTTTCCAATGACTGAGCAACACAAATGGAAAGCCCCCGTTTGCTCTTGGGTATAAGACACTAAGCCGTAACAGTAGCAATTCTCCTTATACATTTATAAGCTTATTGTATTTCTTCATCCCTCCACCTCCAAAAATATTCTCCTGAGTATTTTAAGACTAAAAATCATAAAGCAAACATGAAAATATATACTGAAATTCTGAAAGAGAGAAAGACTTACCAGACACTACATTAAATTATACATATAGCCGTTAATACAATTTGGAACAGGTACAGAAATAGCAGGCAGGTCAGTTGAGTAAAGGGTACAGAAATGGGTGTAAATACATTTGAGAATTTAGTAAATACTAAAGGTGCCTTTTTAATCAGTGGGAAAAAAAAGATTTATTTTAATAAATGTTATTTAGTTAACTGGCTGGCCACTGGGTTAGGGGTAGGATAAAAAGTATCAGTGGAACCTTACTTCTCTTCCAAAATAAAATCAAGATGATTAAAAATCTAAAGGCAAAAAATAATCATAAAAGATAACATAAAAGATTAATATAAAATCTAGGACTGAGTCACAGAAGCCATAATATGAGAGCTAAATCTAAGTATAAAAAATCTAAAACCTACCTCAGCAAGATAAAAAAATTATAAACAAAATCAAAAGGCATATGACAAACTGGGAAAAATATTTATAACACAAATGACAGAAAAGGGCTAATTTCCTTAATATATAATAAGCTCTTGCAAATCAGTGAGAAATATATCAATCATTCAATAGAAAAAAATAAGAAAATGATATGAGAAAACAATTCACAGGGAAAGAAATATAAATGACTTATAAACATATGGAAAGATGTTCAATGTCACTCATAATTAAAGACTTGCAAATAGAAGCAATGGGAAACCTATCAGATGGGCAAAGCTTCCATCTCTGCCTTGAGCAGTTACGTTTCCTAGAATTTGTCTTAAAGGAATCTCTCATTCCTTCTCTCTCTCTCTCTCATCTAAGGTGACCAGTTATAAAACAAAAATTTAGATAGATAGAGATTTTAGGTAGATATATATTAGATATGGGGGGAAGGCAATGGCACCCCACCCCAGTACTCTTGCCTGGAAAATCCCATGGACGGAGGAGCCTGGCAGGCTCCAGTCCATGGGGTTGCTAAGAGTCGGACACGACTGAGCGACTTCACTTTCACTTTTCACTTTCATGTATTGGCGAAGGAAATGGCAACCCACTCCAGTATTCTTGCCTGGAGAATCCCAGGGACGGAGCCTAGTGGGCTGCCGTCTATGGGGTCGCACAGAGTCGGACACGACTGAAGCGACTTAGCAGCAGCAGCAGCATATTAGATATGGGGCTTCCCTGGTGGCTCAGTGGTAAAGAATCTGCCTCCAATGCAGAAGACTTGGGTTCAGTCCCTGGGTGGGGAAGATACCCTGAAGAAGGAAATGGCAACCCATTCCAGTATTCTTGCCTGGAGAATCCCAAGGACAGAGGAGCCTGTTGAGCTACAGTCCAGGGCGTTGCAAAGAGTTAGACATGACTTAGCAACTAAATAACAACAATATTAGATATTAGACATATATACACATGCATGTATATAATTAATCATCAGCAGGGGACTGTTTGTGTAAATTATGGTGAATATCCACAAAGGAAATAGGAACTTTATGAAATCATTAACAAAACTATGGGAGATGTGGAAAGATATGCATGCTACATTGATTAGGTAGCAAAGCAAGGTATGTTTCAAGTTGTGTTTAAAAATTAGTGTACATATACTCATATTTATTTGTGTAGACAATGTGTTGAAACATATATGTTATTTATGGTTAATCAGTGGGGTTGTGCTAAGAGTTTGGGGTAAGAAGAAAACTCACTTCTCATTGTACAGACATACTCTTTTGTATAATTTGAGTTGAGTTTTATGCGCGTGTACTAAAACAAAAAGCCCTTCTTGAGTGCTCAAAAAGTGATAGAGGCACATCAAAAGGACACAGGAGACAATTTGAAGGTGCTCCCTGTGGCCAAAGCTCCGACAATTTGAACAAAAAACTAATGATACTAATGGATTTATAACCCACAGAATAAAATAAGTATCATTGAGTAATATGACAAAAAGCAATTCAATGGCAGAGAAGGAACAGATTTTCCTTATAAAGTAATTCCAAGTTAAGAAATGTAGGAGAAGGGAGGGAAATAAAAAAAAATCATAATTACAACATCATAGCAATAATTATTATAGGCAAGATTCACTAATGCATATAAAAATTAGTGGACAAAAGCATGGGGATAAAAAGGATATTTGCTTTGTCTCAAAGGATCCCCACAAGATGCTTTTTCATTACAAAGGAAAAAAATAATAACCCAAAGCTAAGAAGACACCATCTTAACCCTGTGATCGGAAGTTAACATCACCAGATATGTGGGGCCCTCCTGCCATGATGGACTGATGGCATACGGCATCACTCTCCTAAAGTTTTTGTCTAAAATGACAAGAGTAGACAAACTCAAATTGAGGAATGTTTTACAAAATAGCTGGTCAGTACTCTTTAGAAGCGTTCAGGTCACAAAAAATAAAGCATGACTGAAGAACTATCCCAGATTGGAGGAGACACATGGCAACTACAGGCAATGTGGGATCTTGGGTTGGATGCTGGCCCAGAAAAAGGATATCTGTGGGATGTCGGGGAGGTTTGAATAAGGTCTGTAGATTAGCTAATAATATTGTATGGAGGTTAATTTCCTGGTTTTGATAATCAATCTAAGGAAGTGTAAGACGTTAGCCTTTAGAAAACGCTGTAGCGTTTTTAAAATTAATTTTGTAAGTCTGAAATTATTTCAAAATAAAAAGACTTTAAAATAATTTTAAAATATTCTTCCTAGAAGTCCCACTGGGACAATGAAAGATACAAGATAGCTGACAGGTCAACAAGTCGTGAAATCACAATAGAAGATTCTGGAACTTGTGGGGCCTCAGATGAGAATGCCATACTCAGAGATCTCAGTGGGGGGCAAAGAGGCCAGAAATCAGCTAAATCCCTTCAGAATAGAAATGTTGGATGTGTAACCTCGAGGGTCTGTTTGAGCCTTAAATCTAAATACTCATAACCATGGGTCTCAGTATCCTGTTGGGTTTGAAGAATAGGGCAGATTTTGAAACCATCTCCTTCCCACTTGAGCAGTCTTGGAAAGTAACTCACCTATTCACAGTTTCCCATTTCTGTAGCTGTAAAATCTGAGGAATAAAAACCAGCACAAGGTTAAAGGAATGCTCCTGAAAGCAGTGAATCCTTAAGATGAGAGGCTCATTTCATGATCTCAAATCCCTTTCAGAGGCTCCAGCTATCACCAAGAACACAAGACCCATCCTCAATCCAGAGTGCAAAGCCAGGAATCTGAAATGAAGATTCCAAAATGCCCAGCACCAAAGAGCAAAAGAAGGTTGGTATATTGGAGCCTTGACTCCTAGCTCCCAGGGCTGCCACCAGTTCACGCTTAAGAGATGAAAATTATTTTGAAAACCAAGGCCAAAGGCCACGGGCATATATTTGCAGCAGATTATTGACACGAGTGTGCCATGGACCTAGCCAATCAGAAAGTAATTTTATAAACACTGTTATTAAACAGAAGGGCAATTACTTTAAGTACTGGAAAAATGTCAGGGTCATACATGAATTTTGTGGGTATCACATTTTATTTGACACTCGGTGGATCAATGACTCCAAGAAAATTTATTCAGAAATAATATGCACATGTCACCAACCTTAATGCTAACTGCCCCCCTCCCCCATAGATTGTCCAAATTTAGACAGAGGAATAATTTCTGATTTATTCAGTTTACTAAGTATCCAGAAATGCAGTCAAAGCTCTTTATACATAAAAGTATGAAAGTAATTAAGGATTATGTAGTAAGTGTATGGTTTATATGACTGCATTTTAGAATGGACTCTTTTTATCTGTCTTTGTCAACTGAACAGAGCAGAGGTTCTAATGAACTATAATAAGAAGGGTAAGAGGGGCCCAAGGGCAGCTTCTCTGTGATGCCTGTTTATAAACTGAGTGGCCTTGAGGTCCTCAGAATCCACGCTCCCCACACTTCAGATTTCTGCTGCGGTTGTATATGTTGCTACTGCCTTAGAGGCAGAAGCATGAGTGTAAGGGGAGGGGAAGCAGAGGAGCCTCTAGGAGCTAATGCTGCTTCCCATCACCTTGGAAATCAGATTTCATGCAATGTCGAGTGGCCAGGTAGCTTTTTCCACCCAACAGAGCTTGGAGTGGCTCCCACTGACTCCAGGGGTCCCCTGGCCTCCCTCTCACCTAGCCCTGTCCTAGCAACGACTGATCTATTTTGCATGAGTGGCCCTGTGCCTTAAAATGCAGAGAGGCAGAGCACAGAGTGCACACAGTAGGCCCCCAATAAAGATACAGTAGATGGATAAATGATTGCCAAGTCTTCCGGGTTGGCAGATACAGTGAGAATAAATAAGAGGGACTTTCCAAGAAATGATGCTACATTTGGTAGAGCCTTGGACTGCAAAGAGATCCAACCAGTCCATTCTGAAGGAGATCAGCCCTGGGATTTCTTTGGAAGGAATGATGCTGAAGCTGAAACTCCAGTACTTTGGCCACCTCATATGAAGAGTTGACTCACTGGAAAAGACTCTGATGCTGGGAGGGATTGGGGGCAGGAGGAGAAGGGGACGACAGAGGATGAGATGGCTGGATAGCATCACTGACTCGATGGACGTGACTCTGGTTGAACTCCGGGAGTTGGTGATGGACAGGGAAGACTGGCATGCTGCGATTCATGGGGTCGCAAAGAGTCGGACACGACTGATCGACTGAACTGAACTGAACTTTCAATTAATTTCAAATACATTAATTCGGGCATTGCTATTCCTTCTCAGAGCTGGTGGCAGCTTCCTCTGGGTGTGGCCTTGCACAGGTGAGTCCTCTCTAGCCTCTCCATCTATTGCAACAATGACAGAACTTCCGTTGGTTGCCAAAGAAGCCTCCAGCTCTCAAAGAGGCAAACTAAACACGTGGCCACTGGAGAAAAGGTGTCCTAAGAGATGGGAATATCAAACCACCGGATCTGCCTCTTGAGAAATTTGTATGCAGGTCAGGAAGCAACAGTTAGAACTGGACATGGAACAACAGACTGGTTCCAAATAGGAAAAGGAGTACGTCAAGGCTGTGTATTGTCACCCTGCTTATTTAACTTATATGCAGAGTACATCATGAGAAACACTGGACTGAAAGAAACACAAGCTGGAATCTAGATTGCTGGGAGAAATATCAATAACCTCAGATGTGCAGATGACATCACCCTTATGGCAGAAAGTGAAGAGGAACTAAAAAGCCTCTTGATGAAAGTGAAAGTGGAGAGTGAAAAAGTTGGCTTAAAGCTCAACATTCAGAAAACGAAGATCATGGCATCCAGTCCCATCACTACATGGGAAATAGATGGGAAAACAGTGGAAACAGTGTCAGACTTTATTTTTCTGGGCTCCAAAATCACTGCAGATGGTGACTGCAGTCATGAAATTAAAAGATGCTTACTCCTTGGAAGGAAGGTTATGACCAACCTAGATAGCATATTCAAAAGCAGAGACATTACTTTGCCAACAAAGATTTGTCTAGTCAAGGCTATGGTTTTTTCAGTGGTCATGTATGGATGTGAGAGTTGGACTGTGAAGAAGGCTGAGCGCTGAAGAATTGATGCTTTTGAACTGTGATGTTGGAGAACACTCTTGAGAGTCCCTTGGACTGCAAGGAGATCCAACCAGTCCATTCTGAAGGAGGTGAGCCCTAGGATTTCTTTGGAAGGACTGATGCTAAAGCTGAAACTCCAGTACTTTGGCCACCTCATGCAAAGAGTTGACTCATTGGAAAAGACTGATGCTGGGAGGGATTGGGGGCAAGAGGAGAAGGGGACGACAGAGGATGAGATGGCTGGATGGCATCACTGACTCAATGGACGTGAGTCTGAGTGAACTCCGGGAGTTGGTGATGGACAGGGAAGCCTGGCATGCTGTGATTCATGGGGTCGCAAAGAGTCAGACACGACTGAGCGACTGATCTGATCTGATATGATCTGAAAGGATATAGGTCCAAAAACTTGAGTTTGTCTTATCAGCTTCATGAAGCTCTGCTCCCTTCTGTTTCAACAACTAAGCTTCCACTCTGCTCCCCATTCAGTGAGAAACTACACTGAAATGCTTCATCCTCCGGGTCAGCTGAGAGGTGACCACATGTGGTGGCTGAGCAGTCATCCATAGACCCCTCCACTTCCCCAGCCCCTGATGGGAAAAGCTGCACAATGATGGGTGGCCCAGCAGGCCATTGTGGGGGTTCCTTGAGGGAGGGGACCAGCCCAGCCCCAGGAGTGACGGAGGACCAGTCTTGCCAGTCCTTTGAAACTTCCCTGCCAGGTGGGAGTAAATATGGTTGCCTGTCCCCCCAAATAATTTAGGTCCATTCTTTTTTTTTTAAGATCTATATAAATCAGAAACATAATTTTTTCATTTTATTTAAAAAAGGAGAAAATGTGTTATCATGTGCACTATATTTGTTCGTCTCCCCACTAGAAAGAAGCCTCTGAGGGGCTGGAAGTGTGCCCTGTCTTATATCTTTCTATCCACAATGCCTAGCCATAGTAGATATTCAATAAATATCTATGGCATGAATAGGTGGATGAATGAATGAACGGGTGAATGAATGAATGAATGGACACCTTGAGGCTTTGAATTACTTGGCTGTGAAGCAAAACCAGTTCTACTGTTATCATAGCTGTTGGTCAACCCAGAAATACAAGCCTCATCTCAGGCCATGACCATGAACCTGTCAATCATTTTCCAAAGTTTTATAATTAAGAAAATACTTTCTCTGACTGCCTTTCAATGTGTGCTCACAATAACTCTGTCAGAGAGGTTTGGCAGGAATTGTCACACTCTTTGACAGCTGTGAAAACTGAGATTCAAAAATGTTAAGACCTAGTCACACAGTCGGGGAAGGCAATGGCACCCCCACCCCAGTACTTTTGCCTGGAAAATCCCATGGATGGAGGAGCCTGGTAGGCTCCAGTCCATGGGGGCGCTGAGAGTCAGACACGACTGAGCTACTTCACTTTCACTTTTCACTTTCATGCATTGGAGAAGGCAATGGCAACCCACTCCAGTGTTCTTGCCTGGAGAATCCCAGGGACGGGGGAGCCTGGGGAGCTTTCGTCTGTGGGGTCGCACAGAGTCGGACACGACTGAAGCGACTTATAGCAGTAGCAGTCACACAGTTCGTAAGAAACAGTAGTAGAACTTAGATAACAAAAATACATTTTAAGCTCATCATATGCCAGCTCATAAGAAGCAATTAGAAATCATATAGGAAGAAGACAAGATAAATTTTGTTGGGTCTTGCTGACTCATATACTTGATCATATTTCCATTTTTACAGTGACTGCTAGAAGTCTCAGTTCCTTATTGGTAGCCCATCACTTGGAGGGCAGAGATTTTGTTTTAATTTTTTAAGTTGCCTTAATTCTCTTCTTAGAGCTAGAATGGAGCAGGGGTTTACAGTGTATGAAGAGGGGAGCAATGGAAGATAAAAGTAAAAAAAGCAATTACACTCTCATGGTCCAGAAGCAATCACTTTCTTGGTTGCCATGTCCACCAAACCCAGCAAGCAGCAACCTGGATACAGTGAGCAAAACCGAGGAAGCCAGAAGTGGACAGGGCATTTTTATCACCTGACCCTTTCTACTTCTAGGGCTGTCTCCTGGCTTTGAGATGAGAGTCAACACATCTCCCAGTGGCCACATGACAGTGTTAGTCTCTATTCACAGCTCCAAGGCACATTCTGACTGAGATGCACATTCCTTATGAGGCAGACTGGGACTGGGAACTGGGACCCTTTGCTGCAGTGCTTGCACCTGGGTGAATGTCTCCTGGAGCAACAAAATACAAATAAACTATAAGGGACTAAAAATAACTGAGTGCATGTGCATTTGGGGCAAATTATGGTCAATATGATACAAAAAGATCAGAAGCTCAGCTGCCACTTTTGAATAGCCGGGAGCAAAAACAGGGTACGAAGCATGCCTCCTACACACAACACCACCAAAGGGGTGGGCAAACACCTAAACCACCCCTCTGGCCCGACCTCTGGGCACATTCTTACCTTCACCCTGTATAAAACCAGTTCATACCCCACTCGCCCTGTTATTTCAAACAGGGAGTGAGCAAGGAAACCTGTTGCTGCTGCTGCTGCTGCTGCTGCTGCTGCTTAAGTTGCTTCAGTCGTGTCCGACTCTGTGCGACCCCATAGACGGCAGCCCACCAGGCTTTCCCGTCCCTAGGATTCTCCAGGCAAGAACACTGGAGTGGGTTGCCATTTTCCTCTCCAATGCATGAAAGTGAAAAGAGAAAGTGAAGTCGCTCAGTCGTGACCAACTGGTAGCGACCCCATGGAATGCAGCCCACCGGGCTCCTCAGTCCATGGGATTTTCCAGGCAAGAATACTGGAGTGGCTTGCCATTGCCTTCTCCGGAACCTGTTGCTAGTTTTTGCTTTCTCCTGTATAGCAGGGGCCCCAGTAAAGCCTTACCTGAATTTTTGTCTGGCGTCTTATCAATTTCTGTTGATTAGGAAAGGCCAAGAATCCTGGTCAGGATCACTTAGGCACCAAGGAAACTGGCCATGATGTCAGGAGAATGCAGGACCTGCATCTTCTTTAGAGAGCATCACAGGAGCCTTTCCACAACAGAAGCTCAGCCAAACCAGCAGTTTAGGCCCCTCAAAAAGCCACAGAGAGAACTACGGTTATCCGGTTTCTGGGTTCCCAAGCTGCTAGGACCAAGTTCCTTAGTGCCAGAAACCACACCTGGCTTGACTATGTACTGCGTGCTGGACCACCACTCAGTATGCTGCTGCTGCTGCTGCTGCTAAGTCGCTTCAGTCATGTCCGACTCTGTGTGACCCATAGACGGCAGCCCACCAGGCTCCCCCGTCCCTGGGATTCTCCAGGCAAGAACACTGGAGTGGGTTGCCATTTCCTTCTCCAGTGCATAAAAGTGAAAAGGGAAAGTGAAGTCGCTCAGTCGTGTCCGACTCTTAGCGACCCCATGGACGGCAGCCTACCAGGCTCCTCTGTCCATGGGATTTTCCAGGCGAGAGTACTGGAGTGGGGTGCCACTGCCTTCTCTGACTACTCAGTATGACTTCCTCTAGACAGCTGGGTAGACAACTGATGTCTTGTAAATCCTCCAGCAGGACCAGCCCTGACTGACTCTTTTGAAGGTACAGAGCTGATTTCTCCCCAGCAAGCTCTCATTCTCATACACACCAGATCGCCCCATGCAGCCCTCCTGGGTCTCTGCCACTTGCAGATGCCCAAGCCAAGCATTCACCTTCTCATTTCCCCAGGAAATGTTTACCTGCAAAACATGGCCCAGGTAACCACTTCTTAGAAATCCATTTTGTCTGCCCATAATTACCTTTGTCAGATTTCAAGGTTCTTCGGGTCTAGCACTTGATGAAAAAGTCCATTTTCATATAAGTCATACCATTTAAGAGTTTCTAAATATTATTCCTAACAAATCCATTTAGAAAAATCAGTTTGATTTCTCTTTTATGAACTTATTGTATGAGTACAATTATGCAATTACACAAAAGACACTTGGGGTGATATTGTTTAAAATACACAACAACCTAATATCCTGTATGAATGGGCATCAGCACAGGACTGGTTAAATAAATTATTGCACTAAAAGAATAGAATACTATGCAACTGGTGACAATACAAATTGATACTAAAGTCAGTACTTCTATATCTATCTTATTCTTTTTAAGTGAAAAAAAGAAAATTGTAGAAAATATCCATTTTATGGTTATTATATCATTATAGTTATAAAAAAGAGTAAAAGGATACAGTAATACATAATATAAAACATATATATCTACCATATTATATATATATGCTTAGGAAATTTTTTTATGATAGCATATGCTACTTTCACTTGTAAATGTAATTATTTAAGTAGGGAGGGGATGCAAAAGAAAATTTTGATGAACAAAGGAAAGCTTAATTAAAATTCACAATAAAAATAATCATAAAAATATCTTCATCACAAAATATCAATTAAAAATCTTCATTTTGCACTTTCCAAAAGAAAGCAAATTACACATACATATTAAAAATCGTTTGAGAGCAGGTTACCCAGTCATAAAAAAAAAAAAATATGGAAAAATAAAAAATATCTAATGGCATTTTGCAGTGTTTGCAATTCAGGAATCTTCAGTAAATAAATTAGAAAAAATCATTCCATCCATCATGGTGCTTCAAGGAAGCAAAAAGATCATTCGATGTAAGTTACTCAGTTTGCAGCTGAAGGAGAAACCTGGTAGGGAGGTTAAGCGTTATGCAGACAGTGGGGTGATGACTGGGCCTGGGGCTGGTATGCCAGCGTCACCCTGGGGAACCTCTGGCCAGCCTAGGCACCCACTCTGACATTCATCTTCCTTTCCCTTTTCTGTTCCAGCCAGTGGCCCTTTCTGGCATGCCCCCTCACCTGTTTGTGGACCCTTCACCGACCCCCAGTGTGCAGTGCACACGGACTTAACTGGCACAGCAGCCAGCACTTTACAGGGACCCTCCTGCTACCCTGCCACTTCTTCCATGAGGTAATCACGCAACCCTCTTTTTATAGCGGAGGAAAATGAGGTGTGAAGAGGCTGATTTTCTCAAGATCACAGACTGGAGAGGGTTCCAGCTGAACAGGACTCCACACTGTTGGCCTTCAGAGCCCAAGATGCTTCCACCCTCCTCTTTGTGCCCGGGTTTCAAATCCATTCACACTCAGGTCCAGTCCTCCCCATGTCCTTATGGTGTATTCATTCCATCACGGATCTGGCTTCGGATAGTCTTGACCAGAATTCTTCCAGGTAAGTTGTCCCCTACCCTAGACTAGGCATGGGAGAGGCAGGAAGATGTGGCTTCTTGACAGTAGGGGCTCAGCGCCACCCGTGCCTTCAGGGCAAACCCTCTGCTCCAGCCAGGCAGCCCCTGGCAGCCAAGGGCCCACATCACATAGCCATGAAAACCAGAGGCCACAGCAGAAGGCATTTAGTGCTTGAAAAGAAGCGTGTGCCTTCCAAAGACCCTGAGAGATGTGCGCATCCTTGTAGGCACATTATCCTAGTGACGTACGCTCTTTCAGTTTGCTGGCAACCTGTACACGATCTCAGTTCAGGATCTCAAAGAAGCCTTGCTACTCAGAGACTAGATTCCTCTTCCCCAACTTACGGCATTTCAAACAGCCCACCTCTTTTTCCTGCTGAGTATCAATTTGACTCCACTGAAACTTGAAGCAACCAGGGTCTTCTGTATGAAATCATTTTATTCTGGTCCTCTTACAGGAAGAAAAAAAAAAAAGAGAATGGAGTGGGTGGGTTGGAGGTGGGGAGGTTCCGAGGTTCCAGCCATAGAAGTAGGAGAGGAATCTATCTGGTGATGGAAGCAGTTTTTCCCACCCATCGTACTCTGATGTCCAAAAGCATCTTCCGGTCATCTGTTACCCACTCCCTGCAGCACCAGCAGCTGGGGCATGTAACTGCCACCTGTTGAACAATGACTTTCCTCATCTGTAAAATGGGGATCATCAGAGTCTTTAACCAACAGTGCAAAGGTGAAGACTAAATAAGATGATGAGTATGAAGTGCTCCAGCAGAGAGAGTTGCTCTGAATGCTAGACTCCTGCCGTAGGAGCCTGCTATCTCTGCAGGGACATCACATACCTTGCTGGTATCCATTGTCCAGAAACCCTGCTGGGCAAAGCCATTCTCACATGGAGGGCTGGTGGCCAGGATTCCTAGCTCTGCCCCAGAGCTTTTGTGGCTTTTTGAGGTTTGCTGAGCAACCTCAGGCCAGGCACTCACCCTCTCTGAACCTCCGTTTCTTCATATGAAAATTGAGTGTTGGTTTAATCACCTTAGCAGTTTGCTACTTTCAAATCAACAAAATTGCCTTTGATTCATTCCTGAAGCCCCACAAACTCAATTTGCTGACAGATTTTATCTACCAAGAAAAAGTTAACCTATTACATAATAGGTTTTCCTAAAGATGATGCTGTGAAAGTGCTGCACTCAATATGCCAGCAAATTTGGAAAACTCAGCAGTGGCCACAAGATTGGAAAAGGTCAGTTTTCATCCCAATCCCAAAGAAAGGCAATGCCAAAGAGTGCTCAAACTACCGCACAATTGCACTCATCTCACACGCTAGTAAAGTAATGCTCAAAATTCTCCAAGCCAGGCTTCAGCAATATGTGAACCGTGAACTTCCTGATGTTCAAGCTGGATTTAGAAAAGGCAGAGGAACCAGAGATCAAATTGCCAACATCCGCTGGATCATGGAAAAAGCAAGAGAGTTCCAGAAAAACATCTATTTCTGCTTTATTGACTATGCCAAAGCCTTTGACTGTGTGGATCACAATAAACTGTGGAAAATTCTGAGAGAGATGGGAATACCAGACCACCTGATCTGCCTCTTGAGAAATCTGTATGCAGGTCAGGAAGCAACAGTTAGAACTGGACATGGAACAACAGGCTGGTTTCAAATAGGAAAAGGAGTACGTCAAGGCTGTATATTGTCACCCTGTTTATTTAACTTATATGCAGAGTACATCATGAGAAATGCTGGACTGGAAGAAACACAAGCTGGAATCAAGATTGCCGGGAGAAATATCAATAACCTCAGATATGCAGATGATACCACCCTTATGGCAGAAAGTGAAGAGGAACTAAAAAGCCTCTTGATGCAAGTGAAAGTGGAGAGTGAAAAGGTTGGCTTAAAGCTTAACATTCAGAAAATGAAGATCATGGCATCTGGTCCCATCACTACATGGGAAATAGATGGAGAAACAGTGGAAACAGTGTCAGACTTTATTTTTCTGGGCTCCAAAATCACTGCAGATAGTGACTGCAGCTATGAAATTAAAAGACGCTTACTACTTGGAAGGAAAGTTATGACCAACCTAGATAGCATATTCAAAAGCAGAGACATCACTTTGCCAACAAAGGTTCGCCTAGTCAATCAAGGCTATGGTCTTTCCTGTGGTCATGTATGGATGTGAGAGCTGGACTGTGAAGAAGGCTGAGCACCCAAGAATTGATGCTTTTGAACTGTGGTGTTGGAGAAGACTCTTGAGAGTCCCTTGGACTGCAAGGAGATCCAACCGGTCCACTCTGAAGGAGATCAGCCCTGGGATTTCTTTGGAGGGAATGATGCTAAAGCTGAAACTCCAGTATTTTGGCCACCTCATGCGAAGAGTTGACTCATTGGAGAAGACTCTGATGCTGGGAGGGATTGGGGGCAGGAGGAGAAGGGGACGACAGAGGATGAGATGGCTGGATGGCATCACTGACTCGATGAATGTGAGTCTGGGTGACCTCCGGGAGCTGGTGATGGATAGGGAGGCCTGGCGTGCTGCAGTTCATGGGGTCGCAAAGAGTCGGACACGACTGAGCGACTGATCTGATCTGATCTGATTATTGCCTAGTTTGTTTTCCCATGCTAACTCATCAAAGGCAGTTGTGTGGCCCGTGGGTGCCTGTGATAAGGAAGAAAAGCCAGTGGACCTGATAGAATTCTTACCAAAAACATTTCAGTCAAGTTCAACAGCTTTCTTTTTAAAGCTACACTGTTAGTTTATTTTATATTTTCCAAATTAAGAAATATTCTTCAATGTAAGAGACCTGGGTTCGATCCCTGGATTGGAAAGATCCCCTGGAGAAGGGAAAGGCTACCCACTCCAGTATTCTGGCCTGGAGAATTCCATGGACTATCCCTGGGGTCACAAAGAGTCAGACATGCCAGAGCAACTTGCACTTCTTATAAATTTAATATATATGGAATATAAAAATATAAAATAATACTCAAGTATATAAGGTAGACTTGGAATATTCACTTCAAAATGTTCCCATGCATATATAAATGTACATATTTTTATAAAAGTGAACTTTATTATGTGTATTTTCTGTAACTTTTTAAGAAACTTAATAACATATTATTGGCTACCTTTCTTATTTATCCACAGAAATGTATTTTATCATTTTAGTGCTTTACAAATTATTCAAGACACCCCTATCCCTGGATTTCTGGGCTGTTTTCATTCTTCTCTTTTGTACCCAGCAGTGTGTTGAGCATCCTTGGGGCTTACTCTGGGCACACATTTAATTATTTCATTTTCAGTTCTAGAAGTGAAATCGATGCTTCGAGTCCCATGTACCTTTTTTAAAGAAAGATTTTACTATGTATAATACCATCTTATGAAATCACTCTCTCCAAAGAATACACCAAACTCGACTCCTGTCGTCAGTGTGCCAGATTAGTGACATCTCCTTTTCATTTTCCAACTAATTTTTAAATTATATATTTAACATGTACAAAATAATATGCCCAAAGTGATCAAAGATTATGACAGCAATCAAATGAATATCTAGATACTCTTTACCTGCTCAAGAAACAGGATCCACAGTCTTTTTATAGGTAAGCACATGGCTTTTATTTGTTCGTTTAAAATGACTTGATAAGTGTAGGCCATCTGTGCTACCTCTACAGAGCCTGTGGAGTTGAAGAAGACAGGTTGAGCACCAGAAGGTCTGACAATTCCTGTAGTCACAAAATTCTGCTGTCCATCCATGCATCCATCCATTGCTCTCAGCACATGTCTGTTGAGTGCCTCTCCTCTGTCTCAGGCACGTGTCGGGCCCTGTGGTTTCAGGGATGACAAAGGGGCACAGGCATGTCCTCCTGCAGCTGCTAGTCTAGAGCACTTGGCAGACATCAGATGTGTCCACACCACAAATGCCTGTGTGATCACGATGATGCCCGAGCGTGTGAGGCCGCAGTGCTGGGATGTCGGGAGAGTGAAGAGCAAGAGGACTAGCCTTGGCACAGTCGGCAGGCCACCCCACCGATGCTACCTAATACTGCATCTGACTGCTGCTGCTCCCATCCGCTCCTTGCTTGTTCAGGCCAGGGGACGGTTGCTTGGCTTGTCCCATCCACTGTGAAGATTTATTGAGCAGTATTATTTTTAAACAGCTTTTCAAAGGCAGGGTTAAAATCTTGCAAGAGCACCCAGGCAGCAGCTTGCTCCCCAGACTAGGGTCACAGCAGCCACGCTCCACACAGAGAATGCTGGCCCATGTTGCTCAGAACTGTATATTGACTAGGGCATTCCTACCTGGCCTCCTCCACCGACCTGCTCCTGGAGCCCGGGGACTGTTCAGAGTCAGCAGCCTGGCTCCTTTGGACCAAGTCCCCAAATTCAAGCAAGATGAAGGTATGTACACAGGCCTGGTGGCACCATGGGATCCCAGGATTTCACCATCAATGACTGAACCTCTTTGCACAAGCTAATTTTCATGGGGAGAACAGTTAACATCTACCCAGTCATGACTTTTGGCATCTACGGGAATTTGGTTGCCGAGGGCTCTAACTGTAGCTCTAAATATGAAGATGTGTATTTGTTCTGTATCAGCATGCCACATAGCACCCAAGAATGGGGCTGCTTGAGTGTAGGGACATCTGCTTGCTCCCCATTTTCTCTGCACTGACTTAAACAGGGCCTGGCATAGAGCAGATACTCAGTATCTTTGAAGGAAAGAGGGAATGAATATAAACACTTAGCCCCTGAGCATATGTTAGTAATATCCACTGGGCTTCTTGCCCCTCCTCATCACAGAAGTGAGCACGCAGGCCCCACCCTCCATCAATCCTGCAGATAAAAGTGTGGGTGGACTGAAGTTTTCCAAGCACTTTGCATGCACGAATCAACTGCTCCAAGGTGAGTTGAGGATGACTGGACTCTACTTCCCAGTGATCAAAGAGACAAGCTATTTCAACACCCTCCATTTTCCTTCTTTGGACCAAGGAAATTCTCACCCCTGGCTAGCAAGCTTTAGAGTGGAATTTCTTACCGTCCTGTCTCCACTCTACTGCATCACTACCTCCTCTCAGCATCCCACGGCCAAACTGCAGAACTTGGAGAACAAGTTCCTCCAGCAGAAAGCCCCTGCCCCAGACCCTTTCCCACCAACGCAGCTTGACCACAGCCTCCTGGGTCACCGGTACCAACATCCACGGCTGTCCACTCTCACTCAGACAACAACATGCCACATTACTCTCTGTTTCCCAGGGGTGGATGCCAAGAAAGTTTTCTGAACTCCTTTCAAGAGCCATGGGTCCAACAGAGGGCCTGATGGCATGTGTGGTTTATTTCTCATTACAGTGATGCCCATATTCTAATATGGATTCAACTGGGCTGGTGGGGGGAGGGTTCCTTCAGTCCCCGAAACTGGGCCTGAGTTCTCCTTGGGTGGTTCCGCTGCCTTGACCTGGTTCTTTACTCTGGAGTTGTGTCCCACAGTCTCAGGAAGAAGCTTCTATTATATTACTATCCATCTATCCATCTTCTGCCCACACACCCAGGGCATGTGACTTTCCAGAATGCAACTCCAGTGCAATCTCCATGGATTTGTGTGTTCACTGCCTGATTCCCAGCAACTAGAAATGATGCCTGGTACCCAATAGAAACTCAGAAAATCCTGCTGGAATGAGTAGAGAATACAATGGGAGGGAGACTACTTTGTCTCCCCAGGCCTCAGTTTCCCTCTATGTCAAATACTAAATGAGCTCTCTGGTATCTTCCAGCCCCCAGAGTTTATATTTTGGGTGCCAGTGTCCGCACCCAAAGTACATGGAAAATCTGGGGATGACCCCTCTCCTGGCTCAACTGTTCCCTCAGGCTTTAGCCAAAGACTTTCCCCAGAAAACAGGCTCTAAATACCAGGTGCACCCAACTTCAAGAAAATGCCATAAATAAAAAATTAGAAAGCAGTTGCTCAATGAACAACAAAAACAACAAATAAAGCAACATTTCACTTTACAAAAGAGCTCTTCTTCATAGGTCCACATTCAGCGTGGCAGGAAAACTTCAAGCCAACGTGTCTGGTGCTTGCCTTTTCAGAGAAGTCAGTGCCTTCTGGGTCATTACTAGGTACGGAGCAGCAATGGGGCCTTGGAACGGAGCGCAGAGCCGAAGGTTCCAGCACTCAGGGCACACAGCGTCTCCGGCTGCTGGGACGGCCAGTCAGGCTGTGTCCTCACTGGGGGCTCCACGTGCTGGCCCCTCTGCCTCCCTCCAGTGCTTCACCTGTGTGTGTTCAGTATGTGGGCAGGACAAATAGGGCCTGGGTAAGGAACGCCCGAACCCCCAAAAGCCATCCCAGATGCAGTCAAGGAATGACGGGACACTGATCCTTCTCCCTCAGCTCTGGCCTCAGACAGTGCCTCAGATCACACATGTTTGGGTTTGCAGTGTGTGGAAATTAAGATCAACAAAGAGTTCAGAGCCTTTGGGAGTAGAATACAGCCCTAGAGTCACTCTTGCTCCAGTGACGCTTGGTGAAAATTGTTATATCATAAACATGACACACACAAGGCCAAGAATCAAATCCAAAGTGGGGATTTGTCACTCAATTTCTGAGGGAACCCAACAGCTTTTAGGGAAACTGAAAGATGAAAATCCCATTAGTCCACAAAACAGCCCATGAATAGGGCAAAATGCCTCAAGGTTGCCAGGGAAAAGGAAGACAAACAGGCTTTGTGAAACTTACAGAACCTCATCAGGTCCTCGTCTGTCCTGCCATTGTTGTCCGGACTCAATGCCTTACTTGTAGCTCTCATTTTTTATACGATTAGCAAAGAATCTACAGTTTCTGACTTGTCCTGTGAAGGCCTGCGAATGGCCCAAGTGTGAAGAGTTGGCTCGGTCCATTTTCTAAGCTATAGTCTACAGGCCAGGGTAAATCGGCAAAAGTTTACTGAGTAGATAAAAGAATGAATGAGCAAAGTTGGAAGGAAAGAGAAAAGGAAGGGAGGAAATTCTTTCCAAGAAAACAGACTAGTAAGCTAAGAAGAAGAAGACAAACCACCGCTATCCCTATTAAGTTTAAATAGAAAATATGGTGTTTTTATTTTTAAAAATGTATTTCTTTTTAATTGAAGGATAATTGCTTTACAGTATCATGTTGATTTCTGCCATATAGCAAAGCAAATCAGCCACAGGTATACATATGAAAATATAGTATTTTTAAATTAGAACTTCAGATTCAAATGTTGCTGGTTTATCACAATGAATCAAAGAAAATAACATTCCCCTGGTTAATCATCATGTTTACCCAGATCAGAACATGGTAGAGCGAACAGTCTCTCTGTGGCTGGGAGTTGTCTGGCTGGGTAGAATAGGATAATTATGTTTCATTCTCCCTCTCCCACACCTAACCATTTGCTTTGCTTTAATTTTGCCTTAATTACCCAGAAAATTAAGAAGAAAGTGAAATCCTTAGGTTTGGAAATAATCTAGACAAGGATACGGAGAAGGCAATGGCACCCCACTCCAGTACTCTTGCCTGGAAAATCCCATGGACTGAGGAGCCTGGTAGGCTGCAGTCCATGGGGTCGCTAAGAGTCAGACACGACTGAGCAACTTCACTTTCACTTTTCACTTTCATGCATTGGAGAGGGAAATGGAAACCCACTCCAGCGTTCTTGCCTGGAGAATTCCAGGGACGGGGGAGCCTGGTAGGAAGCCGTCTATGGGGTCGCACAGAGTCGGACACGACTGAAGTGACTTAGCAGCAGACAAGGATATATATTTGGTGTGGATTTAACCGGAGTTTATTTTAAAGTCTCTAAGGGCCTCTGGATGGGGGGGTTTGCATAGGCCCAGGCATCCCTGCAGTGATTCTCCCAGGATGGATAGATAGTTGGACACCCACATCTTTCTGTTAAGGGTGAGTCATTCTTACAGCTGAACTAGAAAACTAGCGGGAATTTCACCACCTCAATCAATGGTGTCTGCCTACTATGCATTTGTACCTGTTCTGCATATTACATGCACAAGTAAATTATGATTTTAATTGCAATAGTTAATTATTGAGCATTACTGTGTATTTTACATATGAGGTTTTTAGTTAACTCACAAGGGTAACTATTATCCCTGATTTAGAAACCAAGGCAGCATCAAGCAGACTTCACTCAACATCACAAAGGAGCCGCGTGTCAGGTGCGGGCATCTGACCCCAGCACCTGTGCTCTTAGCCATTGCCCCATGCTGCTTTCCCACACATAACCAAAGACAAGGCAAATCCAGAGTTACTGAGCATCACCCAGGGGCCAAGCCTAGCTCTGTCGCCTTCACTCGTATCATCTCACAGAAATCCATGTACCTCTTGAAATAAACCTGCCAAATTGGTGCTATTGGCTCCGCTTTCCAGAAGGAGAAACCCAAGCTAGTCAAGGTCATGCCCTCTGTCTGTTTCCAAAGTGTGCACTGTTCCCCCGACAGGAGTGCACAAAAGCACTGCGGATCCCACGGTGGTGGGGGAGAAGAGACCCCCAACAGAGCAGCAGCTTAGGACCAAGCCAGCCGGATGTGACATCCATGCCTTGGGTTGGGGGTGTGGGGGTTGCCCTCTCGCCCTGGTGGGCTCCACCATGTGACTGGTCCAGGGACAGGGGTCTCCCAAGACTAAATGCCCAGACTGGCTGGCCGAGGAAATTTAGGGGATCCAGTCACATGCAAACATCCCCGCCCCTTTTACGTAAGATCCCAGAAAGGCAGAAATCTTCTGCTCTTGAGGATTTGCAGCACAAGAGGAAAGAGCTCCAAAATGTAATGAGCTCATCAAAAAGGCCAAATCAGGTGGATGGACAAACCAGTTCAGGAAGGGAGAGTCTTCTTTTGAGAGAGATTTATTTTTAAGCTTAAAAGAGAGAGAGAGAGAATATAGCATATGAAATCTGCTGCATCTCACAGCCTCATCAAACCTATGTGGTCATCAGACCAAAAAAAAAAAAAGAAAAAAAGTTTCCTTAAATATTGCAAGACCGATGACTTGAAGAGCCTCTTTCCCCCAAGGAACATTACTCTTTTTTTTTTTTTTTTTCCTTTTTGCAGCTTTAGAAAAATAGATAATTACTTCAGTTAATTTCAGCAAAACAGTTCAAACTCATCAGGGCTGAACAAGTATAATTTACTGCTCCTTCTGACTTATTGTTGTGACTAGATGTGGATTGATGATTAAAGTGGTAAACAGTAGCATTTCTGTAAAATGGCTGACTCGGCTGCCAGCGTGTCAGGGGAGACACCTGCCCCGATGGCTGTGCCGAGATTGTGCCTGCGCTCAAGGCTGTCAACAAAGAATGTAAGTCTTTGACAAGGTGTTATCTAATTGTGTTTTTAAAAGCCACGATACATACATCTTTTAATGTGTCACTTTAAGCAGCCAGAGAATTTCTTTTATTAAAAAGTACAAAGGAAAAATGAATGCCTTGCATTTTCTTTTTTATCCCCCCTCTCCCTCTCTCTGTTATTTTTTTTTTCCTTTCCCTTTCCAAGCTCTGCCCTTTTGCCGTCATTCGGTGGAATATATTTTGCTCTTTAGTCAAATTGGCTTTTATTTAAATGGTTACCCAAAATAGCTCAGCCACATTAAGACTGTAAGAAGAAAGAATAGTTTGTCCCATAGACGGTCTTTGCTCCAGCCCTGGTGGGAGTTAGCCCGTGGTAAAGAACAAACCTGCCCTGAGGCTCTGTACCCTCAAAGTGAGGGGTTGCTGGGGCTTCCTTGAATGTTTGACCCTTGGAAACCCCCGTCTTCTCAGGGGTCCTCTCTCATCATCCCCTGGGCCCTGTGCTTCCTTTGTCCTCTCTCCCTCCTCCTTCCCACTCAATGTTTGTCTCAAAAAACATTGAAAAAAAAAAAAGAAGAAAAAAAAAATTGAACCCCAAAGAATATAGGTCTCCTCTTGCCCAGTAACATGAGATGTGGTCAGGAAAGGACAGCAGCCGGTTGGGGAAGGCCCCCCACACTCCCAGCACAACCGCAGAAGTCAAGGCCCCCCTGCAGAGTTGGATTTTGAAAGAGCCAGAACATCCGGTCCCATCATTTCATGGCAATTAGAGGGGGAAACGGTGGAAATGGTGAGAGACTTTATTTTGGGGGCTCCCAAATCACTGCAAATGATGACTGAAGGCATGAAATTAAAAGACACTTGCTCCTTGGAAGAAAAGCTATGACCAACCTAGACAGCATATTAAAAAGCAGAAACATCACTTTGCCAACAAAGGTCCGTCTAGTTATGGTTTTTTTCAGTAGTTGTGTATCGATGTGAGAGTTAGACTATAAAGAAAGCTGAGTGCCGAAGAATTGATGATTTTGAACTGTGGTGTTGGAGAAGACTCTTGAGAGTCCCTTGGACAGCAAGGAAATCCAACCAGTTCATCCTAAAGGAGAT
The DNA here is from genome assembly GCA_935064755.1 of Tragelaphus eurycerus. Taxonomy (NCBI): domain Eukaryota; kingdom Metazoa; phylum Chordata; class Mammalia; order Artiodactyla; family Bovidae; genus Tragelaphus; species Tragelaphus eurycerus. The sequence continues at coordinate 16,727,471 of CAKXYN010000020.1, forward strand.
CAGTCCTAAATATTCATTGGAAGGATTGATGTTGAAGCTGAAACTCCAATACTTTGGCCACCTCATGTGAAGAGGTGACTCAATGGAAAAGACGCTGATCCTGGGAAAGATTGAAGGTGGAGGAGAAGGGGATGACAGAGAATGAGATGGTTGGATGGCATCACAAACTTGATGGACATGAGTTTGAGTAAGCTCCAGGAGTTGGCAATGGACAGAGAGGCCTGGTGTGCTGCAGTCCATGGGGTTGCAACGAGTCAGACACGACTGAGGGACTGAACTGAACTGAGAGAGATTTCATCCACAAAAACTGCCTTGGAGAGGGCAGTTGGAGGGATGAACAAATACGGTCCATCAGAACTGGTGTTCCTGCCACAATCACCAGGTCCTGAGGGATGGCCCACTATGAGACCATGCCTCTTCTGTGTGTGGGGAGAGCCAGCAGTCAGATCACAGTCAGAAAGTGGAGGTCATGCCTGCAGTTCAGACTAAGCTCAACTCCTCAGACCAGAGTGGCTGAACCACAACTTGGCTCTGTGCTTCCCTGGCACCGCTTGGGGAACTGTTTCTCTGCTGTGTCCACTGTACTGACTGTACCCAAGACCCAAGCTGGAAGCATGTGACACAGAGACGCAGCCCTGGAGGAACCCGCCTGCCACGGAAACCTCTGAGCACACACATGAGTCTCCTTGGTGTGGGTGCCAGGGAGAGAGGTTTCCAGGGGAAAACTGGAGGTGGTCCAGGGGTGCTTCAAATCCCACCCCTCAAATTCACACCCAGGTCCATCTAGATGGTTCCTCTGGGCCAGGCTGACTCGGGTATTGGCTTTAGTTTTCACTAGATAAAATGCAAGTTTCTCTTGAGAGAAGAGAGAGACAGAAGAGGAAGAAGAAATAGAGAGGGGAGGAAGCAGGCAAGTCAGCTTGCTCAGGGAGGGGAGCAGGGGCTTGACCAGGAACTGCCTGAGCATCCCTCCAGGGGCCTCACTGGACATCTGAGGATCTGATCCAGGGAGCTGTTGAATCTGTTCTAGTCAGTGTCACTCAGTAAGTCAAGCAATTTGTTAGCAGTTATGCAAAAGAGGCAGCAACCAGTGATGGAGGGAGCTGAGGAGGAAGGTAGTAGGCAGGCCACAGTATTCACCCTGAGAGCCAGGCCAACACTGAGAAGAGAAGGAAGGGGCAGCACCCCCAGCTTGGCTCACAGATGTCTGCCCAGGCCATGGCCCAGAACCAGCCTTGGAGATCAGGCTGGGATGGGCCAGGGGGCCTGGCACCTGCCTTTCTGCAGATGCCCCCATGGGGCACCCATAGGTGCATTAAGAAGCGTGACTGCCAGAAATGTGTATACAGATTCTGGGAGAGTGGGTCAAAGGGACTCTGTGTGTGCTGGGCAAGCACAACTGTGAGGAGAGATGAGGTCGGGGCAAATAGTCCTCTGAGCTCGCCTCCACACGGAGTCCTCTGTATTCTTTGCTGGTCCGAAGAAACTGAGAGAAAGGGCTGTGGATCACCCATTGCGCTTTGGTGTTGGACAATTTTAGTGCACGGTAGCCCTGTGGGAGATGCTGCATTTGATATAGACACAGCTTGTAAGACTGAGAGGCTGAGGCTGAGAAATGAGGCCGTGGGCAGTTGATATCTTTAAGTCTACAGTTTTCTCTCGTCTTCATCTTCTCAGACTCTCGAGGGCCCTACTTTGAAAGGCTCATTCTATCCAGCTAGCTCATGCCCTCCAAATGCTCTGAAGACTTGCCAGGCCAGTAGACCCAGATCTCAGGCTCAAGGCTGTCTGGGAGGTCACTGCAAGGTGGGTAAATGACTAACCCTTGACTGACAGCTAATCTCCCTTTACACAATTTTGGAGTTTCAAGTGAGGGTAGAAGAGAGGTGGGAAAGACAAAGGACAGCAAAACTCCATTGCTTCCAAGCCTGCCAGCTGGGATCAGAGCCAAGGCTGGCCTCGCCAAAACGAGAAGGGTTTCGCTTTGCCAGAGAGTCACCCATGTTTGCTCTGCCTGCCTACCTCTTTAGGAAATGCTCCATTTCAGAGAGAGGAAATCGTTTGTGAGAGATGCTACCTTTGGGATGCTGGCCGGGGCTGGGCTGTCTGCAGCTGCAGGGACAAGAGCTCATGGGGCCATCCGTAGAGAAGTTTGGGGAACCTGTCCTGGGTGCCCCCAGGTGGGACATTGGGTGACTAAGCTATGAGGAGGCAGATGGCTTTTTCATCATGGCTCACAGGTTGTTCTCATGACCACTTTCCTGGCTGCTCACAGACCAGCAGCAGCCACCCTGGAGTTTTCAAGGAAGGGGCATCTACTCCAAGGGAGAGCCCAGTAAAGCTGGGATTGGCCTGGAACCGGACCACCACCAAGAAACTAGAAGCCCAGCAAGCACTGAGAAAGGGGAACGGAGCTGGGAGCCCCTACTGGTCCATTTGGACAGCCCTCCGCTTATTCCCGCCCTCACACTGACAGATGCAGGGATTCTGAGTGGTTTTATGCCACGTGATTTTCACACAGCCTCTTCTCTCTGGTCCACCAGGTTGTAGATATAAATACTTGATAACGATTGCACGAAAGGATCTTTTTACAACAGGTTTAATGAAGGGTTCTGCTCCAGATATATGGGAGAAGATGCTGAACCTGATGATGGCTTCTAAGTGGTATGAATGTGAAAAACCTCAGCAAATAATAAGTGCATTTCAAGCTTTATACCTGTTTATTTCACACTTTCTTTAATATACCAATTATTCATGTAACACCTAACTGAGAAATGTGTTATATCTAGCAATCACTTATAAGAATTTGCTAAACAGTAGTACAACGGATGTGTCCATCACCCAATCATTTATCATCCTTCTATAACCATGAACTTGCTGGCAAATGAGGGGTAAAGTTGATTTAATCTTTGGGTTTAGAAAAAAAAAAAACAACCCAGAAGATATTTGTGATTATGAGACATTTGCTTTTCATTTCCACAGCCAGTTAGGATTCACAAACATGAAAATCCATTATGGAATGGTGTGTAAAGTGTGACCGCATCTTGTTCAGTCAATTAGTGAGCTGAGCCTGAGTGTGCTGCTTATCTGATAATCTGCATCTTTAGCCTGACAAAAGTAAAGAAGATATTCCAAGAGATGGGGAATGGGTCGAGGGAGGCCTTGATTCAGCCACACACTTCGTATCCAGACACCTGTTTGCCTGACTCACTTTTATTCCAGATCCTAAAAATGGGCCCAAGAAAAGGAGGTAATCAAACAAGTTACCAGAGTGGGGATGGGAAAATTCCACTGCATTCCTAGGTGTTGGGCACCCCTTGGCTTAAACAGTTTCTCCAAGTTCTACTCCTTGAAATCTTTTGTCCCCCTGACACCTTGATGCAAGACCAATGGATAATTTATCCTAAAATGGATGCTATTTTTGCTTTGCAAGAATTTGATGCATAGTGACTTGTGCATGGAAATTACCCTGCACATCTGTATTCTGATTATGATATTTAGTGCAAGGGTCATGAATAATAATATTGCTAAATATGCTTATTGCCATCTATAAATAAAGGTTATCACACCAGAGAAGGTTTTGTTTTGCAGTGGCAGAACAAGGCAGGTTAGTTGCAAGACAATAGAGCTTTAATTTTAATATGAAAATAAATACTTAAATTTATAAATATGCAAATGATTTCCAAAGTGCAGGAAAACGCACCGCACCTTACCTGCTCAGCAAGTACTAAGCTTTCCAAACCACACTGGGAAAGTTTTCCAAGGCCACCTTGTGAATGTTGAAAACAAATTCTGAAGGGCAGTAACCCTCTCCGAGGGATGTGTTTCTCCTATATTTTTAATAAAATTACCCTTTGTGATGGAAAGCCTGGAACAGTCTATTCCCTTCCCAAGTTGCTCCAGTGACCCTTCAAAGCCAGCCGTGACTTGGAGGGGAGGATCTGTATGGGACAGTTGAAACGGGGTGGCTGAGAGGTGCATTGAAGACAAGGACGTGGCAATTCCATGGAGCATGAGTGGTAAGGACACCCCAGATTCTTGCACCCTGACATCTCTAACCAGAGCGCTGCTTTGATAAGGGGAATGGCCATTTCTTATCTTCTGGTCTGAGCTCTCTGCCTCCAAATGGGCGGGGGCACTTGTCTTTGCCTTTCTCCCGTGAATTATCAGTTGTCTGTCAGTGCTGATCCCACTGATCCCACTGTCTGGAAAGCAGGACCAGCTGGGCTGGGCTCTTCCGTCTGTGCACAGCTGGTGTCTGCCCAGGGCTGGGGGCGCTTAGGGCACACCAGAAGCCCTGGGTCTTTTCCATACTACTGCCAGCTCTTGCTACCTGGGACAGTTTTGGTCTTTTCTTCCCAATGGCCAGCCTTCCTTCAAACAGCTGGCCATCAAAGAGGCTTTGTTAGTAAGTGCTGGCTTAGTAAGAAATACGGAAAACAAACACTAGACATGGAAGGGTCCTCTGAGACACTCGAGTCCACAGCACTCACTCTGCCGTTGGGGAAACCGGACCTAGAGAATAAAGGGGCTCTTGAGGGAGCTGGTACAGTAACGCCTTGGCCTGTCTCCCGGGGTGTGTTTCCACTCTACCTGGGCCTGCAACATCTGGTAGAAAGAGGGGTGCCTATACCAGCTCTGCAAGTGGACTGTAGACTGTGGTGCAAGTTGACAGCCTGGACTGGGCAGGAAAAGTTTAAAATCCACTGTGGAACCCTTTTCATGGAGGATAAGGAAAGCAAAAGTGGGAGGTCTTGCCTTCCCCAAACCAAATCAGAGGCAAGGTTTTCAAGGCCAAAAGAGCCATCCTGAAAGGCAACTGGAGCAACAGAAAGATCTGCATGTCGCCCACGCTGCTGCTAAGTTGCTTCGGTCATGTCCGACTCTGTGCGACCCCATAGACGGCAGCCCACCGGGCTCCCCTGTCCCTGGGATTCTCCAGGCAAGAACACTGGAGTGGGTTGCCTTTGCCTCCTCCAGCATGTCGCCCATTCTCTGTTCCAAAACACCAAGGACCGAGAGTCCTGGGAAGAACACCTCAGAGGAACAAGTTGACTATGAGGACACTGTCAGGCTCTTCCTGACCAGGAGTCACCAGGAGGAGAGAACAACAACACTCCAGCACCCACTGAAGATGGCAGATCAAAGCGCCCATAAGCAAGGCATGGGGCATGGGCATGGGCATGGCCCAAGTCAGCACTGAACCAGGCAGGCGGGGTGAGGAGCCGCTTAGCCCGTCCAGTCAGCAGAAGTGGGTCACCTGCAGGGATCCACAGGGCTGGCTCTAAAAGAGTCAACGTTTCACTCTCTTAAATGAAGATCCTTTGTGGCAGCTGCTGACAGCACCCTACCCAGACCCACCCTCCACGCACACCTCTGCACCAAAGGCTGCTGGAGAGGGACACATGGAATTTGCTGTCAGAAGGCATTTTTCAGGACATGGAAACATGCGCAACCCACACACAGCACTGGTTAGAAGTGCCAGGGGTTTCATTCCCCTAGCAGAAACCCCCAACCAAGGAAAGGGGAGAGTCAGGAGGGAGGCGCCTCTGCTTCCTGGCTCTTCCACAGGGAAAACTCCGAGGCACATTCTTGGAGCATGGAACTCCAGCCAGCCACCATAGTCGCTGGCTGGAGATGCACCCTTTCTATTGCCTTCCCCTCCTTGTCTCACTTCCCCACCACCCCCCACTCCGACCTGTCGCTCCTGAGACCACAGCAAACAAAGTACTAGCACTAACCAATCAGACATCCACGACCTGGGGACAGTCCCTCGAAGGTAATACATTGATATCAGAACTAGTTCCCCCAACAGCAATGACTGTCAAAGCAAAAGAAGAGTTGTGGGACCCCCTCGAGTTCACAAGGAAGTCTTTGAAACGTCTCACTGCTTGAGCGACCTGCTTAGTGGAGGCGTTGATCTGTCATCTCCCGCGGGAGGAGTCAGCACCACTGCCCCTCGTGTTTGACAAGAGCAACAAAGGTCCGCTGCACAGAACCCCGGGCTCAGTAGAGTCCTGGGCAGGGCTGAGCCCTCCCTGCAAGCAGTGCGGTCACTGCAAGCAGCCCTCCACACAGCAGCAGTGAAACATGCTCCCAGGTGGGAAGCTGCTAGGTACTACAAGTCCCTTCCTATTCTGGACTATATGGTATCCTCCAGTTGCCCACCGGGCTCTGTTCTGAGGTCTCCTGGGGACTCCAACACATCCCAAGACAACCCCACCCCCATCACCAAGCCAGCACTTCAGTGGCTTCCTAAAAAGCCCTGTTCCTATAGCCGCACCTCCCATCACAGCGCCCAAACTGCACTTATCTTCATGGTGCCTCTGGACTATCACCATACTCTCCTATCACCTGTACTAGCATTTCCTTACTTTAAAAACTGAGCTCTTTTTACGCTTTACATTTATTCTAAAAGGAAGCATTCTATCAGAACCATAAATGGAAAGCCAGGACTACTTGACATAATTAGGGAAGTCACACTAATGAAACAATGAAAACAGAAGTGCATTACTCAATTCCAGCTAGAATCAATTGCTCCAAAGGGCTCTGCAACTAAGACCTTCTGTCTCTGGGTTAAAAACTGTAATCAGCAAATGCTGGGGAGACATTAAAGACAGAACAGCACCAAAGCCATATTTTCTTCTTGGTTTGAATCAGAAAGGTCAGAGAAAACTGAAAAGGGAATTCATCTCCCATGACATTTCTGTAGGCTGTGGTTCATCTGAGACGATTACCAAGTCTTCAGTGAGTGGTGTATGCCCACATGGGACACTTTGCACGTGGCTCCTCTCCTTTGCCTGACCTCCAGTTTGTCAATCTTCTCCCCAAATGGGTTATCTGCCACCTCAGTCCTACTGCTGACCACTGTGGCCAGGACACTCATCTTCTATAGATGCAGGCAGGATCACATCAGTGTCATGGGCTCAGGGTTGGGTCTGGCCTGCTACTGCTGCAGAGACACCAGGATCAGGCTCCGGATCACTGTGCCTCTTCTGCAAGGGTGCTGTCCGCCAGAACGGCCCCAGATGGCCTCTTGAGCTGGTAAAGATAGGCCCTCAATTTGACCTCCAGCCTGGCAGGTGCATCTGCGATTCAAGGCACAGCTGCTGCCCGAGGGAGCTCCCTGGGAAGCCATGTGTTGCTACCCGATGAAGATTGAATGCGCTTTGCAGCTGGGGCCTACGAGATCTAGTGGGATTCTCATAGGAGGAACTGGGGTGCCACAAGTGGCAATGCCATGCGTGGACTGATTAGGTGCAGTAAGTCAGCAAACATAAGTACCTTTTTTTATATAATCTTTATTTTTAATTGATTGATGATTGCATTACAATATTGGTTTGATTCCTATCATACATCAACATGAATCAGCCATAGGTGCACATATATCCCCTCCCTCTTGAATCTCCCTCCCACCTCCCACCCTTTCCCACTCTATTTGCAGGGTAGCAGTGGAGACGCAGACATACAGAACAGACTTATGGACAATGGTAGTGGAGAGAAGGAGAGGGTGAGATGAACGGAGAGAGTATCATGGACTCAGGTACACTAACATATTTAAAATAGATAGCCAATGGAAATTTGCTGTATGACTCGGGGGAACTCCAAACAGAAGTACTTTTTTAATGTGCTGAAGCAGCTTCACTCGACCCTGTGAGCTGCAGAGTTAGCAGGCCTCAAGCTGAATGGGGACTAAGCAGGTCGAGAGTTTGCAGCCCGAGTGGCTCCAGGCTCCTCCCCGCTTTCACCTAAAGGGAGCCCCACCCTGCAGACGCCACATCCACAGTCACCGGCCCTGGCAGCTGGGGTTCCCTTACAGGGTGCCACCATCTGAAACACGACCTGGTAACTCATTCAGGGAGTGAACTCTCCAGGCTATGAGGCTGAAGATCAATAATAGCTCAATTGATAATAAAGGATGTGAGTGACCACAGATTGGGGAAGGCTGGCCAGACTGTCTTATCTAGAGCCTTGAGCCTGCCATGCCTGCTAGACCCTGAGGTAAATACCAGGTACAACTTGGGAGCAAGGACCTCAAGGGCTTCTCAACAAATGGCAGAAAATGTGCTTGCCATAATTAAGAGACTTGGAGAATGGGAGAGTAATGCCAACTGATCTTGATTTAGTTGGAAAAATGCATTCTATCATTTGTTGTTAACTATTAAAGTCATTTAAACCCTTCTGAGAATAGATCTAACATCGGGCTGCTTTGAAGGTTTGATATGTCTTGTAATCCATAGATTATTGAAGTTAATTTCTCTGCTGAGATCCTGCTATCAGTGAAATTGCATGCATACTCAAAAATTGAAGGAAAAAAAAAAAAACAAGAAAGATTTTTAATTGGATTCCTGCTACGCCTCAGTCCAGGCAAGTAGCAGTGGTAGAAATGTCTGGATGAGGGTCTAGAAGGAAAAGGGCATCTTAACCCCTTTCAAATCTTTCCCCAAGATATGTGTGGACAGAGTCATGTTGTTTGCACACAATTTGTCCTTCACTCAGTAATCTTTCTTGGTTGTTTTTAGAGAGTCCCTTATAGGATAAGATAAAATGGCCAATAACAATGTGCTGATTTATATCATTGTGAATCATTTTTTCCCATACTTTAAATTAATTTTAATTGAATCTCATCCTCTGGACTTTCATTTGCTTCTAAATGAGTTTCAGTTGTAGAGTGAGAATGCAACAGCCTCCAAGAGTTGACAAGTTTTAGTGTTTGGATCATAGATTATTTTATAATGTTGACAAATGTTTCTTGGACTACAATACTACATTTTAAATACTCGTGGTACTCTCAATCCACACAATATTTTCCAGGTAGGCCAAAAGCAGGCTAACTGTGTTAAAAATGTAATTAATTTCTAGAAGGTGCAGTTGCCTCAAGAAGTGACTGCAAATAATTTACCCGTTTATGATCATCCTCAAGAAGTTGGCTAGCTGGAAAAGCCATTTAAAAATGATACTCGGTATTGGAATGGACACCGAGCGCCAGAAGGAGAAACAAAGGAAGGAAGGAAGAGAGGAAGGAAGGAACTGGGTGGCTTTCTGGGCTGGTTTGCAGAGGTGCTCTGGTGCCGGCCAGCTCCAGCTCCGTGAATTCACCCTCTCAGCTCCCTGTCATGGCTGATAAAACTCAGCCTTTGAACTGTCTTGGAACTTGCCTAAAGATACGTTGCTACTAAGTGGTAGAGCTGGGATGCAAACTGACTATGTGTAAGCATTAGGGTGGATTTGGGGGACTGGGGGAGCCTGGGAGTGGCCTTGTTGACTGTATAGCTCAGGAACAGCGCCAGGCACAGGGTAGGGTCTCAATGTCTGTTTCTTGAACAAGTGAAGAAATCAGCTGTAGCGCTTGGTGCTGCAGTGTGACAAAGGCTGAAGCTGAGTTTCAAGTGTCAAGCTATGTGGTACAGACAATGAGAGAACGTTCTGTGGTCATTACGTGGGAGAAGACGTGTGTTACCTAAGGTCGACAGGACAGGTTGCTGGAGGATGGGAGACGTGATGCAGGCCTTAGGTACTGGGTAAGTGGTGAAGACAGGAGAGCATTCCAAGTGGGCTGTGTCTTAGGGGAGAGAGGAGAATGCAGAACATAAAGATGTAAATGATGTGTGTGGTGGCAGAGATGAGATTGGGCTGCTTGCAATGGAAGCCTTGAAATTAGCTTGGGCTGACTGTTGATTCTAGACACACAAAAGGCTGGTGATGCCAAGCAACAGCACCCACCCTGAGCCAATGGCACTTGCTATGAGTGGAAGGGCTGCTTTCTGAATTTCCAGTAATATTCCCAAAGACTTGTTAATGATTTTGAACCACAGGAGCCACAATCACTCTTCTGAAGTCCCCATTAAGAGCCAAGGTTGTCGAGCCTGAAGAGTTGTCTATTCATTCATTTGTTGCTTTGTCCATCCATCCATATATTCCTTCATTCATTATTCTACAATAATTTTTGAGGGCCTACCCTGTGCCAGGCACTGTGCTAGGAGCTAGGAATGCATCGATTGCTGTCCTCACGATGTCTGAACTGTGCTTTGTAGAAATAAATATCCACATGTAGAGACATTCGCATGCTTGCACTTAATCAGGAGTGCTGCTACATTTCAGGGAAGGAAGTCACATGGCAGGGCCACAGGGGAAGCCACATTTTCTATGACACCCAGACTAAACACAGTGCAGCTTCAGCAACAGCTTTCTTACCACTGAGCCCTTCTCCTCTTGGTGCTGGGAGAATTAAGAGCGTAAATAACACGGAAGCTAAGAGGCGTTATCTGCCTGAGTCCCACGAGGAGCAGAGGAGAGAGGCCCTCCACCTGCTGGAAGCACTGGCAGAAAGACGCTGCGTGCAGGAGCCCAGGATCAGGGCCACCCTGGCCAGAGCCCTGATTTTGGAAGGAAACATCTGCTTGCACTAAGCAAGCTCCAAGCACATGTGCCCTCGAGTATCTGGACTGAGTTGCATGCAGGATACCTCACACACACCCAACACCATGCCCCTTCCTTTAAGAAGCCTTTGTGGATGCAAAGTAAGGTGTGGCACCTGCCTACCACCCTGGCCTGACAATGACCTCTCCTCAGCTCAAAGGTGGGCTTCCCAGGTGACACTAGCGGTAAAGAACCTGCCTGCCAATGCAGGTGACACAAGAGACATGTGTTCAGTCCCTGGGTTGGGAAGATCTCCTGAAGGAGGGCATGGCAACCCACTCTAGTATTCTTGCCCAGAGAAGCCCATGGACAGAGGAGCCTGGTGGGCTACAGTCCACAGTGTCACAAAGAGGCATGACTGAAGCAACTTAGCACGCATGCATGCATCTCCAAGGCATCGCTCCAGGCCCTGTGACCAGGCAGAAGGACCACTGCTGGGGCCTCTGGTGGCATCAGCTCACTAGCTGAGAGAAGATGCCAAGCCCCTTTCTCCCTGTAACATCACCAGCGTGGCCCTGGCTTGCTGGAGATCCCACTCTTGTCACTCCTCCACTGGTCTTAGAAAAGCCACTTTGTGGCAAAGTTTTCCTTCCAACAGGCCCATGACTACTGGTGTTATGGGGCCCCTAGTGATCCACCCCTCCTGGCACAAATGGGGTACCTGAGGCCTAAAAAGGTTTGAGACTTATTCAAAGTCAATCGAAGAATTAGAGAACTCAGATCATCAGACATTGTAATTTTGGAAGCCCCAGGGTGTAAACAAATTGTTTTCAACTGTTTTAGCAGCAAAATCTCCCCCATAACACACTCCCTTGTAGATGCTTTAAAGAGCTTAGGTTCCATTTCTTTTGCTTGGTGGGTGCCCTGCCCATGGTGCGCACTGCCTCAGTTTTCCTGAACTGCCAGATTGCATTGTGTTCCCAGCCCTTGGGTTTTTCCAGCTCTGAGCCAAAGCTTCTGGAGCTGATACTGAGTCTGTTGCCATAGACAGGGCTGGAAACCGCCTGGAAGCTGGTGAAACCCTGCTGGGGTGCTCAGCCTCTTCCCCATCCTCTCCCCCTCTAAGAAGTCTATTTGAACCCTGGGGACATCCACTTACTTTGGGTTCTTTGGTACCTGTCTTTTAGATGTAACTTCATTATTTTGCCACCCTATTTCCAGTCTCAAGAGGTCCAGAAAATACTCCAGAGGAGGCACATAGCTCTGTCAGCTGGTCTCAGCCTCTCTCTGTCCCCTGCAAGGGCTGCTTCTGGTCTTCAAAGCAATCTGCAACCATGACCAACAACTGTAACTTTTGATTATAAGTTTAGAGGCAGAGGAAGTTAGTTGAACTTACCAGTTGGTTACCATTTCTTTTCCTAAAGAACTACTCTCACCTGCAGAGTAATGCTCAAAATTCTCCAAGCCAGGCTTCAACAGTACGTGAACTATGAAATTCCAGATGTTCAAGCTGGATTTAGAAAAGGCAGAGGAACCAGAGATCAAATTGCCAACATCCATTGGATCATTGAAAAAGTGAGAGAGTTCCAGAAAAACATCTACTTCTACTTTGTTGACTATGTCAATTCCTTTGACTGGATGGATCATAACAAACTGTGGGAAATACTTCAAGAGATGGGAATACCAGACCACCTGACCTGCCTCCTGAGAAACCTGTATGCAGGTCAGGAAGCAACAGTCAGAACTGGACATGGAACAACAGACTGGTTCCAAATTGGGAAAGGAGTATATCAAGGCTGTATACTGTCACCCTGCTTATTTAACTTATATGCAGAGTACATCATGAGAAATGCTGGGCTGGATGAAGCAAAAGCTGGAATCAAGATTGCCAGGAGAAATAACAACCTCAGATATGCAGATGACACCACCCTTATGGCAGAAAGTGAAGAAGAACTAAAGAGCTTCTTGATGAAAGTGAAAGAGGAGAGTGAGAAAAGCTTAAAACTCAGCATTCAGAAAACTAAGATCATGGTGTCTAGTCCCAGCACTTCATGGTAAATAGATGGGGAAACAGTGGAAACAGTGACAGACTTTATTTTGGGGGCGCCAAAATCACTGCAGATGGTGTCTGCAGCCATGAAATAAAAAGACACTTGCTCCTTGGAAGAAAAGTTATGATCAACCTAGACAGCATATTAAAAAGTAGAGATATTATTTTGCCAACAAATGTCTGTCTACTCAAAGCTATGGTCTTTCCAGTGGTCATGTGTGGATGTGAGAGTTGGACTATAAAGAAAGCTGAGCGCTGAAGAATTGATGCTTTTGAACTGTGGTGTTGGAGAAGACTCTTGAGAGTCCCTTGGACAACAAGGAGATCCAACCAGTCCATTCTGAAGGAGATCAGTCCTGGATGTTCATTGGAAGGACTGATGTTGAAGCTGAAACTTCGCCACCTGATGCAAAGAACTGACTCATTGGAAAAGACACTGATGCTGGGAAAGATTGAAAGCAGGAGAAGAAGGCGATGACAGGGGATGAGATGGTTGGATGGCATCACCAACTTAATAGACATCAGATCAGATCAGATCAGATCAGTCGCTCAGTCGTGTCTGACTCTTTGCGACCCCATGAACCGCAGCACGCCAGGCCTCCCTGTCCATCACCAGCTCCCGGAGGTCACCCAGACTCACACCCATCAAGTCAGTGATGCCATCCAGCCATCTCATCCTCTGTCGTCCCCTTCTCCTCCTGCCTCAAATCCCTCCCAGCATCAGAGTCTTCTCCAATGAGTCAGCTCTTCGCATGAGGTGGCCAAAGTACTGGAGTTTCAGCTTTAGCATCATTCCCTCCAAAGAAATTCCAGGATTTATCTCCTTCAGAAAGGACTGGTTGGATCTTCTTGCAGTCCAAGGGACTCTCAAGAGTCTTCTCCAACACCACACTTCAAAAGCATCAATTCTTCGGCACTCAGCCTTCTTCACAGTCCAGCTCTCACATCCATACATGACCACAGGAAAGACCATAGCCTTGACTAGGCGAACCTTTGTTGGTAAAGTAATGTCTCTGCTTTTGAATATGCTATCTAGGTTGGTCATAACTTTGCTTCCAAGGAGTAAGCGTCTTTTAATTTCATGGCTGCAGTCACCATCTGCAGTGATTTTGGAGCCCAGAAAAACAAAGTCTTACACTGTTTCCACTGTTTCCCCATCTATTTCCCATGTAGTGATGGGACCAGATGCCATGATCTTCGTTTTCTGAATGTTGAGCTTTAAGCCAACCTTTTCACTCTCCACTTTCACTTTCATCAAGAGGCTTTTTAGCCCCTCTTCACTTTCTGCCATAAGAGTCGTGTCATCTGCATATCTGAGGTTATTAATAGACATGAGTTTGAGTAAACTCCAGGAGTTGGTGATCGACAAGGAGGCCTGGCATGCTGCAGTCCATGGGGTCGCAAAGAGTTGGACACAACTGAGCAACTAAACTGAACTGAACTGAGTTTCACCTGTATAGTGGTTTTTATAAGATCTGCTTCAGATGCAATCTCAGATTTTGGATGTTCTAAAGCAAACCGTCAATGCTCATAATTCCAGAAGCTAATTCTTTTGATGAAAACATTTCTAGATAAAATGAGGACTGATGGACTCACACAGGTCTTGGAAAATGCAACCACAGCCACCCACTTCCTGTGGGCACATCCTCTGCCCTGTCTGATCAGCAGAGACCTATAGCCCAGGGCTCTGAGCATGGCCTCTGTGGGATCACACAGCAGAGAGGGCTTGCAAAGAGCTCCTAGAAGGGCTGGAATTGCCTGAACACCAAGGATGCCCAGGTGAGAAAGAGTCCCTGGGGAGGAAGGAAAGTGCAGGAAGCCTCAAGGGCTCACCTGAGGCCTGGGGATGAGCTGTGATTTCCTGAGCCCCAGTGTTTCAGGGCTCCCACAGGTCCTTGGACCCAGAGCACAGAGGACTCTGTGATGGCTGCTTCCCAGCCAGAATATCTTTTGGCTGATGGACAGCTTGTCGGGGTCCTGGGCCCCACCCTAGATGTTCTTTGGAGTAGATGGGGGTCTGATTTCCAGCTCTTCCCCACACTCCATATGTGCACATGTGTAGCCCTGCTCATGCACACACAGGTGGGCCACACTCAAGACTGCTTCTCAGGCATCTGATCCCCCTTCAGCATGCCCACACTTACAGGGTCAGACTCTGGACCTTTGTTCCCTGAGAGACATTGTCTTCTTGCCGTCAGTGGTAAGATGAACATTCTAGGGACTCACTGCAGAGACTCCAACTTGCCTAAGAGCTGGCCCTTTTACTGCAACTCAAACCCCAACAGTATAAGTAGAATCAGAGCTCAGATGTGGGTACAGAAGGGAGAGGATGGAGTGGCCTGTGGGAATGTCAGCCACCAGGGAAGATAGACCGTGTCCTCCATCCCAGAACCACTGGGTGAGCATGGGTCTTCCCAGGGGAAAGACATCAGGAATGGATGAAGGGAAAGGGAGGAGGCCAGTGAGGGGTGTGGGAGGCAGCGGGGAGGACAGAGCTGTTACAAGCAGCGGGCACATCTACCCCATTCCAACCATGCACCTGTGGAAGTCAAGAAGCCAGAAAATCTTTCCAAGCTGTGTTCTGTGTTCTCAAAAAGAGAATCTACCAGCAGAAAGAATAAGGCAGATTTCCTTCATGGTAAGGAAGTGTCCAGTGGTGATAAAGCAGGCTATTTCAGCTAGGACCTCAGAACACACTAGAAAATATAATAGAACATCTCACTGTAAGTGGTGTCCTGAGATGGGAGGATTTACGCTACCTTCTAAGACGTTTGATTCCACCCTGTTCACACCACTTGATGGGTCCATTGGGGATTTGGGGCCAGAAGGCGGTGATGGATCGCACTCGTGGCTGTGAGCTTATACCTTCTTGCTTCATGCTCTTTTCAGGCCTCCTCCCGAGCTGACTGTGGGCTTTGCCAGGTGGCATGCTTTATTCAATGGGCAACAGTGGCTCTGGGCAGTGCAGACATAGTCAGGCAAAAGTGCCTGTTGCATGTCTGTTTGCTGTCTTGGACCCTGCCTCTGACATGAGAACCAGTCCAGGCCAGCCTTCTGGGGGAGGAGAGACACATGAGACAGAACCAAGTAACCCCAGCCAAACCCACCCTAGCCTAGCCTGTCCCAGCTGGCCTGTTAGCCAGATATAGATAGAGGCATGAGCAAGTCTGGTTAAGATCAATTGAGACTAGCCTGGATCAGCAGAATCATTTAGTTGACAGAAAAACTTAGAGAAAATATGTGTGGTCATCATTTTAAAATGCTAAGTATTTGGGTGGTTTGTTACACAGCAGTAGCTAACTGCTACAACTGTAGCACAAAAAAACAATTTTAGTCATATGATCAGGGGAAAAACACTTTGCCTCTCCTTGTTTTAGCTCTCTGAGCTCTCTTACATTCCAAGGATTGATCTTAGCTAGTCATTTTCTGCTGCTGCTGCTAAGTCACTTCAGTCGTGTCCGACTCTGCGAGACCCCATAGACGTCAGCCCACCAGGCTCTCCTGCCCCTGGGATTCTCCAGGCAAGAAAACTGGAGTGGGTTGCCATTTCCTTCTCCAATGCATGAAAGCGAAAAAGTGAAAGTCAAGTCGTTCAGTCGTGTCCGACTCTTAGCGACCCCATGGACTGCAGCCCACCAGGCTCCTCCATCCATGGGATTTTCCAGGCAAGAGTACTGGAGTGGGGTGCCATTGCAATACAGCAACTAATACTGCCACCTTCATAGCCAGTAGCTTATACCTGCTGCTGCTGCTGCTAAGTCGCTTCAGTCATGTCTAACTCTGTGCAACTCCATAGACGGCAGCCCACCAGGCTCCCCCGTCCCTGGGATTCTCCAGGCAAGAACACCGAAGTGGGTTGCCAATTCCTTCTCCAATACATGAAAGTGAAAAGTGAAAGTGAAGTTGCTCAGTCATGTCCAACTCTTTGTGACCTCATAGACTGCAGCCTACCAGGCTCCTCCGTCCTTGGGGTTTTCCAGGCAAGAGTACTGGAGTGGGGTGCCATCATGTTCCTAGTGATCAATAACTCAGCCTCAGATGCATCCTTTCCAAGCATGATATGATACAGTCACAGTCATGTTGTATTATCCCCATGAGAAATTTGAAGTTTAGCAAAGCAGAGCAACTTATCTGAGGTCACACAAGTAGCAAAACAAGTGGCAAAAGCGGGAACTCAGTTCCAGTTGATGCCGATGCTAGTCCTTGTAAATAGGGAACTACGGTACAAAAGAGTCTGCCTAGAACCTAGACAACCCGCATTTGACTAAGTGCCAAACCCTGATCAATGAGGAACTAAAGCCCCAGCCCCATTTTAGGAATAATCTGGTGACGTGAACCATGTCAGCCTCAAGATATCATTAGTGCCCCGTTGTTGTTCAGTCGCTAAGTCGTGTCTGACTCTGTGACACCATGAACTGCAGCACCCCAGGCTTCTCTGTCCATCACTGTCTCCCAGAGTTTGACGTAGACAACTGTCCAACTGAAATGATTCTGGAAGAGGACAGCTCAAGAGATATGCATTCATGTTCTGTTAAACCAGGGCTTTTGAACAACTTGACTGCATTATCAGAGCCCCATGGGAGAAGGGAGCTTGCCTTATGTCACACAATCCAACACCTTCAGAGCGGTGGAATCTGCCAGAAAAAAAGCAAGATGAGGCCAGGCTACAACCTGAGCACTCTGATGTGGCCAAGGAACAGGCAATAAGCCCAGGATTAAAACTGAGGGAGAATTTGAGAAGAAGACCTGAATACATTTTCTTTGGAAGCCAGGCTCAGAACTCCCAGGTCCCTGATAAGTGAATGAACTGAGTCTTAAATCCACCAAGCATCTCCATCTCAGGAAGCATCACACATTTTGCTGGCTGACTCTCCCTTCCCCACAGGAAACTTCCTCCGGTGACTCAGTTTCCACACTTTCAGATCCCTGAGTCAGATGAGCATTCTTCAAAAATCTGAAATTGTAGGGCCCAAAACCCCTTCACATTCCACCTCGGAACTTTAAAACAACAATTTTATTTAGAGAACTGATTTATTCCTAAGTAAATAGGATACAGTGTGGGTGAAGGCAGAGCGACTGGGAGGCAGTTATTGGATCTATCTGCACAAAAGCCGCACTGTTGCCGGCAGCGGAGGCTCTGCCGTCCCCGTACCTTTCAAAACTAATATGTAACCATATCTGTTTTAAAAGAGTGATTCATTTTCCTCCCATTGCCTGCGAAACTCTCTTCATCCCCACCACAGGAAACTTGAGTCTGATTTTAATGAGCTTCAATTGGAATGTGGCCTTTGAAAAGTAGTGCATTTGAAAAGATGGAACATTAAATTTTGTAATGATGTAAAACATCTTCAATTTTTGACAGGACAATGGTGCTTATTGTACTTTATGAGTCCACTGGCGATTCAAAGGTCACTTTGTATATGACTCCACAGACAGGGGCAGCACGGAATGAAAATTAGGTTACATGTGATCAGCTTTATTATTAATCAGACGAAAATGGATTTTTAACATTTTTCTAATGAGCAACAGAGAAGGAAGAAAATACCACGAATAAAACTACAGAGGAACAAGAACGACCATGGCTAAAAATGCACCATGGCCATATCTAAAAATGCACTTTAAATCTAAAATACTTAAATACTATCTCAAGGAATAAAATGCAGCTGCATATTTTGGTGTCATAAATACATAGAAAATGGCTGAAATACCTACTCTAATTTACTATCTCTGTCCTTTGTTTATAACTAACTAATGAACTGATTTCTCTGCACAGTATATTACCATGGCCCCCAAGAACACCACACTGGGTGAGGTGGTGTCACTATTTCCATGATAAATCCTGTTTTTCAGGGGTTTATAACTCAGCTGTAAATATGTAATTCAGACTAAAACTTGGCATACAAGGCCTCGGCCAGAAAGCAAATTTACGCTACAATCACCACTCCACCCCCATCCGATTTTTTTAAGCCTTTGTATGTGTGATATTTTGGTGTTGAAGAGATGGTGTATTGAAATGGAAGAGGGAAAAAATTAAGTAAAAGTTGAAGACTTGATTTTTTTCACTTCTTATTTAAATCAGAAGACTATTTTTCAACATATGCTCCACAAAGCATATAAAATAAATAGACTTCAGATCCCAAGGAAATAAAACCAGTGAGAGGTATATTTAAAACGCAGCTCTGAGGAGCATGTGATCGGAGAAACTGAGGCTGGCAAGAGCAGGCCTGGGTGCACATTCCTAAAGAACCATGCTTCTCCAGAAAGGGCCAGCTGCTCTCACTGACTGCTCGCCTGGAAGGAAGGCTGAGAAACAGGTCTGAGCTGAATGCACACGCAGGAGCTTAGCAAGAAGCAAACCCCTTAGGACTCACAGGGCAGCCAGACCCAGAAATGTACCCGGTGGGGCACAAGAGGAAGCAGGGAGGGGAGAGTGGATGGTGAGGGGCAGCGGTTTCCCACTCCTGTGACCGGAGCCTGGCTATCTAACCCAGAGTACCAGGCATGAAAATGCAGTGCAGACACTTCCTTCTGAGACAAGAGTACGACCACTTGCGTCTACCAGACAGCTACCTATGCCCCCAGGAGGTAAGGAAGAGGGAGGTGTATGAAGAGGATGTGAGAAGGAAAGTGAAGTTCAGCAGTTAACCTGGTACTCCGGGAACGTGGGGGCCGGGGCATGGGGTGGGCAGAGGGAGGGCCCAGGTCAGATCTGAGACTGAGGAACTTAGAGCAGGCAGAGGGTCCTCAGGGTTCACGTCACCATTAAAACTCGCATCTGCAGAGCCACTGTCACTCACCATCTCCCTGCATGGCCCTCCTCTGCCCAGGCCCCACCATGGGCCCCTCCTCAGCGCCAGCTGCTCATCCTGGCATATGTAAAGCTGGGTCAGACCACCCCATAATTTGTGGTGCCCACCACAAAATGCAAATGCAAAGGCCTTGGTTCAAGCATTATTGAGACTTTTAAGATGGTGACAGCAGAGCATTCTCCTAAGCTCAGAGCCCTTCTGTGCCCAGGGCCTGCAGAACCCCCATGGCTGGAGTCCTCAGGATGGCCCAGCAGGCTCTGGACTGTCCCCCTGGCCCTTCCCTGACCCTCTCCTACCAGTTCTCTCCTCAGCTGTGTACAAGCAGCTCGTGACCTCAGTCCTGGGGCCTCGCTGTCCACAGCGTGCTCCCCAGACCCTCCTACACACTCGCCGGCCTCCTTCAGGTCTTTTCTCAAATGTCACCTCTCAGGCTTCATTTCTATCCCCTCAACATAAAGTAGCAACTCCACCCAGGCACTCCCCAAATTCCTTCTTTACCTTATTTTTCTCTAAAGTCTTATCACCCCCCACCAAGGAGTTACTTCATTGACAGGCTGGGCCTCACCCTACCCCAAGGACCTCCCTATAGGAGATTTTCTTGACTGCTGGGTCTGCAGTGCCTAGAAGAGGAGCTAGCACAGAGACTCAGGAAATATTTGCTGAATGAACAAACACGGGAAGGTGTCACTGGTCCTGTGATCTCGTTTCTCTCCCTGAAGTCGATGCCATGTACCTGGGCCCACAAAGTCATCTGAGAGTACGGACAGAGCAAGGCTCTATATGGGATCGCAGCCTCCGCTGGCTGAGTTGTCCTTGCAGGAGTGAAGGTGAGGTGCCACACCAGCAAGTCTCATCCTCGGAGAGGGGCTCTTAGAGGAGGTAAGGGCTTGGTGGGCCAGAGCAGTGGAGAAACAGGTTTGTGGGGACTATGGCCACTTTGCTCATTCTTGTGCCCAGATGCTTAGAGGAACAACTGGTATATAAGAGATGGTCCATAAATACTGGTGAATGAAATAAGGAATGAACAAATGAGAGAATCAGTGACTGCCACGTAGTGTCTCCTGACTTTGTACCCTGCAAACTCAGGAACCTTCTGCTCAGACTTCAGGGAATGAGGGGTAGGGACTACCTAAGTGGAGGAAGCCAGTGTCAATCTGTGCCGATGTAGACGTGTCCATACAGTATTAAGCCCAGGTGATGAACCTCAGCCCTTGGCTTCCCAGCTCTCACTCTTCCATGAAGGGCTGCATTTGACTAAATTCAAACCATGCTATGACTGTTTCCTACTCGTGAATAACTCCAACAGGATTCAGCAGAGACCAGGAGGGGGAAGTTCATTGATTAAAAATGTATTACCCATACATATGTGCACACACACACGCACTTACATAAGCTCAATTCTTGTAAAGTGCCTACATTCAGTTCTGTTAACACACTAGGGTCTGGCCTGTCATTCTTCCCAAAATGGCACCAGAGAGGCTTCAATCTGAGTCACCTGCATCCACATAAGCACCCCTGTAAGAAGAGCTCTGGAACAACTAGCATCCAGAAAGGCCTGGCATCCACACACCTCAGGGGAGCAGCATGTACCATCACAGCCGCTGGTGGAAGGCATCAAGGAGAGCTGAGCCTGGGGCCGTCCAAGGTCAGCACGGGGCGGGGTGACGCTTCACAGCCAAAGGCTGGACTGAGAAATACTCCCTAATAGAAAGTCAGCTGTCTTTCTCCAAAGAAACTTGACTCAGATTTCCAAGGCTTTGATTCATGTTTTCCAGGTGACTTGTTGGGTGTGGCCGTTAAGAGTCCTGACTAGCTCCAGCTCTCTATCCACAGCATCCCTAAGAGGGAAACTATAGACTTTCACCAAAAGAATGGGTTCTGGCAGGGGCAGTCTTGGTCTGTGGAGATGAGTGACCCTCATCTTGGAGGACTTGGAGGGATGGCTGTTTTTATTTCTCATGGTGTCATGTTCCCAAAGTCATGTGACAAACTCAGTTTCAAGCGTCATTTGCAAGACTGGGTTAGTGTGCAAAGAGTCAGTCATGGTGCATTCCCAAGACCCAGAAGTCCTCCAATATGGCAGGCCAGGCTTACAGGAAGCACCTGAGTCCTGGGAGCAGTCAGAGGTTTTCAGGACAGCAGAAGAAGCCCAGGGTTGGGAGTCTGGAGGTGTAGGCACCTACCCTGCCTACAAATGACAGAGCAAGTCATTGTTTCCTCTTGGACCTTCAGTTCACCCTCCTGCAAAAATGGGGAAGAGAACCCCAGGCCCAACTCTGTTGACCACACATGGCCATAGAGAAGCTCAATGAAATTTCAATGTCCAAGAAAGCCTGAAGAAATGCTGGTCACACACACAGTGTGCACGGACCTGAGAGCTAAGAGCCCCAGATGTCTGCTCCTTTTCTGCCCCAGGGTCTTTATCTTCACTCTCCCCTCTCTTGGAACATGCACCCCCCTAATCTCTGCATGGCTTCCTCCAGTGTTACCTCCTCAGAGAGGCCTCCCTAACTTAAGGATATGTGATCCCAACCTTCCCATATTACTCTCTAGGCCTTCACCACTTCATCATTTTCACATCATTTATCATAAACTGAACTTTCCTTTGTCTTTTTTTATTGTCAGTGTCCCCCATAGAAGGCAAGTCCCATGAGGGCTGGAACCTCGACTGCTTTGTTGGTAACCATCTCCCAGCTCTCTGGAACAATTTGATATGTTCTAAATAAATTAACCAATGACCAAATTCACTTCCTGTTGCAGACTCTCTTTTTCTAAAAGATTTGGAGAAAAAACTGCTTCTTCCTTCTCTGGCACCAAGCCAGCTGAGTCTAGGTGGAGACCCTAGGAACTGTCACTGTTTCCTCCACACAGCCTGAGTTCTGTCCCCTTCCCCTCCTTCCCCACTCCCTATGTCTGTTCCTCTGTTGTGATTCTTTGTCCAACTTTACAGCCTCCTCTTAGCACAGGAGCCTGGCACCCTCACGTGACCAAGAGTCCAGGAGTCCCCTCTCCAGGGTTGTGCCAGGAGCCCACCTTCCTAATGCAGGCTGCGTTCCCAGGTTCCTGCAGAGAAGAGCAGTCTCAGAAGCAGGAGAGATTTCTATTTTTTTCCAGATCAGGGCTCTTCTCGGCATTTTTGCAAGTGGCAGCTTGTTCTAGTCAGAGATGACTATACCATTTCGAACACATAGCATATTTGAGCCAGGGCTACAATAAACTAAGAAGCCTGCCTCTTACCCTTGCTTCTGAAGTGGCCTGGCCCACTGTATGGGAGGGGAGTAGTAAAAATTGCCCCAGCACTGCAGGGATAAGTCACAGGAACACCTCCCCTGCTTAGGTACCAATCCCCAAGAGGGTGAGGCTGCCGCCCCAGATGGCAGAATGAGGGCCAGTGACAGGGACCTGCCTGGACACCTGGAAACAGCAGCAACTGTTGTCTCTGGTTCAGCAACCAAGGGCAAGCCCTCTCTCTAATCTGCATCTGGAGAATTACCTCTAAGATGACTTCTAGCTCTGGATCATCTAGGAATCTTCCATTTCATTGCAGAGGAACCAATTTCTGCCTCAGTGAGCTCTAAAAACAAAGCAGTCTACCTAAGCGGCATCTGAGATGCTGTGGGGGAGACTCAGGCATCTGGACTCTGGGGATGGAGCTGGATGCTGGGGTCACATGGGTCCAGGAGGCTGGAGAAGCAGCAGGAGGAGGAGGCGTGGAAGAAAGAAGTGTGGGGTCAGCACAGATAAGGTGGTGTCGACTAGAGAGTGTGTATCCCTGTTGAATAGAGTGGGTACAGCTATTTGTACTCCACACTGAAGAAGGCTTAGCCTGGGAGTCGGATGCAGCTTCCTTGGGACTCTTCTTTGGGAAGTCCCAACTTTGGACCTCAGCAAAGCCAGAAGCAGACCCATCGAGGATGCCACCCTCAGTCTGTCACTGACTGCCAAGCTCCAGAGGACACCCCCACCATGAAAGTGAGCCCAAGTCTGCTGGGGACACAGGCTGCTGGCCACAGACTCCTGAGCGACCAGCCTCCCAGGCCACTCCCACCCTCCCCTCTCCAGGAGCAAGTCTTTTCTTAGAAGATTCCCTGTGGGGCTTCTTAAAGTGGGAAATGTGCTAAGATGTGAAAAAGCCAGAGCCAAAAAAAATGGGAAGGGTGACTGTAAAAAAGAGGCTGAGTGCAAACAAGCCGCTGGTGTCGGGCGGAGGCAGTTAGGAGCGCTGTGGGCCCAGCGTGAGGCCCACTTGTCTCCTTTTGAGGAGCAGGGGACAGCTGACCGCTTGTCCACGGGATGTGTTTTGATAACTCCCAGAAATGAGAGGGTGTTTTATGGGAGGGTAATTGGGCATAATTCCCTTCATGACTTAGAGTCTACAGGCAGCCTCTACAGCTGGCCCTGATTTGGGACCATCAGCAGCAAATGCTATTTTCATGGCCAATTTATTAAAGACTCCATGTTTTTGAGGAGACGTCACAAACACAAAAAGGGGTATATTTATTGATATGTTTAAAATATAGGTTTTTAACTCCATTCCTCAGCCCTTAAAAACAAAGTAAAGAGATAGACAGATACAATTATGTTCTGACTAGTTTCCGCCAGCCTGCCCAATGGGAACGTTTGTACAGAGTTCTCAGTGGCGCTGAAATCTGCTTAGGAAAGCAACAAGTCCTTTGTTCCGTTGACAACAGTTATTACAATTAATTCATTTGGTGATTGGTACTTGAACTGAGTGACAAGGTGTTATTTTACCTCAGTGAAAGTTAAAGTGGTAATACCTACATGTGCAGTAAAGCTGTGGGCTTGCTCTCCCTCATGGCGTGGGGGTGGGGGGTGCAGAGAAGAAAAGATCAACTCTGGCTGTCTGCTCGGAGGCCCCCTCCCCACATACCACTGTGAGTTGGGAGGAATGTGCTGGAAATTTTTGCCTCCCCAACCCCAACTCCCACCCCGCCGCCAAGTTTCTTGTAAAGTTTTCACAAAGCCATAGTGTCCAAAGGTGACATGAGCTGAAGGGAGGGTGTCTGCGGAGCGAGAGCCGAATGCCACAGTTGAGTTGGGTGGTAAATCTCGTCACTCAATTTGTTGCCATTTGCCCAGCTTGTAATGCCACTTGAGGGCCGGGTACTCCCACCTGTCCACCAGGATTCCTCAGCCCTGCACTACCGACATGCTGGGCCTGATAACTCCTTGCATTGCAGGACACTGCTAACTGCCCTGGCCTTTACCCACTAGATACCAGTAGCGCCCTCAATATCTCCAGACATTGTCAAATGTCCCTGGTCGGGGGAACACTCTTAGTTGGAAAGCACTGCCCTACCTAGCACCCCAGACTGTTTCTGTATAACAGAAGGAGGTTCAAGAACTCTCCTCTGATTTATTCTGTCTCAAGCTCTCTGGGCGCACCTGACCCAGAGGCAGGTTCAGGCCACTGCTCCCCGAAAGCACACAGAACAGTGTGCCTTCCGTACGGTGCAGAGGGTGTGGGCGAAGGAGAACAGTGGGACAAAGGACTCAGCACCTAAGAAGGAATTTCCAAGGACATTTTTCCTCAGGAGCCCAGACTTGTCTTCAGCCAGGGTGACTACAAAAGGGCACTTTCTGGGTACAGGGCCTTGCACCCTCATCAGGATCTTCAGAAATGTGTGTCGTTCAGTCATTAAGTCATGTCCAACTATTTGCAACCCCATGAACTGCAGCACACCAGGCTCCTCCGTCCTTCACTATCTCCCAGAATTTGCTCAAATTCATGTCCTTTGAGTGTCAACTCAGGCTGTCTAACCATCTCATCCTCTGCTGCCCGCTTCTTCTCCTACCCTCAATCGTTCCCAGCATCAGGGTCTTTTCCAATGAGTCAGGTCTTCTCATCAGGTGGCCAAAGTACTGGAGCTTCAACACCATTCCTTGCAATGAATATTCAGGGTTGACTTCCTTTAGGATTGACTGGTCTGATCTCCTTGTATTCTAAGGAAATGTATCATATAATGAATGCCTCAGCACAAAAATGTGTCGAGCAGAACTGGTTTCTACTCATTATTATGAATTTCAATAATTATACACCAGGATTCAAAAAATTCTGGTCATCTGAATGTTCAGGCAGCTGGGCAGTAAGGAGAACCTCCTCTCTGCACATTGTTTGTATTGATCAGAAATTTGGCTTTTTACTCAACTTTCTTTTTTTTTTTTCCAACTTTCTTAAGTAGACACTACCACATAACATGGAAGAAAGGTTGCAGGTCAGAGATGTGGCCATCCTGGCTCTGGCTGGGTTGTCTCAGGAAGGACTTATTTTCAGGAGGTGGAAGAATGGAGGCTCTGAGGAGCAGAGCTAGTGGGGATCAAGCACCTCCCACCTGTTCACCCATCACCTCCTTCTTTGGAGCAGTCCAGTTGGGTTTCTGTAGCAGAGACATACAGTGACAAAGTGCTAAATTCTTCGTCATCCAGCCCAGATCCCAGTGCATCAGGACCTGGACCCAGTGCATCCTCTTCGTTGCCCCAGAGAACAGCTGGGTGTTGCCTGGGTCCCCAGCCAGCCCAGGATCCTCTCCATACGAACAGCTCAGTAGAACTTGACTTGTACTGTATGTCTGCATTGGAAAAGTCATGGACAGGGACCACAGAAACCCTCCCAATTTTTTTTTTTTTTTTTAATTAGCAGTATTTATCACCTTCTCAAAATCAATTGCGTATTTTAAATGAAAACAAATGACTGTTTCTAGACTGATCAATACTTGCATCTTTGCCTTTTAAAAAGTAAAAAGTTTGAATGTAAGGAAATCTTTATCTTTGCTCCCGTCAATCCAATTATAATATAGCTCAATAGTTAATAAATATAATCCTCTTTGTCTGGGCAGATCAACATCATAAAAAATGCAAAGAATTCTATGGTATCCAAGACCCTGTGCAGTGGAAAGCGGCCTCTTCTCTGTAAACTCCGGGCCTCGGCACTTTTCTCCTGTCCTTCCTAGATGAGGAGCCGTTTATTCCTATTAAGTCTAAAGAAAAGGGTTTATATGTTTAATGATTCTAAAACCAAAATGCTACCTACTATCTGCACAATTGCCATTTTATCTCTCTAAACTTCTCTGGTTGACGTTTTTAAAAGGGCAAAAGCAGAAAACCCTTATATAATACCTAATTTGTACATCTGCGGTTTCCCTCTGACTGGCACAGGCACCATATGTTTTTAATTATCATAATAGCCCTAAAGAACCTGTTCGGTGGGAAACACATATGATCCTTTTATTACTGGTTTGTAATTTAAACAGTTTTAACAGAAAAGGTCTGGCTATAGGGGAGTGACAGGCTCAAAGGCCTAAGATCCCTGTCGTCGACCTCTGGAAGCTCAAGTTCAGATCCCACCCACCAGGCGGGACCTCCTTCCCCTGCTTGACAGAGGTAATTGGTCGCATGTGAAGCGGCTCTGCGGGACCTTTAAAAGACAGGATCTGTGATCTCCAGTGACGCTGGGGTCTGGTCAGAGCCTGACACGGTGGGCAGAGGGTTGATAAATATTATCCTAGTCTGACCTCTGCTGCCCTCACAGCTGGGGGCTGGGCCCATGGCAGCCCCCGTCTGGAGGGTCCACTGGTGCCCTGGGCCACCCACTCTCCACTCTCCCCCACCTGGACCCCAGAGAACAATTGCAAGGTGAGGGGTCAGGTTTCCTTGAGGCCCTCTCACTTCGGGGAGGGCTGGGTACACAGTCTTTTCCTGGAGGTTGAGAAGTATAATAAATACAGCCTTAAAAATAATTAATTCGTAGACCGCGAGATGGAAGAAATCTTGGGATGGGGATGATCTGGTGGGACTTTCTCATTCATGACGAGTTGAGAATGCTGAGGGGATAGGAAGAGACCTGCTCAGGGTCACAGGCAAGTCCTCAGCAAGACGTCAGATGGAGCACATCTGACCGCACCCAGCGCCCCATCCTGCTGGTTCCCAGGTTCTACCTATGGGTGCAATCTCCACTTGGAATTGCCACATTTTCTCCCAGAACCCAGATCTATGGGATGGCAAGAAAATGCTATTTTTATTTATTTGTTTGTTGGTCTACTCGTTTTTGATATATCCCAAACAAGGTTTAAGGGCTTCCCAGGTGGCGCAAGGGGTAAAGAACCTGCCTGCCAATGCAGGAGATGTAAGAGACTCAGGTTCGATCCCTGGGTTGGGAAGATCCCCTGGAAGAGGGCACAGCAACTCACTCCGGTACTCTTGCCTGGAGAATCCCATGGACAGAGAGCCTGGAGAGCTACAGTCCACAGCATCGCAAAGAGTCGGACATGACTGAAGCGACTAAATCCACGTGCAAACAAGGATTAAAGGCATGGGAAAGCCCCACAGGGCGAGGCAACAAAATGTCATCCGGGGGTAGCTCCACTGCCTGAATGAATCAGACCCTCGTGTGTTTGCTGAATCACCTTGGGTAAGGCAAGGGTCTTCTCTGTGCCTCCGTTTCCCCATATATAAAATGGGAAGAATGAAAATTACATCTGCCTCAGGGGATTTTTATAATATAAGGATAACATTTGTGACTTTCACTTTCAAATATATATGTGGCATTTAAAATTGGAGTTGGCCCTGGCACATAGCTAAGCCTTTATGATTTAAAACCAAATTTGGTAGATGGAGGGCAGCTCAGAGGACCTGATCCTGTAGGTGACGCTTAGGCATGAGGAGATCAAGAGGATAAAGTCACGTTCCCTAAACACCAGAGCCAAGATGCTGGGTTAGAATGGGACAAAACCTCCAGTTATAACTGCTTTCTGGCAACCTCTCAAGGAATCCAGGGGGCGGGGGCAGTGTTAGAAGCAATGGCCATCAGACTTTCTCTGGCTATCCAAATGGCGGGTCTGATTCCACTCAGCTGTCGTGAAAGTGGCTTTCTCGTTTCCACTACTGGGGGTTTAGCATTCAAATGTGACTCTATGATATTGTATTACTTTGATTTTTTTCTTTGTCATAGCTTGATACTGGAAATGCAATACAGGTGACCTTTGAACAATGTGGATCTGAGCTGCTCGGGTCCACTTACATAAGGATATTTTTCAATAAATATATGTATGTGCTGCAAATGTATTTTTTCTTATTTTTTTTAATATTTCCTTTGCTGTAGCTTACCTTATTATATACATGACACATATAATGTACAGAATATACGTTAACTCTTTATGTTATCAGTAAAGCTTCCAGTCAACAGTGGGTTATTAGTAGTTAAGTTTGGGGGAATGAAAAGTTATACCCCTTTTGACTGTGTAGGGCATCAGCACCCCAAGTACCCTAATCGGTCACCTTAGTGTTAGTTGCTCGGTCCTGTGTGACTCTTTGTGACCCCATGAACTTCTCTGTGACCCACCTGGCTTCTCTGTCCGTGGAACTCTCCAGACAAGAATACTGGAGTGGGTGGTCATTCCCTTCTCCAAGGGATTTTCCTGACTCAGGGATTGAACCTGGGTCTCCTGCATTATAGGCAGATTCTTTATCATTTGAGCCACCAGGGGAGTCCAGTGGTCATGAGTCAACTGTATATGGAATAATGTAGCTGAAACCCTCTATCATCTAGCACATACTCTTTGCCAGGCTTACAGCACAGCCCCAGACAGGTATTTGCGTACACCGCGGTCCCTAAGCTGCCGGGTAGAGGCCTGGTACCTGTGTGCACGGACTAAGCTGAGGCTCAAGGAGGCTCTCTAATGGGATGCTCATGGCTTGAGAAGTTGGAAGGCTTTTCCAACGAGTAGAAAAAGAACCTTGGGCAAATCACCTGACATGTTGTGGCCTCGGTGGTCTCATGCATAAGATGGGTTCTGCTAAACAGGTGAGTCTGGTTATGCAGAAGCAACTGGCAACCAGAAAGACTGAAGAAGGACCAGCTGGTGTTGGGCCTGTGACACTGGAGGGGCCCACTTGCCTGCAGGTGAGGCTGGGAGTGAGGCATGACAGGCACATCCTCCCATGCCACCCTATCTTTCCTCCTTCAGGACGGGCTCTCTCCAGGTGAGTAGGTGGGACAGGCATTCATCCAGCCAACCCCACCCTTAGAGGAGGAATGAAGGAATCACAAGTCCAGATCTGGCCCTTCCAGTGACCCCAGAAGACGAGAGGAAGCCTTCTCGTAAGTTTAAATAAAGGAGGAATACAAAGCCCCCACCCCAGAGGGACTGCCCTTTCCTTTTGGCAAGAAGAAGGCCAGATGGCCACCTTCACTTGAGATGTCAATTGTGACCTCCTGACTCAACAAACAGCAAGTGCATCTTAATCAGAGAGTACCCTTCCTGTCCACCAGAAAAGGCTACTGCTCCACCCCGCCCGTCAAGGAAACAAGACCTTCTTAATCACAGGCTGCCTCGAGGGGCTGGGAGGGGGACCACAGGCCCTGGCTGACCCTGCCCCCAGCAGCTACTATCCCCGCTCGCTGCCTGCCTGGTGCCGGCCCAGCTCAGCAGCCCAGCCAAGTAGGGGCTGGGGTGAAGGCGCCTCCAAATTTCCAATTCGGGGAATAATAACTCACATGACTTCAATCCCATCTGCACCCAGTGAAGGCAGAGCAGGGAAAGGAGCATAAAACACAAAGTTCCCACAGTCAACATCTGTCTTAGTGCAAACAATGGACCATTATCTTGTAAATAATTCTGATTAAGCTGCAGCGTTTCCTCCTGAAGCTGGTGGTGGGGAGCAGGGGGAGGGCGCTGCTGGGAAGCCGGCCTGGGCCGCCAGGTGCTACGCTCAGAGCCTCCCTCGGCCCCGGCCCCTCACCCTCGCCCTGCCCACGGCAGCAGGCCCTCTGACCACCTCCAAACCCCAGGTGGCTTCCAGAAGGTTCCTCCCTGCCGCATGCTCTCTGTTCTGCTGGCTCTTCTCCTCTTCACTCTATTTTCCACTTTCCTCCCCTCTCCAGATGCCATCTCCATCATGTTTCTTTTGGTCTGTTCATACTGGTTTTCTGTTCTCTCACCGTCTCCTTCCTCCCCTTTTATCTCCCCAGGTCTCCAGTTTCCCCTCTTCACACCTTCCCCCTACTCTCCACTCCAACCTTCACCTCTCTCCTTTCTCTCTTCATCCGCACCTCTGACTCACTGCTCTTCACCCTTCTCGCCTTGTCTGATCCTTACTGCTCTTGGTCTCACGGTGGCTGGCTGTCCTCCCATCCCAGGCCCACCCCTCCAGATTCTGGATTGGTGTAGAGTCGGGAGATTCAGAGGCCTACAGGCCCCACCTGCTCTCTGGCTGTCTCAGACCATCAGGCCTGAAGAAGGCCGACCAGAAGCCCTGTGCCCGCAGGAACCCCTCTTCCCACTACTGGGAAACCCCTCATGTCCCACCCCAAATCCAAAGACCCTTTCCCTCCCGTGTGTCCCAGGATGCTGAGGTCAGCCTGTCTCTGCACCCATGCATGTCCTGTGTCATGAAAAAGAACCGGGGCTTCCCAGAGCTGCCCAACAATAAAGAAGTCCAGGCACGCACCTGTGCAAAGGAGATAGGATTACTCACTTTGTGAGGGCATTTATCCCAAAGTTCTCAAGAAAATCCCCCTGGTGATTTAAATTGAATTGCCTGAATCTGATTTTGAGATGACACTTCAAGCCCAAAGTTTCCATATAAAAGCAAAAGCCACTGCATAAGAACACTGTTCCTGCTAGCTGACCACTGGACTTTTTTTTTTTTATCTCCTAATTGTAAACCCTTTGCAGCATGAGAAAAAAAAAAAAACAAGAAAAGGAGTTCAATTGGAGCCAACAGGGGTGATGTCTGCACATCCCAGGAATGGGATCACTGAACCCCAGCACACCTTTCTCTGTGGATGGGATGAAATCCCAGTGAGGCTGTCTAGACAGAGGCCTTCAGGTGGTGAGTACAGATTGGCAAGCACGAGGGGCTCCATGCTCTGCAATACCTTACCCAAATTCTCTCCCCACTTGTCAAGGTCTTAGGGAGTATGAGTCTTCATGGCAACCCTGCCTGGGGCCTGCATGGCAGCAGAAATCCTAAAATAACTGAAATGTGGATGATCTGTCAACCTCCAACTCACTCATTCAAATTCATTTTATTGTCTTGAGGATGCAAAAGGGTACACAAGTGTATCCTTTGATGGATGACAAAACTAGAGCAATCAACCCTAACTCTATTGTACAGCACAGGGAACTCTACTCAGTACACTGTAATAACCTATATGGGGGAGGAACCTGAAAAGGAAGAGATAAATGGATATGTATAACTGAATCACTTTTCTGTACACCTGAAACTAACAGATCATTGTAAATCAACTATACTCAAAGATAACTTTTTTAATTAAACAAAAACCAAGGCATGGAGGAGTTCAAAGTTCGAGATAGTGCACACTGTCCCAAACTCGGGGGCTTGCTAGCCAACAGTGACTTTGAGTGGCCGCAGGAATGCTGAGGATGGAAGAGTGGAAGGGTTGCAGGTATGGAAAGGGATGTGAATTGTTCCTCATGCCCCGTGCATGCAAGATGGAGCACAGCATGACCCCTCTTCTCTCCCTACCTCCTGCCTTTCCCTTACTGGGTTGGAGTGTTGGGTGGGAGAGGGGGCTCTCAAGAGGGACTACATACTGTCACACCCAAGAGGGGCACCTTGGATTATCAAGTTGATGTCAGTAAAGCACTTGAGGAAACCTTAATCATCATGAAAATACCCAAGCTCCGCTGTGAATACAATAGGTTGTAAAATGAAAAAAACTTAAATAATCAGATTTTTCTTGCACTACTATGAACCCAAAGATCCAATTTTATTGACTCCCTCTTTTTAAAAAAAAAAAATTGACCAACTTCTAGAATTAGAAGGGAAATGCCTCGATGCTCTTCTTACAAGTTAATAAAAATGTCTTGATGAAGAAGCAAGTATTCATATGCCCCATTCTCAGACTGAAACCCCACACGTTCATGTACTTATGGGAAGACCAACTTGGTGCCCACATCTGGGACCCTGCAAGAGTGAGTGCTCATGAGGACTCTACAACAGATGGAGTCTTAGAGAGTCACCAGAAAAGTCAAGGAAACAGGGATCCTGAATGACATAGAATTTGAGACCCAAGAGGATACTGAGGGGACTTGTCCAAGCTCCTTGGAGTGTGACTGTATCTACAGATACTGTAGGTCCTCTGACCCCCGGGCCAGCCCTCCATCCAGCCTCTAGAAAGCCTGGCCCTGAGCTGAGTGTGTGTCCCAATATTTAAAATCTGCCGTTTGCGTCCCACCTTAGAGTATGAATCTGCCCTCACCCTGGGCTCTGGAAGACTGGTGACCCTCTGCAGTGCGCCAGGGATGTAAAAATCCTCAGTCCAAGGGGTTATGGCTTGTGCTGGGTGCTTTCTGTGCCTGATCCCTTCCCCTCTGGCTCTCCAGGATGCCAGTGGCCTCTTGTTTCCCTCTGATTGTGACTGTTTTGCTGTTGGGTGAGCTCCTGCTGCTGCTAAGTCACTTCAGTCGTGTCCGACTCTGTGTGACCCCATAGACGGCAGCCCACCAGGCTCCCCCGTCCCTGGGATTCTCCAGGCAAGAACACTGGAGTGGGTTGCCCTTTCCTTCTCCGATGCATGAAAGTGAAAAGTGAAAGTGAAGTTGCTCAGTCATGTCCGACTCGTAGCGACCCCATGGACTGCAGCCCACCAGGCTCCTCTGTCCATGGGATTTTCCAGGCTAGAGTACCAGAGTGGGGTGCCACTGCCTTCTCCGGGGTGAGCTGCAGTGACCCTCAACTACTGAGAGCTGCAGAGCTGGTGGATGAATGCCCCAGCTTCTTCAGCCCTCAGGGGTCATTCTGCGGTGAATGTCACATCGTGTCCTAGAGGATCCCATGGGACATTGCCTAGTCCCTGATCAGCGGCAGCTCTGTCAGCACCCTCAAACATGCCTTCCAGGACTGCCCCCCACCTAAACAAACTGCACCCTGCTCCTCATGTCAGGCTGTGCTCTGGTGAGACCCTGAGTAGGTCAGCCATGGGCTTAATGGACTCGCCTTGACAAGAAAGAGCCCAACATCTGTGAGCCCCCAGTTAAACCCTGAGGCCTCTGCACCCTAGTAAGACACCTACCTCCACCCGGTCCCTAGGTGTGGGGACAAGTTGGGTGACTTGTCCTTGCGACTGCCCCAGCCCTCCCCCCAGGACATACAAAATACTTGAGTTCCAAAGAGAAAAGCAACTTGTCCATCATATAAAAAGAGCAATAATTTGGTAAATTAATTGCAAATTTGCTTTCCCCGCTTGGTTGCCTTTCTCCTTTTCTGTGGATAATTGAGAGTATATTATATTAATTTGACAACAACAGAAGTTCAAAAAGAAAAGTTAACCTTGTGAGCAGTGGGTTACCATTAGATGGGTGTGTCTGAACAACTCCACAAAGAGCATGAACCACAAACCCTTCATACAGCCGCCAGCCAATTTCTAGGTGCACAGATGGAGATTTTTGCTCATGAAACCGCTGTGCAGAGTTCCTCAACTTTAACCTTGAGAATGCACCGTTTGCTCTAGAGACAAAATCCACTCCTGCACAGACAACACTGTACATGTTGAGCTGCATACTTAGGGCTGTAATTCAGTCATCATGATGTTTCTTTGAGAAAAAGTGACTATAGGTAAGAAGAAATCGTCTCCCAAAATTTTGACTCTTTTCCCCTGCACCAGAACATCTGAGTTTCTTCGAAACATGAGTAATTGAAAAAGTGGACTTGAAGACTAGTTTTCACCATGAGCTGCACAAGCCTTCTTCCCCTCAGTCTATCCCACCTCACGGCACAGTTACCTCCTTGAAACTCCTTTCCCCTCTTTCCACCTCAGACCAGTGGGCTGTCCTTGCTTAGAAGGGTCTAGGCTTTAGGGCCAAGGGTAGAGTCATAGGGGATGCCTATGACTGAGTCCAAACAGGTTGCACTTTTTGTAATGCCATGTGGGGATGGGGAGGGGGAGGCAGGCTTCCAGAAACAGGACTGCTGGCCCCCATGCTGAGCTGTGAAATGAAGTCAGCTCATCCCGGAGGCCTGGATGCACCCAGCTCC
This sequence comes from Tragelaphus eurycerus, assembly GCA_935064755.1. Taxonomy (NCBI): domain Eukaryota; kingdom Metazoa; phylum Chordata; class Mammalia; order Artiodactyla; family Bovidae; genus Tragelaphus; species Tragelaphus eurycerus. Next base: position 16,761,707 of record CAKXYN010000020.1, read on the forward strand.
CTCACAGCCACAGACAGGATGTTCCCAAGAACACTCAGCTGGTGAGAAAGGAGTTCTTCCCCAGAGGCAGGCGGATGAGAGGGAGGTGGGGAAGAAGGGGGCAGAGGAGGGAGGGCTGTGAAATGAGAGAGGGTAGGAGGCTGGGGGCGGCTCATAAAAAATTGGAGGAGAGAATCCACAAATGTCTCCTCTAAGCTTGAGAAGCTCCCCCAGGGGAGCAACCCAGGAAATACCCCCTGCTTTCCAAGTGGAAATGTGGAGACCCCGTTAGGGAAATCGAGCCCTCCTGGAGGGAAGAGGGAAATAGACGCCTGGATAAGGGGCTCCAGGGAACTTTCCTGCCGTGGGCACGAGGAACCAGGATGATCTGTTTCCTGCAGTGGTTCTGCCTCTGTTGCCAAGATCTGTCCGCTCATGTTGCACTGGACTCCTAGCCCCTTCCCTGCTGGAATGGTGGTTTCAGCAAGGGTTCCCACAGTGTGCAACGTGGCTGTAAATGAAGAACAGTGCCAGGGACTATGTGTTCAACCCCAGGCCCTTCAACAGAGCCCTCTGGTCCCCACCGCACCCTAGCCAGGGGATAAAGAGGGTGCCCCTTGCCTTCACAGAGTGGATAGTGGTGAGCCCCTCCTTGGGAGCTGCAAATGTGGCTTCTAAAACCCAATGTGGCTTCAGGCCCCAGTGGAGAGAACAGGCTTACAGAGGCTTGATGTGTGTGAGGAGGTGATGCAGGGCTCATGGAGCCAGCAGGAAGCAGGGACCCAGGAAAGGGCAGGGATGAATTCTTGTCCCAGGGCAGTTCCCCAGACTCAAGTGGTATTGGAAACAAAGATGGGATCCCCAACCCCACCGCCTCCCCCGGAGTCTTTCTTTCAGTTCAGGCTCTGCCTACACACTGCTGGTCAAAGCTGGTCCAGGCAGATGTGGCTGGGGTCACTCGCTATACCTTGGCTAGGCATGTGGGTGTCCACCAAGGTTTCCATCAGAACCCACAATGCATGTTCTCAGCTTCATGGAACAGTATCCTGTTCTCAGAATCTCTCACTTTTACCTCTTATCTCCGATAAGACACAACCTAATCCGGTACTCTATGGTCTTTGGGGTTGCTTAGACAATTTCCAAGAGACCTACTGAAGGGAGTATTTTCAGCAGTCAAGATGACAAGGTTGACCTACTGATGGGCCAGGCATGTTCCAGTGGACACTTCTGGGCTTCTGTTCCCTTGTACACAGGACACTTCATTTATTTGGAGAGGGGGGACCATGCTTGGGGCTTGGAATTCTGTCAAACAATGATAATACCTCCCCCATCCCCAGGACCAGTTAGCCAGGCAGCAGTATGTGTGTGGAATTTAGAAGTTTACAAAACACGCCCAATTAGAGAAGCTTGGTAACACTGTTGAAGTGGCAGGTGCCTGAAATCAGGCTCATGGACCAAAAAAAAAAAAAAAAACAAACCTAAGCGATCATAAGAGTGAAATCCTTGCCTCGTGCCTCCTGCTGTGATGGGGGTGGGGGCAGAGCTGGCAGAAGCCTGTTACAACAGACAAGGGCACAACCAAAATATCGCAGTGGATGAAGCTGCACACTCCAGCAATTCCAAGGGCCTTTCCATGTAAAACTATGCTTCACAGGATGAAAAGAAAATGGTAAAGTTTGCTGCACCAAGGCCAGGCGTGTGTCGTCCTCCACACGGGGGATGAGGGACACGGGGCCTGTGAGCTGTCGTGGGCTCTAATCACCCACCCAAGAGATACTTGTGCACACAGATGCTCTCCCCAAACCCACCACGGTCACCCCATCCAATGGGGGAGGTGCCTTGACATTTGTATGTTTAGGAGCTGTAACTCTTGGAGCCACCTAAAGATGGGTGGAAATGGCAGGTGACCCAGCAAACAACCCATGGGACAGCACCTCTAGCTTCCCTGAATGTCCTGTTGAGGCTTCCAACAGACAGAGGGATGTCAAGGGTGGAGGGTGTTGCGGAGTGAATTAACATAATGACTCAAAACTGCACTAATGTTTCACAGCTTTTTTTATTAGCAATACCAAGATAAGTTATTGAAGCATTTTTAGTATTGTTTTACATTCCATTCATAAATGACCTAACTTGTAACTCAGCATACAGCACACTTAGAGATATAGTTTGACACTTATTCAGAAAGCTACAATTATTATAACTTACATGCCTTCATTACCAGGAACACCTTCATATATCTTCTAATTACTTCAACAATACTCTATTCCAAAGCACACGATAACCCAGTACAAGTTTACACATTTTGCTTCAATCACCGTTTTTAAGGAGTGGATGTTGAGGTGCTGTTCACTGGTACTTTACTGTCGTCTGTTCCTGGTTAACGTGACGACCTGACACAATATTAAACTAGCAATATTACTGCTTAAATACTATGGAGAAAGAGAATTACTGCACTTTTCTGTATTCTTCTAAAGTGTTACAAAATACAGGACAATCGGACACAAGCAGTAATGCCAACGAGACCATCACAGGGCCCGCTTCTAGAAGCTGTGCTGAGCGGAAGCCCCCCCAGCAGGGTTTCCACAGGTGAAGGGACTCCAACCCACCCGTGTTTGTTTTGCAGAATTCATGACTCTGAGGGAATTTTCTCTCACGCTCAAGTTACTAAGCCTTCACCATCCTTCGCTAATAGTGGAACATATGGGGTAGTATTTTTAGTCTCCCTGATTCTTTGCTATATATACTGTAGGTTGGTGTGCCATGTGTATACACATACCTATGCCAATAGTAATTATTTATTCAACACACATATGTGTATACATTCTTCTCTTGACTTTACATGATTAACAAGCTGCAGATAGCCACCGAGGAGCACGAACAGACAAGGGCAAATCCAGCTAGACCGACTAGAAGAGGGGGTGTCACTTACCTGCAAGAAAATGTGCAGATTCATTAAACAATCCAGAAACCATGTGGGCTAGAGGCATTTGAAAGCAAGGGCAGGGCCACACTCCCTACTTGTTTAATGGAGTGATGACAATAAAGCAATATTTATAAAATTTGGTCCTTCCATCTCTGTCTAAAGCAAGAATAGTCTATGTGATTAGAGCAGGTTGGCAATTAGATTCAAAGGTGCTGTTGATCAGAGCTAAGTAATAGGAGATAATTACTACTTATCTGAAACCTGGGCTTGGCACATAACATCTTAATAAAAAGAAGAAAGAACCTGATTCCTTCAGCAGCTAAGATGTCTGTAGCTAGATGGCTGTCCATGCCAACCACCACTTTAATTCAGCAGCCTCAGAAGGCAGACCCCAAAGCTTAAGCCGAGGGTCCCCAAAAGCACTCAAGATACACATAGGGTCACTCTGCTCCTATTGCATATGGCGGTGGCTGGGCCTGCCTGGAGAACTTGCATTTCCCCAGGGATGTGGATGTCCATTCTGACAACACTCTCTTCACTCGGCATTCTCCTCCTCTCTCCCAATTTGAAGTCATCATTGGGGAGGAAAAATTACTGTATACAGGCATGTATGTTTTGAACCAAAGAGTTTGGTTGATCTCTTCTCCCAGCCCAGGCTTGATCCTGGGCAACAGGTATCATGCGATCCAAAGAGAACATGGATACGGCAACCAAAATGAAAGCTACCAGACTTCTGCTTCAGAGGCACTGTTGATTCAGACAGTAGCTTTTGGAGCCAAAAATATGCAGCAAAAGGAAAGGAACATAAACAAGGCTAAATGTCACCAGTGTTTGCCGACTTACAGACACCATCCATTTGTTTGTTCTGAAATGACGAGTGGACCATTTGGCAAATACAATGGTATTCACACAACAGTTCTGTCATCCTGCAGTGCAAACGACATCACGTCAGTGGCATTCTCATTTAATTTAAACAGAAGGAAAGGGAGGAGGAGTAGAATGCCGAAAGAGTTTGGAGAGGGCTGTCATCCAAAGAGGCTGCACCCGGTGATGCTCTGGATGGGGCCAGGGGAGAGCCTGTCCAGGGTGCTGGTTTCTGTGGAAGACCCCAAGGGGATAGCACCTGTGCTTTGTCCCACCAGAGACAAAGGCAAAGGCTCTGCAGCCAGCTGTGAGGCGGTCAGCAGGGGCAGAGCAGGCAGGATGGGGCAGTGATTTGCAGTAACTGAAAGGATCTGCGCCTGGACTTCAGGACAAGCCAACTGGCCCTCCCTACTGAGGTCTAACATCAGGCCCTGGACATGCACTATGACTGGGGGCAGGCTGGACAATGGAAGTCAACAGCCAAACTGGAAATGATAAAATTGGGCAAAGAAGGGGAGTGCAAAAGTTGCGCTTTATCCACAGTGTCTGTAAGCTGATTGTAAGAGTCAGCTCAGGAAGAAGAGAAGAGGAGGATAATTGCTCACTTGGCTTTAAATAAAGCATGGCGGCTCTAGAGACAAGACCCTACGGCAGAGATTCCCTGGGCCTCCTGGGCTCACTGCCCTCCCATGTGTTGGCTGAACCTGGGCACCTGTACATTTGGTGGATTTGAATTTGGTGGTTCTCTTTCTGTGCCATTTAACTAATTTTCTTTCTCCATTAGAACCTGTTGGCTTCAGGGCCACACCTTAAAACTTAGAATTGTCCATGAGACCAAAAAACATACCACCTATCATAGGCTATGCACTAGGGGCCTGTGCTTGGGTGTCTTCATGCATACATATGCAGTGATCACAGTGGCACACACCCCAGCCACAGCTTGCTTGGAAATCCCTGACTAACCACAAACATTAGCCATTTCTTGGCCAAAGCCTGAGGTGTAAGACTTATTTTCTACTCTGAAGCACCTGCTTTCTATCAGGAGGCGAACTGGGTAGAAACTGGAAGGGTGTGACCACAGTGATGGGATGTCACCACCAAATTGCCAGAACTGCCTTCCAAGCTAACATTCCCACATACCAGGAAATAGCCACCAGTGACTTGCCATGGCAGACGTGAGGAAATAAAATGTATCTCCATAACCTTGATGGAAAGTAAGATTTGTACCTGCTCAGTGCTAAAAGGGACGATTGCAACCCAAAGATGTTTGGGCAGTGACATCACCTCCTTGTGATAGCCCAATATGGACATCATCTCTTCTAGAAAATATCAGCTCCATTTATCCAAGCTCTTCTACCTCCATCATCTCTTTTTATCCTTATGTTTCTGTCCATCAAAGAGCTCCTGTGTCTCTCTTGTCTGCCTGCTTTGGCTGTGATGGTGGCGGCCCTGGACCCACCATGAGTCATGGAGGAGGGTGTTCTCCTGCAAGTCTTTTACACATAGACAGAGATGTGACCTTCCAGAAAAAGCTACTCCAGGCCATGTAGGTCTACAAGTCCCCTCTCACTCTCAGAAAATCTCCCGCATCTCTGGCATTAAATGCCAATAGATGGAATGTTGCAGCTGCTGACCCGAGTCCTGCCCGCATCATCTCACAGGCCGGTAGGATTGCACAGGACGGTTTTCACATATCTTTTCTAGGGATGACCACAGCAATGCAACCTTCTTTATACTTGAACAGGGGAGGACAAACTAGGACCCCCAGGCCAATTCTAGCCCACTGCCTGTGTCAGTAAATGAAGCTTACTGGAATGCAGGCATGCCCATTTGTTTCCTTATTGCTTGCTGGCTGCTCTGTGCTGCCCAGCCTAGACCACAGAGCCTGCAAGCCTAATGGGTTCACTCGCTAACCTAGGAAAGTAGTTGCCTACCCCTGCTCTAGACTGTAGAGCTGGTAAAACAGTGAATATTTTCAGACTGCCTATGCTGAGAAATCAACAAGGTTTTTGGAGGACAGAAGTCACATTTCAAAAAGAGTTGAGCTCCTATTATGTCATCAGACATTTTAGAATACATGAGGCACAGAGCTTTTTGAAACCTGTTTTTGTTTTTTTTTTTTCCAGGAAGGGGGGCTCCTCATTCTCTCATTGCCATGAGAGAACTCTTGGTCTCAGACATAAGTTGGGTCAGGGAAGCCAGTTGCCCCCTAATTGGGAATACTGAATCAATTGCTGTTAATGACCCTGCCTTCTCACTTGCTTCCTCCCAGGCTCAGTGGGTCACTAGGTCTGGGAGCTACTGTACAAGGACCTCAGGCCCACCACAGACAAGCTGCTAGATTCTCCTCACTCAGCTGGGCTTTCCTGAGGGTTGGTAACTCCAAGAGTAAGGGGGTTGTACCCTGCTCACTCCCTTTCCCTTAATTTGACTTTAGTTCTTCATCATCAGCCCTACTCTTAGGCTCACCAAAGAACATAGAGCAAACTCTGCTCAACAAATCATGGTTCCCAGTCATCCATCTAGGATTTAAAAATAAAAGTAGTGGTTGCTCTTCATATTCACAAACTCTGAAGTGAAGCAAGTTCTTTGGGCCATGCAGCCAGTCCCACAGGTGTTGTGCAGACCCACCTCTGTGTGGTCTGGAGCCCACCAGAGCACTCTCAGATATCCAAGCTACTGGCTGATCCAACAGTTCATCAGATTTCTCAGGCTAGACCAAGGAGCTGTCTGCCTTGTCTTTTCAGTGGGTATGCATGCTGCCCTGGTCTTCCCTGGCCCCTCTTATTAGATAATCACATGGATCCTGTCCCATTACAAGACCAAGGTCAAATCCATTCCAACCAAACCAAGGGCACATCCAAGTTCTCCCATGGCATGGGAGTGCCCTTGTACATTATGTTTTTCAACAGAATGAAGAAAGGTGGGCCATGGCTGGAGCCTGGAAATGGGGACTTTGATTGGAGCAGGATTTCTTGTAATGCAATCAGGCCCAGAGTGGGACCAGACTCACTCTAGAAGCCAACAACGCATGCCCTTCCATTTAATCCAAGATGGCTCAGTCACCTTCTTAGGCTCATCTGTAACACGTCTCTGATCTTTAGAAATTCACGCTCAAGCTCTCAGTTGGCAAATGCTGCATGCCTCCCCTACCCAGCTGGCTGGGATGGCCTTTCTCCTGGCTGTCTCTCACTTCTGCATTGCCTAGGAGTAGACAGCGCACACAGGCCAAGACCCCAGGCCTATAACACGAAGGAATGGAGGACCAGAGCTCTAAAAGTTAGAGAGCAGGCTTGCAGAATTAAGAATCCAGAAGTAGAGCCTACAACGTGAGGATCACCCACAAACTGTGGGTTAAAGGCCCCTTCTCCACTCACCCGCCTGTGTCAGCAGAGCCACTGAGCTCTGGTAGGAAGAGGGCTCTACATGACTTGAACAAGATCTTTCCTGATGCTTCTCCCAACAATTTTACACCATGAGAAGAGATACAGATGAACATTAGCTCCTCCGACAAGCCTGTTTCTAGGGGCATCAAAGCAGAGATTTGGGTTTACTAGCCAGGCAAAGGAGAAGGCAATGGCACCCCACTCCAGTACTATTGCCTGGAAAATCCCATGGATGAAGGAGCCTGGTAGGCTGCAGTCCATGGGGTCGCTAAGAGTTGGACACGACTGAGTGACTTCACTTTCACTTTCCACTTTCATGCATTGGAGAAGGAAATGGTAACCCACTCCAGTGTTCTTGCCTGGAGAATCCCATGGACGGAGAAGCCTGGTAGGCTGCAGTAGGGTCGCACAGAGTCGGACGCGACTGAAGCGACTTAGCAGCAGCAACCAGGCAAAATCAAATGCCTAACTCTCTTGAGATAAGAACTATCAGAATAACTCTTCGTTGTGCAAAGCCCAGCTTCTTGAGGAAACCAGCTATCAAGCTGGTGGGCCTGTTTGAAAACCCATATCTATTCTGTGTGGAGCAGAGAGGAGGGAATAAACATTAGGAATATTTGATTCCTTGTGCCAATATCATATCTACCTTGGCAAAGTCAAGCCAACGGGAGTTTGAGGTTTTCAACTATCATTTGTGCTTTTTGTAATACTAAGAAGACAGTAGACCAGGCAGGAAGAAAAATGCCCCCAAATGCCCCCTCTGTAGCTCAGTGAGTTTAAGTTTTCCTCCCAGATATCAGTTTTTAGCAAGGATGAATATGCCTGGCCCTCCCATGTCACAACAACCAATAAGAAATCAAGAGGAGGATTTTGATTATGGTAGGCCGGTGTGGGAGAGGGGAATGAGAACTGTCGAGACATCCCCCTACCCCAGCAAATACAGAGGCCAGGGAGGGGCCTTTCTTGCCTGCTCCCAAACTAAGCAAGAGGATGCAGAAGAAATGAGGGTAAATGAAATGCAGAACTTGTGCTCTCTAAAAATCGGCATTTTTTGGCTGGAGTTACTTTTGGCATCTTACCATGTGTTCAAGGTGGAGTAGTGGGACCTGGATACCCTGCTGGGAAGCAACCAGGTACCCTGGGGCCTGGCTGGGCTGAGGGTCTTCACTCCCCTTTCAGGACAGGGGCTGCAACTGACATCTCAGGCTGTCACCCAGTGGCTGAAAGGCTGACTAAGTAAAGCTTTTGCTTGTACCCTAGAAATGTCAGGGGAGTGTGGTGAGCTGCTATTTGGGGAGGGGGAGAAGGGCCTGAGAGCTTCAGCTCAGAGGAACGGGCTCCCTGACACCGCTTCCCCTCCACCCTCGCCTGGTGCAAAAGGACATAAGCGGGCAGGCTTCCTCAAAGGCAGGCAGCCTTCTTTCAGCATTGATAGGACGATGGGAAAATTAATAGGGGTAATATGAGCTCATTTCAATAATAATGAGCTTATAAACATGCCAGGTTTTGATCTTTTCTGATGCATGGATTCCTGGCAGGAACTATGGTCCTACGTAGGTATTTGAAAGAACTGAAAATAGACTTTAAAAAAAAAATCCCCAAACAACAATGAAAAAGAAAGCACTCCAATCACAAACTTAAAACAACAACAATAAAAAAAAAAAAGACAAACATCGCTCCCCTGGAAGAAAAGAAAAAAAAAAAAATTGGACTGACATGAAACCCTTTTCTCCTTCCTTTAAATATTGTTTTTAACAGCTTCAAAAGTAATGAATTGTATGTGACTAAAAATAGATCTGGGGGTGCTGGTTAATGGGGCCTTATGAATCATTCAGCATAAGGAACTGTCAATATTTTTTTGAGCTGTCAGAAATCCATTTAGTGATTTTTGACAATTCAAAAAATATTTCTGACTGCTTGATCCAGTTCTTAGTGAATTAGGGAAGGAGAGAGAAAAAGAAATATATCAATTTAAATTATGAACTGAATCCAGCTTGCTGAATCCCGCTCTGTGCTAAAAGGAATGTCAGGATTCAGAAGTTAAATAGGATCTTTGCTCCCTCCCTCCCTTCCTTCTTTCCTTCCGTGCTTCCTCCCTCTTGTCCTTCTTTCCTTGCTCCCTCCCTCCCTTCCTGCTTTCTTTCCTTTTTTGAACAAGTAAAGTCACAGAAATGCATTCATGGGCTACAGATGGGATGATACCATGGTCATTTGTCTCTAGTGGGGAAATTTGGGGCTGGAAATAACACACTGAGCTTCAGTTTGGAGAAAGACTTTCAGATAAGAATATCTGGGTGCCAAGAGAATGACTTTGATCCTCCCTGCCCACACCGAAATTCATTTGATGCAGTTCTAGGCTTCCAATCTAGCATTACTTTTTAAGATCTGGAATTACTTTGGAGTAAACATATTCTTAAAGGAAGTAAAGAATTGCCAATTTGCTAACAAGATCAGGCAGGCATAAATCCAAGACAGACAGGATCACAACACTGCTAACCAGGGACTTCATAATGTACACTTCTTGTTAGAACAACAGACAGACGGGTGAAGAGACAGACAGACAGAAGGCAATAATAGAAGGCCAAAGTCACAGTAACTGCCATTTGATATGTCTGAAGATGAATCACAAACACCCCACAACCATCTCCCTGTTTGGAGAGCGGGTCACTTTATTTCAACATTGCGGTTAGTGTGATATGATTTTAGTATCCTCTAAGTCATTATAAAGAAAAGTTTCAGAAAGCAGATTTGGCTTAGCAAAGCAGTAAGGAATTGTCTTTAGGCATCTTATGCGTAAGTTGAAAAGACTGAAAAGTTTGCAAGTTACCAGGTCTCTTTTTCTTTTTGTGTTTTAAGTTTTTCCTGTCCCCCTCAAGTTATGGATTAAAAAACAGGAGTAGTTTATGCTGTGAGACCCCGCCCCCCTCTCCATGCCTTCAGTACAGGCATTTCAGATCACAATAATGCAAATTGATACGCAAAAGTACGAGGTCCAACACTTTCTAAATGAATTTGACTCTCATGATTGTCTACATTGCGTATACAGCATAGTTGGGGGTATTTTATGTGTAGTTCAAAATCTGCTCATGGATAAATTTACCCCATTTTAAAAAAATACACAAATCAGCACTGATGTTTTTGGGAAATGAACTAAAGGAAGAGGATTCTAAAACTTACCACACAAGTCTGGCCTCTTGATACATCCAGAATTTGCTGTGCTACTTGCAAGTCCGTTAAAGGCTGCTAAGCCATCAGAGCTATAGGCCCTGAGGACCGATAGCACGTTCATCGGCTTCTCCAGGCCCTGGGGCCCCCGCTCTGGCTTGGGCAGGCCCGCCGTGGGGTCCTGGGCTGGAAGAAGGCCTGGGCTGTGCCACTGCTTCTCCGACGCCTGGGGCAGAGGGGAGACCAGTCCCTGGACAGGCTGTGGGGCGCCCGTGGGCAGCAGGCCGTCCCCGCTGTCGCTGCCCCCGTCCTTGCTCAGGGCAGGCGGCTTGCTCATCACCTCCGGCTCTGTGTCAATATCTTCTTCCTCATTGTTTTCTCCCTTGGAGGAGTCCATGTCCTCCGAGGAGGCGATGTCCGAGAGGTCATCAGTAGCGTTCTTATTTGTGGTTTCAGGGATCAGGATCGGGGCGTCATCTTCGGAGTGGGCCTTCCCCTCGGGCTCCCTGTTGGGGCAGGAGCTGGTGGCCCCAGAGCCCAGCAGGCCTGGGTAAACACCGAACTGCTTGTAGAAGTCTGATGGGAAGCCACAGAATGAGGGGTCCACGTGGTTGGGCCATGGGCCGCCCTTCTGTTCCCCCAGAGTCTCTTTGACCTGTCCTTGGGCCATCTTCTCAGAAGCCGAGTCTAGAGGTCCCATCATGGTGGAAAGCGCCATCTCTTTGTTTGATTGTACCGAGGGCAGCAAGGCCACTTTACTGGCCTCCCGGGCTTGGTCTTTGCAATTGACTGTCACCCCGATAGTGTTATCTTTGCGTTTCGCTTTGCCCAGGTGGTTGGCCTGGAGATGAAGGGCCATCAGCTCCATAGAGGACGTTGTGAAAGCACAAAACAAGCAGCCGTGCCATGCTATGCTGTCCTGCACAGTCACCGAGGAGCCTGGGAGGGAGGCAGCGTCCGGCCTCACAGACAAGTCCAAGGGCTCATACTGAGACTTCTCAGACTTCCTGGGGGCCACCTTGCCGCCCACCTTCTCCTCGCCACCGTCCGCCCCGTGGACCTTCATGGAAGGAGGGTCAGAGAGGGCTTTGTCCTTCAAGTCCTTCTCCTTCTTCAGGGAGCTTAGGACAAAGCTGTCCATGAACGCCTGCAAGGACCCTTGGAAATTCACACCGTTGTTCACGATACTTTGATAAGCTCTCCCGATTTCGGAGAAGTGGGTGCTTTTGGAAGGAAGGTCAGTGCCTTTCAGGGTGTCTGAAGGAGCCTCAGAAGACATGCCACTGGCCTGTCCTGTGTGATCTCCAGATGAGAGCGCTCCTGATGTCCACTGCTGAGACGCAGGGCCACCTCTGAAGTCGATTCCGGGGAGCCCCTTAAAGGCGCCCCGCAGGATGTCTGGCCTGATAAACAAAGTGGCTTTGTTGGCCAGCTCGTCCCTGTGGTCTTGGCTCGGGGGCTGCCCAGACAGTGGCCCGGCTCCATTCTGCCGCTCCCGGTGGTGGCGTTCTAGGTGGTATTTTAAGGAAGCTGATTGGGTACCGGCGTAATCACAGTGGGGACATTTGTAGGGTTTCTCACCTGCAAGATTTTGGTATAAGGAGAAAAAAAAAAGTGTTAATCTCATTTTGGTGTGCTGAACAAGGCTAGAAGGATCAACATTTGTTCTTGGAAACAAAGCAGCTCAAACTAATAATTAGTTAGAGAACAACTGTTTTTTAATAGAAGAATAATTCGTACTCTTAAGCTTTTTTAATGATTTTGTACCATTTGGGACTATTCAGGAATGACATACTATCTACACACAATTAGCTATCTTTTTCTTTATCTAACATGTGAAAACGGCTGTAGATTTAAAAGCTATGATTATGAAAATTAAGCATAATAATTTCAACCACAGTGATCATTAAAAGTAGAAGTTTAAAAAGACAAAGTATGTAACAAATGGGTGGTTGCAATATTTTGTGTATACAATAGCTCTAAAATTTGTTTAAATTATACACATGGAAACCATTTTTAAACCTAAAAATTTTATGGCACTGTTACGCAAGACTGAAATGAATGATTTAAGTCTTGCTCTGCAGTAAATCATGGATATAATTAGCAAATGGCATACTGCACAAGTAATTTATCATTATTTGGAGGGCACCATTCCAGACGGGCTCAGATATCTGCAGACCTACTTCATTGTTTCTAAATAAAGAACTATAAATACCGATTCTATAAAATATTAATACCATTACAGTGCATTATGATTGCAGCATGTAAAGACATATAGTTAAGATAAAAAGCAGTCAATAAAACTCAAAAGAAAATGAGTAATAAAAAGGCACAAAATATATTTAGTTTCTGTATTTGAAATTAACATTATCTACTGGTCTTTGTAGTGCCTTAAATTTGTACTAATGGCAAACCTAATGCTCCGGTAGTAAAATGTGTAATTTACCTATAATAAGCGCTTTCTAGAGAATAAAAATAGCTTTAAAGACTGTTTTAAAACATATAAGATCATTTTCATGAATTAAATATTTATTTAAATCCAACACACAACTTCTATTGTTCTTTCCACTATGGAAAAAAATACCATGACATACAACTGAGACCTGCTTGCATTGTAGGAGAGGAAAAGAGAGGAGGATAAACAAATGTGAATTTAAATATATTCTAAGAATGGATGCACAGTCCAGGGTCTTCTCTGGACCTTGGAATCAAAAAGCTCTCTGTAAGGAATGGGACTGTCCGAGTTCCTTGTTTACAACAGCACTCTGTCAATAATCACAATTATTTCTCCAAGGAAACTCAGGCATTCCCCACCACTTTCTCTGTTCTGTTGTAAAACAGTGATCTAAGGCAACAGCAAGTCAAGGGTGAATGGTGTATTCTGGAGACGTTTTACCATGTCTAGTCTCAGATGATGCCAGATTCCCAGTCTCCAGGCATAGGATATTTTGGGGCAATATACTTACTAGGGGCAGGGGGAGGATGCATGGATTTTGTAAATAAGAGGACCACCAGCCCGGGTTCTGACAGAGGACTCCAGGTCACCTCCAGACTGTGTGCTCTAGCCTTGGAGAAGCTGTACCTGCCTCACCAAATGGTGGCTGTGTACTTCTCTTTCCCACCTACGTGCAGCTGAAGGTTCCCCAGGACACATCAGAGAGGACCCAGCGGGGACTCTCTTTCTCAAGACCAGTGACATGGATCTACAGGAAGACTCAGTCCCCTTTGATGCAGAGGTACAAACAGCTTAAGACACCACTTCCCACTTCTTGAAGTCAATGCCCATGCGAGGCTCCAATTCCCTTTCGCCACTGCTGTGTGACATTTCACTGGAGACTAGGGAGCTCTCTGTGGGATGGGCATTGTGGATGGGGTACTTCTGGGCTGACACAGAAGTACAGTGCCAGTTGCAGCAGGGGCAGCCCCTGAAGCTGAGGGGCAGGTGTGGGGAGAGCGGGCTGTGGGGCTTGTGGCAGGAAAGCCTAACAAGGAACTCATCCTGGTCCATGGGTTGGCGTAAGGCCTGGGGGATGGCCCTGCAGTGAGAGCTGGCAAAGGTGCCTGCAGGTACTGGATGAGACTCAGGATGCATTTCAAAAATGCACCTGGAAACGATTAAGCGCATCTGGCAAAGGGTGTGCAAAGCATGCATGGGCATCCATCAGCAGGAGCTGCAGAGGGAGAAAGCAGGGCTTCCCTCCACGCCTGCTGGGGTGGGGCTGCCTTTCCTGGCCAACTGCAAGGATGCTCAGGGGATGTGTGTCGATTTCCAAGGGACACACACTTGAAACGCTCACTGGAACAGCGGTTCCCAGACTGTACTGAGAATTAGCACCCCCAACGGAGTTTAAAACATCCATCCCAGGACCCAAGGCACAGCAGTTCTGTTTCCCTGGGTTCAGGGGAGGGGGCAGAAGTGGATGGTTCCATAGGTGTCCCTGATGATTCTGATGTCAACAGTGTAAATGTTACATTTTGAAAAATCAAAGTGGAACTGCTTGAGGAGCTTTAAAAAGTGCTGACAACTGGTCCCACCTTTACTTCCAGAAGTTCCTGGGGCAGACTGGCCTTTGGGGGTGGCCTGAGGTGGGCAAAGGCCCCCTCACGTGACCCTCTATAGAGCCTGGGTGGAGAACCACTACAAGGAGCCTCCCTGGGGACTGCCCTTCTAGGTGGATGCTGTGGGACCAAGTGGCAGAGGAGCAAGTCTGGACCTCTGGACCCCAGGAGGCATTTGGAGAGGCTGGGACACAGGATTCTCATCTTGGGACCTTGGCTTCCTTGACCTGTAATGTGGCAAGTCAGAGCGCGTGTTCTCTGTGGCATCGTGTCAATTCTAAAGGTTGTGTCCAGAGCCAAACCAAGTTTCCTGAATGATGCCAGAGACAAAAATGTCCATACATGTATGCAACTGCACACCCAGAAACACACAGATTCATTCACACAGTCTCTGATGGAATGAGCAAGTCCCTACCCACCAAGTACTGGACTTGGTGCTGGAGACTATAAGTGCAGGGCCAAAAGAGCCCTGATCTCACAGGGGAAGAGAGGAGACACAGCAAAGCGATTAGAGTGGGAGGCACACCACACACAGTACACACACACACCACATTCACACACAGACACTGTACACACGCCACATATCACACACACACACACACACACACACACAACACACACACACACACACACACACACACACACAACACATACACACCACACACACACACACACACACACACACCCACACACACACACACACACACACACACACACACACACACACACACACACATAGCACACACACACACACACACACACACACACACACAACCCACACAACACATTACACATCACACACACACACACATACACACATACACACACACCACACACAACCCACACAACACATTACACATCACACACACACAGCACACACAACACACACAGCACACACAACACACACAGCACACACACACACACACACACACACACACACACACACACACACAACCCACACAACACATTACACACCACGCACACACACATTACACACTACACACACACACACACACACACACACACACCACACACATCACACACACACACACACACAACACACACAACCCACACAATACATTATACACACACACACACATACAACCCACACAACACATTACACACCACACACACCACACACACACACACACACACACACACACAACCCACACAACACATTACACATCACACACACACACACACACACACACACACACAACCCACACAACACATTATACAACACACCACATACAACCCACACAACACATTACACACACACACACACACACACACACACACAACCCACACAACACATTACACACACACACACACACACACCACACACAACCCACACAACACATTATACAACACACCACATACAACCCACACAACACATTACACACCACACACACACACACACACATCACCCACACAACACATTATACAACACACACACATACAGACCCACACAATACACACACACACACACACACACACACAACCACACATCACTCATGCATACATACCACACAACACACACACATACAGATACACACACAAGACACACACACACACAGATATTACACACACACACCACACACAAGGTGAGAAGCCCACACACCACACACATACCACACACACATACCACACACAACCCACACAACACATTACACACACACACACACACACAACACAGCACACACAGCACACATACGCACTCATACACACACACACACACACACAACCCACACAACACATTACACACCACACACACACACACCACACATACCACA
Organism: Tragelaphus eurycerus; assembly: GCA_935064755.1. Classification (NCBI taxonomy): domain Eukaryota; kingdom Metazoa; phylum Chordata; class Mammalia; order Artiodactyla; family Bovidae; genus Tragelaphus; species Tragelaphus eurycerus. The sequence goes on from CAKXYN010000020.1 coordinate 16,777,876, forward strand.
TATCACACACACACCACACACACACACATACCACACACAACACATTACACACCACACTTGCTTCAAGGAAGCAAAGGCCCCAAGGTGAGAATCCTATGCCCAGTGGAGCACATTACAACACAGTACACACCACACACACACACCACACACAACCCACACAACACATCACACACACACAACACACACAACACACACAACACATTACACACCACACACACCACACATTACATACTACACACACACACCACACACAACCCACACACTACACACCACACACACACACATACCACACACAACCCACACAACACATTACACACCACACACTCACACCACACACAACACACACAACACATCACACACACACACCACACAGAACCCACACAACACATTACACTCCACACTTGCTTCAAGGAAGCAAAGGTCCCAAGATGAGAATCCTGTGCCCAGTGGAGCACATTACAACACAATACACACACACACACAAACACTACACACAATCCACACAAAAAACCACACATCACATCACACATACATACCACACACAACCCACACAACACATTACACACCACACACACCACACATCACATCACACATACATACCACACAGCACACACACATACAGATACCACACAATCCCCCACACACACACACCACACACAACCCACACATCACATTACAAACACCACACACACAGATACCACACACACAGACACACACACAGACACACACACAGAGACACCATACACACGCTACACATCATATACCACAGAACCACATACACAGACACCACACATATACCACACATCACACACAACACACACACATACAAATGCCACACAAACCCCCTACACACACACACACACACACCACACACACAGACACTATATACATATCACACACATGCAACACACACATATTCACACACACAGATACCACACACATACCACACACCACACACACACACACACACACAAAGATATCACATACACATCACAAATCACACACACACACACACATCACACAATGTAGGAGAGGATCTCTTCACTTGACCCACTGCTCTTTTTCCAAGTAGGCTTCGACCACCACTGTTTCAGGGGAGAAAGACCACAGTTGAGACACAAGGATAGTTCGTTCCTAGCATTTGAGTCTCCAAGGGTCCAGGCCCTGGTAAATTCAGGGCCACTTAATAGAGTCCTCAAGGGTTATTTCGACTGCACAGGTTCTAGAAAGCCCCCAGGCACCTCCCCTGAGCACATCCTGGAAGAGTCCTCAGTGGTGGGTTTCTCCGTGTGGCTTCACCTCCAAGTTCCTGAGGGGCTTTGTTTAGGTGACTGCCCCCTACCACCCAGTCCCTCAGATAAATGCTCCAGAGTGAGTTCCATGGGATAAACCCACAAACTTTAGATATCTTGTTTCAAAAATGAACACAAACCCAGTTTTACTTTCTTTATCCCTAATGTGTAATAACCATTATTGCCCTCTGCCTTGAAGCCTTTCCTTGGCTCTCCTGGGCTTCAGCATCACAAAGGGGACAGGGAAATGCTTCTGAGGCCACTGCCAGCCCCGGCTGGGTGCGTTTCTGGCCAGCAGACCAGGGTGGGGGGGTGGGGGGGGGGCGTGTGGTGAGCATATTCCCTGGGGAATCCTGGCCGCGCCAGGGATTTGTTTCTGCTGCAAACATCCCAGCTGTTGCCCAGCCTCCCTGAGGGCACATTTCGGTGTGCTCGGGAGGCAAATGTCTCACAACAGTGGCCTGGACTGTGTGGGAGAAACCGTCAGCACATTCAGCGCTCTGAGGTGCAGTCAAGGTCTGCTCTGCAGCTTGCTTGACAGAAAAATGCCGAGTCCCATGCCAGGAGCCACTCCTTAGTCAGCATCGCCCCGTCTGGCCTGCACTAGGTGGGCTTTAACAAAGCCCCAGGCTTCTGCCCAGGGGCGGGTCAGTCGGCCACCCAGCCCTCTTCTACGGGCTGGGCTCTGCCCGAGACTTGGAAAGGTATTCTGTGCAGCCCTGTGGCCCAGGCAACCTCAGACCCTGCCAGCAGCTCCGTCCACTTGAATGATTGTACACTTAGGCCCATAATGAGTCCAAATCTACTCGGGGGATCAGACAATTCGCCCTAGGCCTCCAGGGCAACATGAGCCCTCTGGTCACCTCCATGATGTTTGGATTCAATATCTTTGCATCTGCTTGTTGAAGGAGCCACACACACACAGTTGCTTTCAGAACCCAACAGATGATATGCGAAACAGCGGGGTGTGGGGCCACCCCCTCTCCTGGAGGGGAGCTGTCACCCAACGCCATCAGCAGCAAATACTAGGACCTCTGACTGTCTAAGGAATTTCTCACCTCCAGATTTCTACATGCAATATCCCAGTTATTAAACAACGGCATGCACTTAAACACTTTTTCAAGCCAAGGACCCTATTCTGCAGACTGCAACTGGTCTATGAAACTTGTGTCTGGGAAAAGCGCGATGAGTGTTGAGCCCTTCACCCACTGAAGGAAGCAGGATAGAAAGGGGGTGCCTTTCTGTGGGGAAACTTCTCACAATATTTTAAAGGAATAGGAAGTGGTCCCAAACAATGCATTGCTAGAGAAGAAAGTTTTGCTAGAAAAGGCATAATAAATTTAAAAATCACCAGTTCATCATTTCATGGACTAGTGAAATTATTGGAACCATCTTACATTAAACCAGCTACCCACTGACACATGGCATAAGATGTATATTCAATTTTGGAATATCATTGATAACATCTCCAAGTCGTTGTATCATAAATTTTAAGAAATATACGACCAGTGGTTTAATTAGTTCACTGTACCTATTTTTACATGGTCATGTCTTTCATCATTCTGAGCCTCACTTTGCACTTGATATTCGAGGAAACTTCACTGTTCTGGGGAGTTATTCTGGAACTGTTCAGAGCAAGTTCCCTATAGCACTTTTCCAAAGATGACAGGGGGATTCATTTTATTCTCTTTGGAAATCCCTTTATCAAGCTTTTAAGAAGGGCTTCGTGTTTCTAATGTGTGTGTGTGTGTGTTAAACCCCAAAAGTGTCTTTGCTTTTAAGTTGGGTAACCGAATATTTTTCCGTATTTGCATCCTCTATTTGATATTTATTTAGTCTTTCTACATATCTTTACTTAGTTAATACCAGGAGAGATAAATATGGTGGTGCCTTTGCAGCGAAGCTTCAGTACATTAATATAAATTGTACACTAATTCCCCCAAAGCATATATATGTTGTAAACCTGAAGACTTTTCACACAGCTGCTTATTGCTAAACAGTGCCTTGTCCAGAAGGGGACAATCTGTGTCTCTAATTGCTGTCACTGAAGCCGAGATTCATTATGTGACTTTCCCATTAAAATGTGAGCATTAATTTGTATAATGAAATATCACCCACTGCAGTGTTCATTAGCCATGCCCTACTGTATACGGCACATTGTTAGCTACCTAGAAACTGTAGTTAATTTCACTAATGGATATTTCCCTACTTAGTGTTTGGTAGGAAATTTATACTGTAACATTACCTCTTAAACTTTTAAGGAAATTTAAATTCAATCAATTATTTTCAACAAAAGTTTGGGATGTCATTAAGGCAAGAAAAGCAAGGATAGGGGGCTGTGGAGGAAGAAAATGGGCTTTTAGTTCATCTTAGAGAAACGATGGAATTTTAATTCAAAACAAAATGAAAAAAAAGGAATCATCTCCTTTTGGGCAAGTGGGTCTTTTGTTTTTTCATCATTACGCAGGTGGCTGTCCCCCTCGAAGAACAACAACTCACACTCTCCTTTTAGAAAAGGAAATGGGAAGCGCGCCCATTTTAACCAATCCTTTCTTGAACATTTATTCAAAGTGCTTTTATAAATGTTAAAACAGCCTGGTTACCTCGCCTAGAACAGGAAATACAGACGCATCAAAGGTAAGCGCTGTGTGTGCATATCAGGTGTAAGGTGCCTGGCTTAGGTGGCTGAACTTTCATCCCACCCACATCTGCATACCAGTCAGTGCTTAGTTGAAAGGCAATTTCCAGAAAGGCAGTGGGAGTTTATCTTCTCCACGAGGTCAGCGTCTACTCCAACCCACCTTCCACGATGGAACCAGGGCGCCTCCACAAGCCTCTGTGGCCATGCCCCTGCCTCACCACCTCTCTAAGCTCCTTGTGTGAAGGGTAAATGGAGGCAAGCCGGGTCAAGGGGGCCTCAGGCCAGGCTGAGTTAGGGGAGGAGAGGAGCCAGGGTGCATAGTACTTCCCTTTTAAATCGCCGAAAGGCTGCATCAACACACCTTGTGGGTACAAGTCACTTCCTTTCCTCCCGCTGGTTATGGTGTGGACACATGCTGTCAAAGAAATGTTGCATTAATTCCCTAAAACAAGCCAAAAGTTCACCCAGAACAGTAAAAATAGCAGTATAGCCCAGTGGTTAAAAGAATGGGATTCTAAATGAGGCAGGTCTGAATCATGATCTGTAGTCAATGCTGGGCAACTCCCAGTGGGTAACCTCACGTCTCTGAGGCTCAGCTCCCTCCCTTGCAAGGAGGATGAGGAGGGGAGGAGACGTGGGGATGGGGTGGGAGGGGTGGAACCTGGTCTCCAAGGTGCTGTGAGGATTAAGGGGTGAATAACAATAATCCGCGAGCCCTGAGCCGCACTTCGCACAGTGTCTGCACATGGGCATGCACAGAAAGTGATGACGACAGTGACTACCACCTTCGTTGTTGTATGACCCTCATCGGCTGTATTTTTCTGTGGCAGTCGGTTGCTGTCAGGCTGTGTAGACAGCCTCAGTCATGAAGCAAGAAAACCCCCAGGGTGTGCCTCTCCCCCGGGGGGGGCTCTCGCCCCTTCTGACCCCCTTCTCACCCCCACCGTTTCCTTCAGACCCATCAGGCAAAGGACACTCATGCCTGGTGCCAAGAATGCAGGTGAGACCTGAGGAGGGCACCCTGTGCATCCCACCCAGCCAGCATCCAGCCACCGCATCATGGAGGAAGCACCCAGAAGGGTGGGCAGTGCTGGGCATGCCCCTTAGCCCACCCTGAGATCCCCAGAGAACCACTGCTGGCTTCCCTGTGCAAATCTAGTCCCATAAAGAGGTTCCCAACTCTGGGCCAGAGCCGCACATGCAGCAAATCAAAACCAAATTAATAAACCATGCGCATACATTGAGAGGGGACAAAAACGAATGAGATTTATTTTTAATTACTCTCTGAACTTTAGTGCCTCCAAGTTTTCATAAGTGAGGTTGCTTAGCACATTTCTCTGTACTGGTCATTCCTGAGGTAGCAGGCATCACATGGACGCCCGACACACAGGTGGGCCAACACATGGGGTGTTATATCCTTCTGGGGCTTGTGGGGAACGCAACCCCTCCAGCCTTTCAGGAACTGATCAGTACCTGCCAATCTCCTGCCCAAAACAGTCACACTGGACCCCTCAGTGTATCCCCAAGGTGGTCCCTGGAGGAGAGGGAAGTGAGGAAATGGATGGAGTGCTTTTGGAGGCAGCTGTTAATGAAATGATGGGCTGGCCTCAGTCAAGGGCAACCTGGGGGTCTCCCTGCCTCGTGCTACATGGATGACTAAGTGTTTGCTGATGCATCTTTGCAATGGTTACTTTTACGCGTCAACTCGATAGGGCCACAGGTTGCCCAGATGTTTGGTCAAACACTATTCTGGATGTGTCTGTGAGGGTATTTCTGGACGAGATTAACATTTGAAGTATAGACTGAGAAAGAAGATTGCCTTCCCCAGTGTGGGGTGGGGGGGGGGGGGGGGGGGGCGCCTCACCCAATCTGCTGAAGTCTTGAATAAAACAAATCTGAACAGGGAGCTCTCTCTTTGAGCTGGGAGGCTAGTCTTCTGTCTTGGGACTCCATCTCAGACTACGACTTAAACATCAGCCCTCTTGCTTTCCAGGCCTTTGGATTCAGATGGGAATTTACGCCATCCCCTGTCCTGGGCCTTCAGCTGCTGGCTGCAGATCATGGGGTGTCATATCTTTCTGGGGCTTGTGGGGAATACAGACCCCTCCAGCCTTTCAGGAACTGATCAGTACCTGCCAATCTCCTGCACAAAATAGACACACTGGACCCTTAATCAGCCTCCATAATCAAGTGAACCAATTCCTTATAATAGAGATCTCTCTCTTTCTCTATATATGTATATATTATGTATATAGATGTGATTATATACATATATATGTAGATATATATAAATATGTGTGTATATGCATATTGATGTGTACATTATGTATATAATCAATTGAGCCAATTCCTTTATAACAAAGACCTCTTTCTTTCTCCTTCTATCTCTCTCTATATATATTAGGTATACAGATGTATATATGTGTGTATATATATAGATATATGTGTATATGTATATTGATGTGTATGTATGTATATAATCAAGTGAGCCAATTCCTTTATAACAAAGACCTCTCTCTTTCTCTCTCTCTATATATATATTAGGTATACAGATGTATATATGTGTGTATATATATAGATATATGTGTATATGTATATTGATGTGTATGTATGAATATAATCAAGTGAGCCAATTCCTTATAATAAAGACCTCTCTCCTTCTCTCTATATATATATCCAGTTCAGTTCAGTTCAGTTGCTCAGTCGTGTCCAACTCTTTGTGACCTCATGAATTGTAGCACGCCAGGCCTCCCTGTCCATCACCAACTCCCAGAGTTCACTCAAACTCATATCCATCGAGTCAGTGATGCCATCCAGCCATCTCATCCTCTGTTGTCCCCTTCTCCTCCTGCCTCCAATCACCCCCAATCCCTCCCAGCATCAGAGTCTTTTCCAATGAGTCAACTCTTCACATGAGGTGGCCAAAGTACTGGAGTTTCAGCTTTAGCATCATTCCTTCCAAAGAACACCCAGGACTGATCTCCTTTAGAATGGACTGGTTGCATCTTCTTGCAGTCCAAGGGACTCTCAAGAGTCTATTGGTATAGGTATATAGACATATACACACACACACACACACACACACACACACACACACACACACACACACACATATATATAAGGGTTTCCTTTGTGGCTCAGCTGGTAAAGAATCCACCTGCAATGTGGGAGACCTGGGTTCGATCCCTGGGTTGGGAAGATCCCCTGGAAAAGGGAAAGACTACCCACTCCAGTATTCTGGCTTGGAGAATTCCATGGACTGTATAGCCCATGGGGTTGCAAAGAGTCAGACATGACTGAGCGACTTTCACTTTCAGATATATATATAGATATGTGTGTATATGTATATTGATGCATACATATGTATACATGTACACTGGGCTCCTCCAATGCTTCAGCGGTAAAGACTCTGCCTCCAATGCAGGAGCCACAGGCGATGTGGGTTCAATTCCTACGTCAGGAAGATCTCCTGGAGGAGGGCACAGCAACCCACTCCAGTATTCTTGCCTGGAGAATCCCCATGGACAGAGGAGCCTGGAGGGCTACAGTCCTTAAGAGTCGCAGAGTGGACATGACTGAAGCAACATAGCATGCACACTTAGCACGCAAACATATGTATATTGATGTGTGTATATATATATTTATTGTTGTTCAGTTGCTAAGACATATCTGGCTCTTTGTGATCACATAGACTGCAACATGCCAGGCTTCCCTGTCCTTCATTATGCCCCAGAATTTGCTCAAACTCATGTTCATTGAGTTGCTGATGCCATCCAACCATCTCATCCTCTGTCACCCCCTTCACCTCCTGCCCTATATATGCTGCTAAGTCGTTGCAGTCGTGTCTGACTCTGTGCGACCCCAGAGACGGCAGCCCACCAGGCTCCCCCGTCCCTGGCATTCTCCAGGCAAGAACACTGGGACACACGAATATATATGTATATATGTGTATATATTGCACAGATGTATGCTGCTAAGTTGCTTCAGTCATGTCCAACTCTGTGAGACCCCATAGACGGCAGCCCACCAGTTTCCCCCATCCCTGGGATTCTCCAGGCAAGAACACTGGAGTGGGTTGCCATTTCCTTCTCCGATGCATGAAAGTGAAAAGTGAAAGTGAAGTTGCTCAGTCATGTCCGATTCTTAGCGACCCCATGGACTGCAGCCTACCAGGCTCTTCTGCTCATGGGATTTGCCAGGCAAGAGTACTAGAGTGGGGTGCCATTGCCTTCTTCAGCATAGATGTATATAGACGTGTATATATATATATATAAATGTGTATATATGTAGATTGATGTGTCTATACATGTATATGTGCACAGATGTGTCTATATAGATATATATAGATAGATAGATACATATATATGTATATAGATGTGTAAACACACCCTGTTTCCCTGGAGAGCCCTAACTGACACAGTCTTTTTACTGTCTGGCTCTGAAATTCCAGGCACCAGCAGTGTGCTCTAGTAGACAAATCAGACACGTCTAGTGATTTGGTCCTAATCAGCCAGACTTTCAAACAAGAGAGGAGTTCCGCCTTCCCTAGGTGAAATCAGCAATCCACATCTTCCTTGCAGTAGCCAGAGTGGGGCAGCCCTAGGATCTGAAGGTCTTCTGGGTGCTCTTCTCTGTTCCCCATAGATCTGGCTGGAGCTCAGCGGCAGCAGAAATGTTCTAGCTCCCTGCAGGCTCTGCCCAGCCCCCAGGTGTTCAGAGCAACCTGATTGGTGCATCTGCTCAGAACCTGTCTAATAGACAGGTGTTGGAGAAGAAGAGCAGTAATTGAGCTAATGTAGCAGAGTTAAAAAAAGGAAAGTGTTTGTTTTTTTTTTTTAATCAGTTGATGTTATACAATCAAAACTTCCCACAGAGATGGGGTAGGACAGAAAGATACAGAGAAAGTACCACCTCATATCCTGACCAATTAAAATATATTTATTACACATCAGAGTTTTAATGTGCTTATATGGGTTCATTATAGAAAAATTTCAAAAGATGGCATTTCGGAAAACAACTGTTCTATTTTGGAAACTGCTGTCCTCTGACCATGTCATCTGGAAACACAAAACCACAAAGAGAGAGAGGGAAGGCAGCCCAGGACATCTCCACTACTGGGGCCCCTATTAACTCATTCATTAACAAACTACTTGATTTTGATTTTTAATTACTCGCGTAATCTCCGCTTTTACATTGTCATAATGGATGTTTGTTTACTTTGGTGATTTATAACATGTAACACTTTCTGTTCTGTTCAAAAGCACAACTGTAAGCATTTTCCAACTTCTTTGTTCTTTGATAACAAGGAAATTGATCTTTATCTGGTTACCATTCTGCCTTTCAAACCTTGCAAATTCTGCTTCCAAGGAGGGCTGGTGTGATGTTTCCATGACTTCGTTCATTTTCAACCTTATTCTGGGAAGTTTCCAGAATGCCTCGGTCCATGGCCCTATGTCACTTCTCTCAATGTCACCAAAGACTGTTGGTCACAAACTTCAGAAGTTTAAGAAGCAAAAGAAGCAGAAGTTTTGACAAATACAGTCTTCCTCAAACTTTAATACTTTCAAAAGCAGTATCCATTTGTTTCTACTCAGGTTCAGCAAGACTTCTTTCTGCTGGCTTCAGTCCTAACTTACCAGGAATACTCTCTGGCATTTCCACAAAAACCACAGTCCAGCTGAGGGTGGGTGGGGACCCCTGGGTCGGCAGAGCTCCTGGTTGGCAGACACTGCCTCTTTCCTTCCGGACCCACACTAACCCTGGCAGGTGAGCCTATCTGGGAAACCTGGCCCCAGAGCCTGTATCTACATCATGAGAAAGGGCAGAACCACAGCACCTCCCTGGACAGGTCTCTACACCCCTGTAGACAGCAGGACGGTGGATGCCCTGGTGGACTGTCTCCCACAGTCTGGCAGTCTGTGGGTCCCCCAGCCGTAACACTGGGAACCCTGGATACAACCTGAAGAGGAAGGTGGACATTGATGTGGTTGCAAAAGCCCTTTCACTGGGATGAGTTCACTGAGAAGGGGACATGGGTGCCACCCTGAAGGTGAGGGCACAAGCCGGTGGGTGACCTATTTTACAGAGAAGTGCAAAGGCACTGAGGCAGGAACTCAGGGACCCATCCCTGCGCTCCATCCACACCCATGCATCTAGCACCTGTGGGGTGGCGCCACATGGTAGCTTCTGACCAACTCATGTGTGCAGGGGGTCTTTCTAGAAGGACCACAGGTTCCCAGGGAAGAGTCCAGGTTCCCCACTGTACTCATCCACTCCATGCTACCCAGCATAGAGCAGGTACTGAAGGAGAAGGGTCACTCACTTATTTGGTCTGTCATTCAACCTCTCAAATAAATGTACTGTGCCTCTGCTAAGCTATAGTTTACTGCAAGGTACTCTTGCAGGCCTGGGATTCTATAGCAGAATATTACCACCCTCACATTCTACTTGGGGGACGATAAACAACACATAAGGAAATGAACTGAACTGAGCAAGATAATTTCACAAGGTGCTAAGTCTATGAAAAAAAAAATGCAGGGGCACAAGGGATATTTCAGGCAGGGTAGTTAGGCATGATCCCTCTCAAGAGACCACGTGAAGCTAAGCCCCCAGTTACACTTGGGGGAAGAACAGTCCAGGGGGAGGGGGCAGTAGGTGCAGAGGTCCTGCCGCAGAAGCAAGGCCTCTTGCCCAGGAGGAACAGGAAGACGGCGATGGGGTCACAGGGAGGTGACAAAGGTCAAGATGGTCGGATCCCAGGGACCCCAGAGGATGAAAGCCTGCTGCACTGTCAGTGCACGTTAGGAGTCCTCTCTTGCCTTGGGGTGACCCCATGAGAGAAGTGCTCCAGGACAGGAAGGGACAGTGGTGATGCCAACTGTACCCGGCTGCATATAAAGATGGCAGCCCGCACCCACTGCCCATGACTACCTGTCCTCAGGACGCTGGGTGGCAGGGAGACATGTGGGCATGGGTGAGGGTCCAGGTGAGGGCTCCCTGTCTTCCATAGCATGCTGAACATGAGGCCTGTATGCACTACATATCGTGCACAACCCTGAGCTTTATTGATTCCTTGGGAAACAGACCACAATTATTTTTGAAAATAGATGGCATATTTGTCTATCCTCTGAAGCAGCTCATACTCCAATAGATAATGTGTCAGGAGAAAAATCAAAGAAAATGGAGGTGTCCATATCTCAGATAGATTTTTTTTTTTTGTATTGGCAATGTGCAAACAACTAGCAGAAAAGCTAACAAGAACCATGACCGAGGCTCGAGGCAGAGAGACCAAGAGAAGCCTCACTGTGACGGGCGCAGGCACTGCCAACACATGGGAAATGACAGCAGCAGTCCAGAGGCTCGGGGAAGAGCATCTCAATCTTTCTTTTGAGGAAACCCAATGGAGAGCTACCCATTGCCCTCGTCATGTGTCCAAGTCCCAGGTGTGGGCACGTAACCCCAAAGGGCTGGAAGCCAGCCTGCCTTCAAAGACCTTCTGCATGACCTGTATCTTTACAGTTTGAGCTGGGTTCTTGTCATCTGTACCTGAAAGACCTCTGGTCCGGATGAGGATGTAGGAGGTGTGACTTCAGTACAGCAGAAGGACACCATAAGCAAAACGTTTCCATGCCTCAGACAAAGCACCATCACCCTAAACCTGGACCATGGGAGACCCATGTCCACGTGCCATGTGTCATTTAGGAGGGTGAGTGTGGGGCAGAGAACTGGGTCGTTAGGGTCAGTTCAGACCCAGACAGTGGTGCACAGACCGGCCCACAGAGGCTAGACTTGGGATAGGAGCGCGGCAGCCTGGGCCGCCTCCTCTGAGCTGTGCACCCAGATTTCTCACCTGTGTGTATCCTCAGGTGGACCTTTAGGTGGTGGGATGTCCGGAAGGTTTTCCCACAGTATGGGCAGTCCTTCATGGCTGATCCTAGGCTCCTGTCACGAAGCAGTGCGGGCTGCTGGACGCCGGCCGATCTCCCAGCCTCCTCGCCAATGTCTGCAGCGGAGGAGAAACGTTCTCACATCACTTCAGCACATGTCAGAAGTTGTTCGCACCAAAACTGCTAACACCACACAAAGTTAAACATGTCAATACTACACCTGTCTATTTCATTCTTTAAATCTGACAGAATGCTGACAATTCATGTATTTTCTTGTTATTCTCTTAAATTATTTCATCTTTCCTATCATCATTTTAAGCAGCATATGGTACCTTTATATTGAACTGAATTAAACAAGAAAAGAAACAGCTGTGTCAGCAGCTGGTTTGATTTCTTCTTTTGCTTAGCTCCTATTAAGTATTTTTTTTGCAAAAGTTTAAAAATGTTGGTGTTTGTTGAATCTGATTAATTTGTAATATGGACTAGCTGGAGAGTTTGCTATAGGATCGAAATCACATTTGCATTATATCAAGCAACAAATGGAAAAAAATGTGTTTCGGCTGAGTCCCTAAGACATGCAGACATACAGCTATTTTGGGACAGGAAAGAAAATTATCCCAAACTGATCATTTCTTCCTTGTAGAGTCTTGCCTCCATCGCTGGCTGGTGTAATCTCATGAAAGAGAGAAGAAAAAGTATGGAAATGTGGTTCCACAATTAGCCCATGATAAACATATAGTGACATATTCAAAGTCATGTGCAGAAACTCAGCTGCAAAACTCCCATAAACTTAGAGCACCACAGTTAAATCTTTGTGCAGTTACTTGAGAACTTCCTCTGTAAAGTATCAATACAAATTTTCCTTCCTGCTGTTATTTGTTATGTAACCCAAACCATTAGAAAACGGAATAAAATTTACATACGGCTGCCTTCTGCACAGAAATGATGGGACATAATAGTAAATAAAACTGTGAAAATATCTAGTGGTTGGAGGATATGTTATTGCAACACCCGAGGCCTGACATCACGCTGCCAAGGAGGCGACATCAGGGGAGCGGGGCAGGATCTGGGAATCTTGCCTCGAGAAGGGGAGGCACGCGAGCCTTCTCCTCTGGCCTCCCCACAGGGCTGGAAGCTGCTGCCTGGCACAGAACCCAAGCCCCCAAGGCTGGCAGGGTCCTGGCCGCAGCTTCTGGCCCACCCTCCAGGCCTCGTGGTAGATTCACTATGAGAACAAGGGCACTTTCTGGGATAATAAGCAGACCTGCGAGTTCTGCAGAGAGCAAAACAAACAAGATTTGTACCTTCCAAGCAATGGAAAATGCAAATTGCTTTTATTCTTCAACATCCGTTCCTGGTGTTCTCTGCTCACAGCCAAAAGGGACAGAGTTATAGGCCATGAACAAGGTGAAGGCAATCGCACTTAATTCTAATCTGGATGTTTGCTCGGAACAACCGTGGAACACTTTGGCTTCAAGCATCCTCTGTGCATTCGGACCGTGTGCCGCCCTGGAAAGTTTCCTGGAAGGCTCGCTTTGACTCCTATTCTCCCCAACTCTTCTAACCACCTTTGGATAAGAGTTGTTCAAAAGGTCTAACTGCCCAGCTCTTTTTCTCCTCAAAATGGTACATGGGTAGGAGGGCTCTGTTCATCCACATCTTGAACCCACCTGACCTACCACTAGCTTTGTCCACAAGACTGTGGAAAGACTTCCAGAGATGGCTACTGATACGGGCAAGCAGGCACAAAGGAGGCTCTCAAGATCACGGCAGACAAATGGCCCACATGCATTCAGAGCAGGCAGCCCCACGTCCACAGGTCACATCCACGAGCGCTGCCACCACTGCTGTGTAAAAAGAACCAGTGTGCCAACAGTCCAGGAGGAAAACGGCCAGACACCAGATGCCCATTCCAAGCCAACCACATCCTAGGTATAAACAACTGGTGGGCCAACTCTTACCCATTTCGCTGTACCCCCACAGCCACCCCAACACCAAACCTGTTGCAGGTGCCCTCCCAGCGTAACTCAGTTTATCTTTTGTGTGATCATGAGGTCAGCTTAAAATAACAATGAGCCTGATTAAATTTCTGCCCAACTGCTCCCTGCAATGGGGTTAAGATATCTTATTTAAGTTAGGATGTCACAAGTTGTCATTTGAATGATGAACAAAACTAAGTGTTGACTTCAGGACAGGAGGAGGCAGGTGTGGGCTTTTGACGCTGCATCCCTGCCCATCCCCGTATCCCACTATCAGCAGTCCAGCACCTCCCCTAGACCCCCCTCCACTGGAGCCTCTGGGGAACAGTCCAACAGAGGAGAATAGAGAGTGTGGGGAATGCATTTCCACTGCAGCTTTTGGTGAGCCCTGGCCCAGGGCATGCTATAGATAAATAGACAGATAAAGCCGCCACCACGCGCTCCCACAGGCTTTACGGAAGGTGAGGATGAGCTGCGTCCCACTATATGTCACTCTAAGTGATGGCCTGTATCTGTTTTCCTTTTATCTTTCTATCTTGGATATGTGTGGCCCAATAAAAAGAATAAATTTGTAAGATAAACAGCTTTCTTTGCAGATTTAAGAGTCTAATTTTCACTTTATACAGAATTTTTTTCCCCCCTCGGAGGGCCAGAAGGCCTATGGCGTTTACTCTTAGACTAATCCAAGTAGAAAAACAAACTTGAGTGAGGATGAAGGGGAATTGTGGGTGGTCCCAGGAAGTGTCCGGAGAGGCTGGAAGCCAAGTACTGTCAGTGATGGTGGAGGAAGGCCCACCCGGCGGTACACTCCCAGGGCCTGTGTGCGAGTCCCTGCCTATACATGGGTGGGTACCGTTAAACAAGGTGTGCTAGACTAGGCCCCGTCCCGCTGAGAACCCCAGAGGCTGGCTCGGAGGGGAAGATGAGGCTGTTCTCTTGTTCCTTCTCTCCCCAGGGTGCAGAAGCACTAGCAGCTGTCTTTTTGTAAAACTCTCCAGACAGAGTCCCAAGGCTCTGTGGCCCCACACAGCCAGCCAAGGACACATCCATGGTCCTGATTATGGACAGACCAGTCCTTCCCCAGCCCCTCTAGGAAAGAGATGATAGAAGGGAAGCAGCATTATAAAAAAGACATGTGTGATCCTTTTTCAGGCCACATGTGCACAGCTTTTGTTTTTGATTTTTTTATATTCTGTTTTCTAAACTCCACAGTATCTCTTCTCTCTGATCAGACACTTGCTCTAAGTGTGTTGAGTGGAATGAAGCTGGGCATGTGAGAAGAGGTGGGCCTCAGACTCGCTGTCTGCTCCTCCTGCTCCACTGTGAAAGCACTGCGGCCAGCTCCTCGAGGCTGGGGTGTCCCCAAGAGTGGGGACATCCGACTGTAGGCAACACAGCCTCAGCCTGAGTGTGCTCTGAGCCTCACGATATGGGGAAATAGCTGAGAAGTAGCTCCTGGAACCTCTGTTTCTTTTCCTGACCCCACTAAATAATATGTGACCTATTCTTCAGGAGTGGATATCTTACATAATGGCAGCAAATAATATTCCAGAGGAACACAGACTATACATGCAACCCTTCCCAAGTGTCAGCCTAAAACAGGTGAATTGTAGTAGATATCAAAAACTCAGCTTCCTCCTGTTCCTACAAGCTGGGAGTGTTTTAGATAAAAAAGAAGACATGGATCCAATCATTTCAAGTTTTGTTTCAAGAATTTAGGCAGTTTCTCAAAACACTAAAAATAGAACTACGATCAGATCAGATCAGATCAGATCAGTCGCTCAGTCGTGTCCGACTCTTTGCGACCCCATGAACCGCAGCACGCCAGGCCTCCCTGTTCATCACCAGCTCCCGGAGGTCACCCAGACTCGCATCCATCGAGTCAGTGATGCCATCCAGCCATCTCATCCTCTGTCGTCCCCTTCTCCTCCTGCCCTCAATCCCTCCCAGCATCAGAGTCTTCTCCAATGAGTCAACTCTTCGCATGAGGTGGCCAAAATACTGGAGTTTCAGCTTTAGCATCATTCCTTCCAAAGAAATTCCAGGATTGATCTCCCCCAGAATGGACTGGTTGGATCTTCTTGCAGACCAAGGGACTCTCAAGAGTCTTCTCCAACACCACAGTTCAAAAGCATCAATTCTTGGGTGCTCAGCCTTCTTCACAGTCCAGCTCTCACATCCATACATGACCACAGGAAAGACCATAGCCTTGACTAGGCGAACCTTTGTTGGTAAAGTAATGTCTCTGCTTTTGAATATGCTATCTAGGTTGGTCATAACTTTCCTTCCAAGGAGCAAGCGTCTTTTAATCTCATGGCTGCAGTCACCATCTGCAGTGATTTTGGAGCCCAGAAAAACAAAGTCTGACACTGTTTCCACTGTTTCCCCATCTATTTCCCATGCAGTGATGGGACCAGATGCCATGATCTTCGTTTTCTGAATGTTGAGCTTTAAGCCAACCTTTTCACTCTCCACTTTCACTTTCATCAAGAGGCTTTTTAGCCCCTCTTCACTTTCTGCCATAAGAGTGGTGTCATCTGCATATCTGAGGTTATTGATATTTCTCCCGGCAATCTTGATTCCAACTTGTGTTTCTTCCAGTCCAGCATTTCTCATGATGTACTCTGCATATAAGTTAAATAAACATGGTGACAATATGCAGCCTTGACGTACTCCTTTTCCTATTTGGAACCAGTCTGTTGTTCCATGACCAGTTCTAACTGTTGCTTCCTGACCTGCATACAGATTTCTTAAGAGGCAGATCAGGTGGTCTGGTATTCCCATCTCTTTCAGAATTTTCCATAGTTTATTGTGATCCACACAGTCAAAGGCTTTGGCATAGTCAATAAAGCAGAAATAGATGTTTTTCTGGAACTCTCTTGCTTTTTCGATGATCCAGCGGATGTTGGCAATTTGATCTCTGGTTCCTCTGCCTTTTCTAAAACCAGCTTGAACATCAGGAAGTTCACGGTTCACATATTGCTGAAGCCTGGCTTGGAGAATTTTGAGCATTACTTTACTAGCGTGTGAGATGAGTGCAATTGTGCGGTAGTTTGAGCACTCCTTGGCATTGCCTTTCTTTGGGATTGGGATGAAAACTGACCTTTTCCAATCTTGTGGCCACTGCTGAGTTTTCCAAATTTGCTGGCATATTGAGTGTAGCACTTTCACAGCATCATCATTCAGGACTTGGAATAGCTCCACTGGAATTCCATCACCTCCACTAGCTTTGTTCGTAGTGATGCTTTCTAAGGCCCATTTGACTTCACATTCCAAGATGTCTGGCTCTAGGTCAGTGATCACATCACCATGATTATCTGGGTCGTGAAGCTCTTTTTTGTACAGTTCTTCTGTGTATTCTTGCCACCTCTTCTTAATATCTTCTGCTTCTGTTAGGTCCACACCATCTCTGTCCTTTATTGTGCCCATCTTTGCATGAAATGTTCCTTTGGTATCTCTGATTTTCTTGAAGAGATCCCTAGTCTTTCCCATTCTGTTGTTTTCCTCTATTTCTTTGCATTGATCACTGAAGAAGGCTTTCTTATCTCTTCTTGCTATTCTTTGGAACTCTGCATTTAGATGTTTATATCTTTCCTTTTCTCCTTTGCTTTTCGCTTCTCTTCTTTTCACAGCTATTTGTAAGGCCTCCCCAGACAGCCATTTTGCTTTGATCCATCAATTCCACACCGGATGTATATCCAAAGGAAACAAAAACACTAATTGGAAAAGATACATGCACCCCGATGTTCATTGTCTACAATTGCCAAGATACGAAAACACACTGAGTGTCTATCAACGAATGAACCGATAGAGAAGACATGGGGTGTACATGTGTGCTAAGTTGCTTCAGCCATGTCCGACTCTTTGTGACCTGCCAGGCTATACACCTCCATGGGATTCTCCAGGCAAGAATACTGGAGTGGGTTGCCATGCCCTCCTCCAGGGGACCTTCCCAACCCAGGGATCAAACCCGGATCTCCTGCATTGCAGGCAAATTCTTTACCGCTGAGCCACTGGGGAAGCCTGTGAGGTTTATATATGTATATGTGGGCTTCCCAGGTGGCCCTAGTGGTAAAGCACCCATACACACACGTTGGAGAAAGAAATGGCAACCCACGCCAGTATCCTTGCCTGGGAAATCCATAGACAGAGAAGCTACAGTCCACAGAGTCCCGAAATAATCAGACGTGACTTAGCGACTAAACGACAAAATACACATACAGTGTTATACGACTCAGTCATAACAGAATGAAATTTTTCCATTTGCAACAACATGGACGGACATGGAGGGTGTTCTGTGAAGTGAAACAAGTCAATCCTGTATGGTATCTCTTACACGTGGAATCAAAAATATACAACAAACAACTGAATGATACAAAAAAGAAAGAGACTCACAGATATAGAGAACAAAGCAGTGGTTTCAAGTGGGGAGAGGGGACGGGGAGGGGCAGTATAGGAGTAGAGGATTAAGAGGTACAAACTGTGATGTCTAAAACCTGCGGCAAGGATGTATATAGCACAATACTGGAAATATAGTCAATATTTTATCATAGCTGTAAATGGAGCAAAACCTTTAAAAACTGTAAATTACTACACTGTAAGCTTTATATAGAATATTTATAATATTATACATCAATTACACTTCAATTTCAAAAGCTGTGTTTTGGGGGGACATCGAACAACTGACCCTCGTAATTTTGTCATCTCAAGGTCAGAAACCTTGCCTCTATGTTTCCATTTGCGCCTCCTGATCTTCTGAGTATATAGCAAGGTTGTCCTAAGTCAAGGTGACTGAGGTGTATTGCCTTTCCTAGAAGTCACAGAGGAACAGCCCGTAGCTGTGGGCTGAAGAAGGGGCTGGGAGATTCACAATGGTTGTGGATTATGTTAGAATCCCCATCATCAACTAAATCACACACTGGCAAGTCCTGGAGAGACAAAGAATCCGATGCTTAGAAAGAGAAACACTTTTCAAAAGTTAAAACCTAGACGCACATAAAACATCATCGGCAGCTACCCGAATCCATCTCTGAGATTGGCTATCTTGTACACAAATATGATTTGAATTGCTGGGTGCCTCATTATACACTTAACCTTACTGTTCTATTTGTTTGGAATTTAAAAACTTGGTTTATGAAATAATTTTGCATCTTAAGGGTAGATTCCCTCCCCCCAGGGTTATCTTTAAATACTTGACTTCCTTGGTACATATTTAAAATATCCTTGTTTAGAGAAGGAGTCAGGAGTCAGGAGGCAGAATCTCTTCCTTCTTGGTCCCCAGTGCCTGGCTGTCCTTAGGCAAAACCTTTCACCCCACCCCAGCTGGACTTACTGGCTCTTCCCCTCTGGCTTCTCGTAGTCCTGTGATATTGTGAGCCCCAAGTACACTGGAGGCTGTCTTCACCCACGTAGTGGCCTTTCCTTCATCCACCCTAGCCTATGTGTCCAGTCATTTCAGTCGTGTCTGACTCTTTGTGACCCCATGGACTGTAGCCCTCTGTCTATACCCTCCTCCAGGGGATCTTCCTGACCCAGGGATCAAACCTATGTCTTCTATATTGCAAGCAGGTTCTTTACTGTTGAGTCACTGGGGAAGTCCTAGCCCATCTTAAGCCAAATCAGAAATAGGGATGGATTTTAGAGAGATGGGAGGAAATGACTATGAAAGGGATAGTACATGCTTCAATATATTCCACGAGCCCCAACTTTTCCCAATTGCCTTTGCCCTAAGTTGGCACCACTGACTAGTCCAGGCAATGCTGGAGGCACTGAAAAGAGAGACTTTGCACCATGGCTGCCTCCCTCTCCTCCCCGGCCACCCTGTCCTTGCAACACAAGTGTTGAGGGGGCAGAATCACAAAATAGAGGATGCCTGATCACTGAGCCACCAGATCAACCCAAGACAGACTGCGCATGAATGAGAACAAGTCTTGGCTCTGTTAAGTCCTGGAGACTTGGAGACTAGTCACAATGGGAATCAGGAACCAAGTCGTGCGAACCTTCTACAGATGAAGTCTTTTGGGTTTATACCCAATTTTCCAGGTAGTCCTATTAACCCACAGAATGTGACAGAGAACAAGGTCCAGAGAGACCAAGAGGCAGGGTAGGACCAAAAATAAAAAGCAAAGAGGGGTTTTTTTTTAAACTGTGCATGTACCCTTACGGCTCACCTCATCCTGCCAGGCAGCCTTACCCTTCACACGCCCAAAAGTACATTCTGGAAAGATTAAAAAAAAAAAAAATTGTAATGATGATGATGATGAAGATAAGCCCATCAAAGAATGGAGAGTTGTCCTAGGAACCTCAGTGGGATGAGGGAGCTGTCCATACACCTGAGTGCTTACTATTTTACGACATAAAAGGCCATGGTATTTTAATTTCTGTGAAACTCTTAGTATAACAGTAAATACATTTTCCCAGATGAGTTGTGCAGTTCATTCTGAAAGTCTGCCTTGTGCAAAGAGCATCTCAAAAGCACAGCTCTCACTTCATTAATGAAGGAAAAAGCAATTTGTGGAGTCTAAAGGGTGAGCAGGACACCAAAAAATCCCATCTTTTTTAATTTCTTTGCCCACATATATCAGTGTTTTAAAATGGTTTCAGGGTAGAAGAAAGAACACTTTGGAGAATAAGTCCAGCAGAATGTATAGTTCCTCTTAAAAGCTTAACATTTTCCCTTATTTTGAAAACTTTAAAATAAACAGACTCAAAACAATTACTGTGATAGAGGTAATGGCTATGGCTGATGAAGGGTTCCTTGTATTTTTAAAAACAATTTTAAATTAATGGTATGCATAAAAATTATAAGATTGCCATAAACAATTGTACTTAACTCTTGGAAGATGTAAGTCATGCCTTAGGTCAGTATTAA
The DNA here is from genome assembly GCA_935064755.1 of Tragelaphus eurycerus. Taxonomy (NCBI): domain Eukaryota; kingdom Metazoa; phylum Chordata; class Mammalia; order Artiodactyla; family Bovidae; genus Tragelaphus; species Tragelaphus eurycerus. Next base: position 16,798,545 of record CAKXYN010000020.1, read on the forward strand.
TTTGGTGTCTCTGTTATTTCATCAAAGTTCTCCGGTTTATGATGGCCATATATAGTCATGTTAAATACTTAAGCATTAATATGGATTGGCAAAAGTATTTGTTTAAATAGAGAGCTATTTTAGAAAAGGATGACCACTTGTGAGAAGGCAACAGCCAGCTTCCCTGTGGGTCCTTAGGACCAGGGACGGGGCTGGGCTCCCTGGCAAGGCCCAGCTCGTGACAGACCTCTGATCACAGAGGTGAATGTCCTCCATCATCGCTTTCTTCACCTCTGACCCAGACTCAAAACTGTGCAGAGCTCCATTTGCTTTTAGCAAGATAGAATTTCTGGAATTGGGGAAATAGGTCACTAAAAGGCTAAAATTTGGAGAAAAAAAAATATAAGATACTAAGATCTCAAATGGCTTCTCTAAAGCAACATTTTGATGAGTTAAGTGAAAATGAATCAGAAACATATGGATTAAATTTCCCTTGAAATACACAAGGGCTTCAAAATCAAGCACTGTGGGCCAAATGTGTTTCTGGTTTTACCAAGCCCAGAGCCCTTTCCTAATTGTCAGGGGAGTGTGCAGAACCCCCCTGCTGGTGACTGGGCCACCCATGGGGTCTCTTCCCTTTGGCATTGTGTGACGCTGCCATTGACAACATGCTCTGTAATCCTTGGGTTGCCAGTTCTCCCAAGGCGCTCAGGGCTGGCTGTGGGCATGCACTTTTAGTCCCCAGACTGGGAGCTGTGACCAGGGACGCAGCAGGCAGGATGTGGGACTCAGAGAAGCAACCCTTGACAAGACAGATTGCGTGATGGATTTCTCTGGGCTCCACACACCTCTCTCTTCCCTCTGGCCTGCAGGGCAGGGACACATCCCAGAAACTGATCAGGTGAACAAGAGCAGAGCAGGGTCACCTATGGACTGGCCTGGGTGAGGAGAAGCAGGCAGGATGAGACTGGAGAGGCACGGCCCAGGGAGATGCCATCCCCTGGGGAAAGCCTGGCTATGGGCAAGAGAGGGACAAGTCATTGGCTCTGTCACTCTTTAGAATAACCCCCAACTCCTCACGGTCTCCCACCCCCACCTAAGTGGTCCCCACTGCTGCTCTGACCTCATCCCAACTCTACTCCAGCCCTCCACTTATCTGTTTTCCTCAAGGCCTCCTGGCTGGTACCCCCATTTTTGCTCCTGTTGCCCCAGTTCAGTTCAGTTCAGTTCAGTCGCTCAGTCATGTCTGACTCTGCAGCCCCATGGACTGTAGCACACCAGGCCTCCCTGTCCATTACCAACTCCCGGAGCTTGCTCACACTGATATCTATCAAGTCAGTGATGCCATCCAACCATCTCATCCTCTGTCGTCCCCTTCTCCTCCTGCCTTCAATCTTTCCCAGCATCAGGGTCATTTCCAGTGAGTCAGTTCTTTGCATCAGGTGGCCAAAGTATTGGAGCTTCAGCTTCAGCATCAGTCCTTCCAATGAATATTCAGGACTGATATCCTTAAGGACTGACTAGTTGTTGCAGCTCCATCCACCTGGAATTCTCTCCCCCCAGAATTCACACAGAGACTCACACTCAGACTTTAGTCCACCGCCTCTCCTGGGACTGCTGTTTCTGACCACACTGTCTGGAGGAATTCTCCCTGACTCCACATTACCGGGGTGCTCTTTCTCTGGTTTGTCCTTTGAGGAACTATCACCTATGGCAGATGCTAGCTGACCTGCCTATTTGTCTGCTTGCCACCTGTCTGCCCTTAGACACAAGCTCCACACAAACAAGGACCACGCACTCCTGTTTGGTGATACACCCCCAGCGCTCGGTAGGCGCTCTGCTCATTAGCAGGTGCTCAATACACACTTTAAAATTTGTACTTCCTCTTTTAAACACACCCTTTTAAACTAAATAAAAGAATCAGAGGAGGCAAGCAAACTGGAATTTAGAGGGCAAGATGAGCTCCTGACTACAAGAGGAAAGTTGCTTTGAGTAGTCCGGAGGGAAGTGGCCCCCTGTATGAGCAAAATATCAGAAATTCCCCCAACGTGCTCAGCATAGACCATCTGGGGCTGGAGTGTGAAGACAGCAGGGGGGCAGGAGGTCAGGGGCACCTGGGGAAGCTTCCTGAAGGAGGAGGCCTCAGGGTGTCTCCTGGGTCTCTAGTCAGGTGGAAGGAACCACACACAGACACTTTAATCAGCAAGATCACAAAAGCTTGAGGGAAGATGGCCGTGTGTCATTGAGGCACCTTCCACGATTTCATTTGCCTACTTCCTGGCTAAAAAGGAAGATGTCATTGCATTGGAAGAAACAGCATAAAGAAACAGTAATCAATACAAAAGCATAATAAAACAGATACTTTAAAAGTAATCCATGCCCCAATCACTACTGTAATTATTGCAAAATATTTGTTATGCTTTCCCTTCTTCATAATTTAAATTACACGTTCCTTTCTTTGAAAAAAAAAAACAAAACAAAACTATAGACTATAGAAGCCTCTACTTTCAGTAAAGCATAAATTCCCAAAAGATTTCTATGTAATTTATTTTCTTTAAAAAAAAAAAAAACTATAGCTTTTAAGATCCTCTTAAGGTAATTTACAGCCCCCTCCTTTATGGTTGGGGTCGGGGCTGGGGGAAGATTGGAGGAGATCTCTTTGACTACCAGGTAGGCTTCAGGAATTCTTACTTAAATGACACTGAGAACAGGCTGGACCGATCTTTTTCAAAATGTGCTTGGTCACTCACCATAACTTGTGGGCTGAGTTTTCTCTAGGAACAGACACGCACTGAAAAGAGAAGGAATGATCTGGAGATAATGCCTCCCCTGGAGACAGGTTTTGCCATATTCTTTTTTAAACAAAGAAGACATCTTAAGCACCTTGCAATATCTTTCATTTAATCGTTGGCAGAAGGCAAGTCCCTGATGAACACTGGCCTGTGTCTTTCTCTTTAACCAGCTGAGTGATCCAAGCTTTTAATATAGCCATTCCAATTATTGTAAAAGTCATCTAGTACCTTATAACCACAAATATTGACAGTTTATTGCACAACACATTCCTGACATTTGAAGGTCACACCATACATAATACATACTCTTTTATAAAAGTGTCTGGAACAAAAAGATACATGATAAGCAATTACCTCTCCCGGCTTGTATGTATGTACAGTTCGGGGCCAACGAGGTTGCATGGGAGGCACAGGCACCATTTTAAATAATCTATTAAGGCAGCATGGAGGCTTTCATGATGGATAATTATGAAATGGCTCATGGACACGCTGCAGTCAGATTGGTTGGCTGGGCCGTGGGGTCTGGGCAGCTCTCCTCTTCTGAGTTTGGGTCACAACGCCACATCGCCACAGAGAGCCCTGCCTCACATCACAATCGGATTTTCCCCCAAAGCCACTAAGCATAACAGAGTCACAATATGTTCTTGTTTTTCAGATTGGTCTGTATGTGGCTGAAAGGAATTTAAAAAATCCATCGGGCCTGGTTCAGATGCACCCCACCCCCAGGCTGTTGGGGTACTGACCGCAGCTCTCTCATCACATACACGGCCAGACACCACCCTCCCAGGGCTGTGGTGTCCTGACACCTGCACAGGGGTACCTGGCTGGCAGGCCCAGGTGCAAACCAGGATGGGAAGGGTGAGCCAAGAAACTCTACTGAAGCTGAGGCCACACAACATCTCCTGAGAACATTCTGCGAAAGAAGGCACTGCCTAGCGCCGCACCCCCCGCCCCCACACTCCCATGCTGTTCCCACTTGTCCTGGCTTACATCTGACAGAAAGGTGCCAATCACAGATTAAGTGGAAAAGGTTTTCAATCAGATGCTTCAGGTTAAAAACCAAGTTCCACCAACTCTTAAGAGAATATAATCCTGGGCACATGACATAACATCTCTGAGGTTCAGTTTCCTTATCTGCAAAACGGGGATAGTCGTTAACAATTCATTTAGCAAGGGCCTGGTGCAGGCAGGATATGCTCTAGTTAATAACAGCTTTTAACATGAATATTGCCAAAGGGACCCCTTGCATGCAAGGGTGGCTCGTGGGGAGGGCAGAGACCTGTGGCTTTAGCGCTCTCCCTAAGCGACAGAGCTTGCAACCTGCACAAGGTCCAGATTGAGAGGGCATGCTCCCTTTCTGAAAAGTCCGGGTTACAGCAGTTTCTCCAAAGCTCTAAACACCCAGGCAATTCTCCCAAGTTAACATTGAAAAACAATTCAGCCTGCAATTGAGCTTTGCATAGATGACGATCTTTAATCACAGATGAGGCAGCAGGTCATTAGAATCTACATCAAACTCCCTCCCAAATGATACTAATGGCTACTGTTTGGGGGGAAAAAAAAAAAAAAACCTACATATACATATGCATGTATACATGCAAATACACATTATTTTAAAACTGTATTAAAACAAATGATCAACAAACTCTCAAGATAATCAAAAGTCCTTCCAAGAGTAATTTTATTTTGATTTTCAGGGTGAACGCCTTAAAATTTAAGACATGGGACCAAAATGATTTCTATAAAGATGACGTGTTTATTAGCATTAAATCCCAGGCAAGAAGGCTTCCTTATAAAGAACACATTTTTGCATCTGAAAAGCATACATATTAGAATGTGTGTGTTTCTTTAAGAAGCTATTCTGTTTTAGAGGGTAGCGGGTAAGATAGGGCACCACGTGATCAGGAGGTTGCTATGGTAAATATGCATTTTTTATTGAAGAGTAAACAGTGGCAGAAAACAAGTGTCAATTGCCAGCTCTGAAGTTACTGCCATTTCTGAGCTGCACTGACTTATCTAGCCCTTTTAATTTGAGAACCTTTATCAGATGAACACTATCAATGGATCAAGATTTAAATTTTTTAAAATAAATGCTGAAACTTTAAACACTTTGTAGTAATAAATACTTCAGCTGACATAAAAAAATTAGCAAAAAAATCCTATCCAGCTCTGCCCATCACGGTACAAACATTTTTCTGGAGCTGTTTTGCCTGGCTGATAGATCTCCAAAGGACAAAACCTTTGGACTTGGCTCAGGCCACAAAGCAGAGGAGCCAAGGAGAGAGCCAAGGTTACCACACTGACCACTGTCTTGGTACATGCCAGCAAAACAAAGCTAGAGCCGATGCCCTGGAGAATGGCCTTCCCCATGAGTGGTCCAGTGTCTGCGTCCTGGCAAGGTTGATGCCCCCGCGACCCCCCAGGCTCCTGGTTGGGGAGTGGACTTTACTGTGACATGCTTAGTGAAGTTTTTGCTGTTTTCCTCCTCATGACCCCCAGAGACTGCTTGAAGGTAACTTTGCTTTCTGATAACCATAGGAGTGGCCTTTCTCAACTACAAATGAAGCTGTGCTATAAACCTCAGACAGCTCCTGGTTACATTCATATCCTGAGTGGGCCCGCAGCTAGCTTCTCTGGCCAGGTGAAGGGTGTGGATTTTGTTCTCCTTCTAGCTTATAACTGGCAGAGGACAAGAGGACCAGAGAAGTCTTCCTCCACGTCTGGCACATAGTAGGCACCTAACCATCACTCATCCAGCTCATGCATGAATGAATGATGCGCGAATGAATGAACTGACCCCTGGGGACTAGCTTCCTGGGTAGCAGCTTCCAACAGGAAGGTCAAGTCTGTTCATTCTTCCTTTGAGCCCAGATGAAAGTATCAAGTGTTGGCAAAGTTCTCAAAGGGAAACCTCCAGGTTCTAGCAATCCCATAGACCAATCCAAACCCTTCACAAGGGTCAAGCAAATGTGTCCGCCAAGGAGGCCCAGGGAAGGAGGGGACAAGGACAAGCAGTCTTCCTTGTGGAGGGAGGGCTGGTGGGACAGAGGAAAATGTCCCCATGGTCCCCAGGCATGCACAGAGACTGTCAGCCAGAAGGGGTCACCTCAAAACACCTAGAAGTGTTTGACTCCAAGACCTGAGTTTGAGTTTAAACTCTGAATTCCAAGCAAACCACTAAAGCGTCATGAACTTTAGCATCCTAATCTGTATAACTGGATACTAACTGGATAATGGTACTTAGAAAGGAATCTGAGTGTTTCATGAGATAGGGGGTTTGCAAGACCTTAATATACCTTAAACCCTGCAGAGCTATCACAGCCAAGTGGGAAAGTCACTGGCTTTGAGACAGCAAGCTGTGGGTTTTCCAAGCTGGACCTGCCACTTCTGGGCTACTCCTCTGTAGATGCTTCCTCTAGCCTTGCCCAGACTCTAAATACTGTCTGAAAAGTGGGAATAACAGCACTAGTTTATAATCCCTTGTGGAAACTAAATGACATAATGTGAGAAAAAGGCATGTGATAGACTCCCAGCTGATGGTTCCCCTGAAGTACCCAGGTCCGGACCTACCCTTGGCCCACCTACACAAATAACTAGGACAAACCAGAGGTGATGATTCATATAATAGCATCACCATAGGAGCCCTGCTCATGGTCAGCGCCCTCCCCCGGCACATTGCCAAGCTGGAAAGATCAACTCCGGTATGCAAAGTGACACCAGCCTCCATGGTGGGAAATCCATGAACAAGCTTTCATGCATGCTATGTTCTAATCCTGAAGTTACAGTTTAACACCTTCTCCCAAGGCACCTCCTAGACAAGACAGACTTACTCAGATCATCCCTTTGAGATGAGTAACTAGGGGGTGAGGAGGAAGACCAGGGGAAGGTGTCGGACTGGGATGACAGGGAGAGAGAGGAGCAGTCACCATTTGGGGCAGTTCATGCCTCACCATCCTACACACCTTTCATGAGATGGCTGGTGTTAAAGGGCGAACAGGCTGGCTGCTTCTGAACATCTCCACAGAGCACCTCATCTGCCCAGACATGCCAGGCCCCTCAGTCCTGTACCCCAGAGGCCTTCTGACCAGCTCATGCCCATACCCCAATACTGGGAAAGAATTTTAGAGTCATCTTTCAGGCACTGGGACCTGAGTTGGGACCATGATGTGATGTGAGCTGGGAGCTTTCCTTGACAAGGCTTCAGGGGGCCAAGGAGATGCTGCCATTCATAGTCCTGCCTGGGTCTGTCCAAGGCATTCCCAGAACATCTAAGAGCCCAAGGCAGCTCTATTGACCCCCCAGAAAGAGAAAGGTGAGAACTTTCTCTTTGATGGACCTCAGAATCTCAACACACACTCACCCTCTTCCTGAAACATACACCCCAAACCCTAGCACACTACCTCCCTCTTGCCTGGTTGATGCCACCATTCTTGAGAGTTCAGCTCCAATGCCACTTTCTTGGAAGACATTCTTGTACTTACACACTGAGTCAGGTCAATCCCAATTACCCTAGAATGAAACCTTCATGACACACCTCTCAGAGTTTGTATTTACCATATATATATGACACCTGCTTAATTTCTCTCTCCTACTAGCTTGTCTACACTTCACGAGCTGGGATGCAGTCTGTTTTTCTCAATATTATCTCCCTAAAACCTCCTGGGGCTTCCCAGGTGGTTCAGTGGTAAAGACTCCGCCTACCAATGCAGGAGACGCAGGACCTGCATTGGGAAGGATGGAACATGGGTTTCATCCCTGCATTGGGAAGACCCACTAGAGGAGGAGATGGCAACCCACTCTAGTATTCTTGCCCGGAATAGTCCACGGACAGAGGAGCCTGGCGGGCTACAGTCCATGGGACTGCAAAGAGTTGGACATAACTGAGTTATTGACATGCACGCCAAACCTCCTGAAACAGTGTAGGTGCTCAGTAAATACTGATGAGAATGAATGAACAAATGGTGTTGGGAAGGCTGGGTGGTCATTCCATGCGATGTAACCAAAGGAGGCCCCCATTTTCTTTTAAGACTCCCTATACTCTCCTGCTGGAGAAGGCAATGGCACCCCACTCCAGTACTCTTGCCTGGAAAATCCCATGGACGGAGGAGCCTGGTAGGCTGCAGTCCATGGGGTCGCTGAGAGTCAGACACGACTGAGCGACTTCACTTTCACTTTTCACTTTCATGCATTGGAGAAGGAAATGGCAACCCACTCCAGTGTTCTTGCCTGGAGAATCCCAAGGACGGGGGAGCCTGGCGGACTGCTGTTTCTGGGGTCTCACAGTCAGACACGACTGAAGCGACTTAGCATACTCTCCTGTGCTGACCTGCCCTAGTCACACAAAGTCCAGGGCTTGTGCTGTGTAGGGAGAGGCACAGCTAGCTCTCACAGGAGAAAGAAGGGGAGTTGGGGTATGGTTCTCACAGCTCTCAAGAGCCCCGGCCCAGATGCAGGGGTGAGAGTGGCAGGTGGCAGAATTCAAACAGAACCCTCAGTGTGCATTGGAGAGGTTGAATGGGTGCCAGTCCAGGACCTGGGCTTGTGGGGAGAGCAGAGTCCAGGCCCTGGGGCAGCTCATCAGGACATGTGTTCTGCTCAGTTCTTCTGCTGAGTATCTGGACTCGAGGAAAAGTCTGCCCAGACACATGTTCTTGGAGGCACCCTCACCACATGCACACACCCCCCACATGAGGAATACTCCACTTTCCCCTCTGTGTGAGGCTTCCTGCACCCTCCTTTCCCTTGGCCTGCCACCCCCAGCCCTCCAGCTGCTCTCACAGTTCCCAACCCCCAACCTCGGCCTCCTCCCAGCTCACCCCTAGTTGGGCACCACCCAGTGTTGCCTGCTAGTGATCAGTTCTCCAGCGATTCTTTGGTCTGTCTGCTTTGCCATGGCATTTCCAGCCTGCTAGCAAGGTGTCTGGCACATAGTAGGCACTTCGTGTTTTTATATAAATACGACAACCTAACACTTTGTGACACCACTTTGGATGTAGATTAGATCCTGGTGACAATTTCTAATACGGAAAATCGCTTTCTCCCTTCCCTTTGGAAGCTCTTCCACACTAAAATTCAAAGCAGCACTGCAGTCACCACACATATAGTCCTGCAATGCTAATTTCTATCCCATAACCGAGAGAGACAACTAAATGTTGCAAGGTTATTCAAAACTCCTGCCCCTTATCCTCTGACTTCTCCTTAGGGGGAAATTGCACAGGAATACATTTCCTCATCTGTATGTTAAAGCACGGTTATAATCCACCTATCATGATTGCAATTTTGGGAATCAAAACGGAGATCCAAAACAGCCGTGTGATCTACATTTTAGCCACATACATTATAATAAATTAAGTCAAAGAAAGAGTTCAGCATTAACTCTGGCTCTATTCCTTAAATACCCTAGGAGAACCTTGAAGCTGCCCTCTGTGAGAGCCCTGGCCTTCCCTGCCTGCTGTCCAAGGGCTGCAACGTGGCCACTGACCCACCACCTGGAACGGGTCGGTCACAGAGCCAGCTCAGAGTGTTGACTCAGTCCGGCTTTGCAACACAGGTTCAAGGCCACAGAGAGGCTTCCAGCCACCCCTGGCCAAGGGCAAGCAGAAGCCTCTGGGAAGGAGCAGGCAGTGTGGGCAGCATGCTGATGGGAGGTTCCCAGCCTGATGAGTGTGGACACTGCCCTGCACCTCGGGGCTTGGACCAGCGAGGCAGAGGGAACACAAGTGTCCACCACGTTAATGAGCTAGCCCATGTTCTTTCCCCTGCCTGCGCCTCTGTTTCCACTTCTGTAACTAGCGGGGGTAGAAACCCAATGGAGAGCTCATTTGTTACTCAGGGTCTTCATGTGCCAAATTTGTTTTTAACATTTACAAACTAGGGGTATTTCACACATGGTCTTGGTTTCAGCCTCTGCTAAAAAAAAAAAAAACAAAAAAAACTGTTCTCTCACAACGCTGGGTCCAGGGTCCCCAAGGGGCAGCAGCTCTTGGAGTGGGTACTGGGGGCTTCCTCCCTGCTCCCAGCCCCCTCCCTCCTTCTTGCTTCTTGGCAGCCCCCACCCAGCAGGCACGGCTCTGTATTTGCCATCTTGGCCGAGATGGTCAGGGACACCCTTTCCACCTCTAAAGATGGCCTCAGTAACCTCAGTTGAGCAAATAAGGCAGAAACCTCCAGACTAATTCTCATAATTATGATGGGTCTATTATTTCAAAGCCAGCGATGATTGTAGGGTCAGGTGCTCAGAGGAAGAGGGAGAGAAACATACTTTAAAGTGATAGCAAATATCCTTTGATTCTTTGCTCTGATACCAAATTGCATCCAGAAATGCTGAAATACGTGCTTGCAACCTTAGTCAAATTTCAAAGAGGCCTCGGCAGGAAGGGCAGTGATCAGGGAGAGAGAGGAGGGGCCAGAGAGCCAGGCAACTGAAAGAGCCCGTGCAGGACTCTGGGTGAGGGGACACGGACACACCCCCGCTGCTGTGCTAACCTGGAGATTTCAGCCACACCCTGACCTCCACGTCTGCAGCACCCAGCCTTCTCCTTCTTGCCTCCTCACGTGTTCCCACTCAGCCCCACCACCTGGGCCTCCCGAGCACAGCCTTGAATCCTCTGAACCTTTTCTGGACGATTCTGCACAATGACATGCTGCTCCGGGCTGCTCTCTCATTTTTCTCATGCGTTCTGATTCTAGCCTGCTTACCAAGAGGATCCTGTGGGTTTGCCTGTCTCGTAATCACCTACAAAGCCGAGCAAAGGGCGGGCCCACTGAGTCACTCAATAAACACAGGTCGGTTGACCTTTCCATTGTGAAAGACACCGTTATTACCTCCTCCAGGGCTTTGTTCCTGGGGCTTCTTCTAGGAGAAAGGCAGATCCAACCAAATGACTGAAAACACCCTGGACGCTCTGGCCTCATTTTCCATTTGGTTTTGGCCCCCAGTATTTGCTTAGATGTGAGTTAATTCATCCCACCCACAAGTATGCATGTGGCCCACTCTGTGAGTACGGAGACGGGCAGCAAAGTCCACACAGCAGACCAGACAGCCCACGCGGGCTGTGGACGAGCACGATGGACGGCAGAGGAGGCAACTGGGACACCCGCATCACACAGCGAGGGGCCCAGCTCTCTCCTTGGTCATCTGTTTACAAGAAATCAGATGTGTGACGCATTGATGGAACCCACTTTTCCTTGCCACCCTTGCCCCTCGGCGGGGGCGCAAACCTCTGGCCTGTGTAGGAGTCTCGACTGGGTCCCTTTCTGAATGTTCTTCTTTTACTTTGGGGGACTTCCTCTAGGCTGCAGAAGGGCAGGAAGCACTTTGGTATCTACTCCCACATCATTCACCATGGATTTGTGGCAACGGAGCTGAGCCCAATGAAAGCCCTCTATTTGATCAGCAGAGCCCCAGAGGTGGCCCTCTTGCTCTTGTGGTCAAGCCCAGGGCACCTGCTGACATCCCACTTTTGCCAACAGCTTGAGATACCTTCAGTGGGGAAGATGAGAGGTTGGGAGTTTTACCTGGAAGGAACTCAACATGCACGTGGGTGGACAAAATAAACGTGTAGAAAATAAAATTCATCATGATAACGAAGTATGAACCAGCTAATGATAACATGCAGAGAAGGCAATGGCACCCCACTCCAGTACTCTTGCCTAGAAAATCCCATGGACCGAGGAGCCTGGTAG